>OX418226.1:25301047-25490655 GCA_948455865.1 Conomelus anceps
TTTAATTTTCAAATCAAAATCAAACCAAATCATTCAATTTTAACCTCGTATTATGAGTCAAAGTGAAATCAATCTAAAGCTTGCACCATCGCCATTGATCTGGACCCGGGGACCCCGGACCCCCCTTGGCTATGCCTAAGACTTGAGACCATACCCACGATTGAATCTATTCCATCAACACTTCAATAATAAATCAAAACAATCACAACATACTACTCAACCTGAATAATTCGCTTTCATTAACAAAACAATGGATGCTTTCATTCAAGCTTCCCACGAGTTACTTGACTTACAGGATTAATGAACTACAATAAATATGCAATATGTAGTGTGTGAATTCGTAAACACCAGTTATTACAAACCTGTGTGACTAATTTGTCCATGAAAGGATCAATTCACATCAATCAGCTCACCATAGTGCTATAACTATAGTAGTTATTTAAAATATATAATAGTTCGTCACAGGTGATTTGTAGCAGATACTGATTACCTGTTCCCACCTAGTACTTATAACGGTTACCGAGTACGTGACTAGAAAGGTTGATACGTTATTTTTACACTACGTTCGTCAAACAAAAGCGTTGATTAGTGTATGAAATGACGGTATTTATCAATCAATATTCGAGCTACACGTTTGCAATTACAGCTAAAAGGCGTTGAAGACTCGTTGCAACAACTTGGTGTTTTTCATGCCATATAAATCAAATGAAGTGCACTTGATGATAGAGTAATGTACAATGGAGAAACGGTACCACACGATATTTCGCATTGATATTCTGTGAGTGTGGTTTGAAAATTACCCAGAGCTGCGACCATGTCAACACTTTTTCTAAGAGGTATTGTTATCAATTTATTCCGGTTAAATATTGTGTCGATAGTTATCTCAAAAGAATGCCAGAAAAAGTGAATATTTGTTTTTTGGCATTGATCACCACTGATAGACATTAAAAGCTGATTTACAAAATTATTGAATAATTAAAAAATTCGAATGCGGTAGTATTAGGCTGGTCTCAAAATGGTTGAGTTCCTGGGAGTCTGACCGCTTGCGTCCAAATGGTCTATTCAAATTTGTCAACATCTGTGTATTTAAATAGACCCATAATAATGATAATAATAATAATAATAATAATAAATAATAATAATAATAATAATAATAATAATAATAATAATTTTTAATTTCTTTTATTAAGGCGTTTTGCCATTTGACATGTACATGAGCATGAACTATTGGCTGAAACCACCTCCAAACCTAGAGGTTATAATAATAATAATAATAATAATAATAATAATAATAACAATAATAATAATAATAATAATAATAATAATAATAATAATAATAATTGCACATAATAGGCCAGATATAATCCTAATGAATAAGCAGACCAAGGAAACTATTTTAATAGATGTTGGCATACCATGCTGCCACAACTTGGATCAGTATTACACTGAGAAAATCTCCAAGTATCTCCCCCTAGCTGCTGAGATAAAGGATATCTGGCAACAAGAAAAGGTGTCAATCATCCCTGTCATTATTTCTGCGGGTGGGCTGATTACAACAAAGGTGACAGCAAATTTGAGTCAGTTGGGAGTGCCAAAAAGCACAAAATGCACAATGCAGAAGGCAGTAGTACTTAGCACTGTATCAATGATTAGGGCATTCCTGAACATTCCCATATAGATTAATCAAAATCTTGCCATAGGCCGATTTTGATTAGAAAACTCACATCAAATGTGATGGAAAAGCAAAAATAATAATAATAATAATAATAATAATAATAATAATAATAATAATAATAATAATAATAATAATAATAATAATAATAATAATAATAGTAATAATAATAAATAATAATAATAATAATAATCTTTATTTCCACAAATACAAACAAGCAAAAAAATATATACATGATAAAAAATAATAATAATTTTAAAACAATCAATTATTAGGAGAGAAACCAAGAAGTTACAAAGAAAAAAATATTCAGTTCAACTTAACTACCATGTACAAGAAATAAAATGTTACAAAAAAAAGATCTGTAGAAATAATACTGTATGCAAATAATTTCATTGTGAGATTAAGTCCGCATACAGGAGCATCATACGATCCAACAAAGATGCCATGAATTTATGTAATAAAAAAAAATTAATAATAGAATTAAAACACTTGGAGGAAACATAGAATAATAATAGTACGAAAATGTAGGAGTAGAAACAATAAGGACTAAAAATATACCATTAATTCAATAGTATTGATGCATTGAAAGCTAATTAATAGCTGGTGGAAAGTTAAAAGAACTTAACATGATTTGATGATGTCGTCCTGGAATGATCCTTGGTGGAATATTGCAGCTAGGTCAGTATCCCCATAGTTATAGATCGAAGCACAACATTAAACATGCCCCTCAACCTCATCAACATTCAAGATTATTTCTATTTATTTTTCACTAGCAGCTTGATCGTTTTATTCTTTATGCTTTGGCAACCTGTATTTACTACTTTTTTCACTCCGTACTATATTCAATTTTCATTTTTGTTACAAGTTAGTGTTGTATGGGAGGGTTAAGTGGGAGAGAGGGCCGGCTGTGCCGTAACTTCGCCCCCCAGGATAAAATAAAGGCAGCCATTGTATTCTATTCTACTCTTCTACAATAATTGCTCAATGGTTGGTTCAGCTTTACAAAGCTTTTACTGTAATACCTTGTGAAGCAATTGATGTAGGGTGGGGTGGTAGGTGGATGGTGTAGAGGGGAACGAATGGGGAAGACATGGGGAAGACATGTAGTGGGGAAGGAGTAAGTGATAAAAAACAAGTCAGGAGAGCAACGTTATTGAAAAGGGAATAGAGAAGGAAGGAAATAGCGGAGAAAATAGTGAAAACGTTGTGCATTACTTTCACGCAATTTAGCCTTCAAGGGGTGTAGTAATAGTGGACTTATCACACACTGTTAAGTTGTTTGATTCTGTGTAAAGTAAGTTGTATTAAGCACAAGTTTAACTTAATGTTGAAATTTCAAATTGAAAGATTATGTTGAAGCTTTAGGCAAGTCAGTCTTGTTATAAATACACTAGGATGATGATTTGTGAGAAATGTTTTATTTTCTTGATGATGCTTACATGAGTCTTGAGAATTGCGCGTGGGTGAAAGATGTCAAAATAAATACATCCGAAATTCATCCGAGATTAGTGGCCGTATTTATGAACGCTTGTAATGTAGAGTATTTATAAAGGTATTGGAGTTTCTTCGTGTCAAGAGACACTGGAGAAACGTTTATTAATACAGGCCTAGAACTCGAGACCTCCAGGAACAGCATGTCTCATTTAATCAGAAATTGACTGATTCACCGGGCTGACATTGATTGACCATCAATTGTAATTTCAATCATCACTCACTTGGTAGTTCGGAACCCACGTAAAATAGTAGGTCCACCATGTTCCATATAACGGCTTAAACGACGAGGTGGAACTACCCGTAAGAGTCTCCCCACCAATAAAAGCCGTGAGCTTATTTTTTTTTTTAATACAGTACTGTTATTATTTAACTAAAAACTTAGTTTTCTGTCATAATGAAGATAAAGTACGCACTATAAATTGATTTTGATCAATAATTACTGAAGTTCCAAACTTGGCGATCAAAAGTTGCGATAACCGCTCAAGTGAACTTACTGAACTACCCTTTTCTACCTCACACACTTTATCAGCCATTCTCGCTTTCCATCTCCATTATTTCCACATCTTCGTCACCCCTCATTCATGCCACTTCAACCCTACTACATCGTTCTCATCTTTATTTATCTCTCAAGTTCCAAGCTCTCACTCACACAATCCACACCTGGTGCATGCAGTTCAGTTCTTCTCTCCTTTTCATTTTCTTTCTTCTGTTGCAGTTCTTTTCCTTCTTAAACCTTTTTGTTTCTTTTACCATCCTTTGTTCAATTTTATACTTCTTTTAACTCTTATTTTTACTCTCCTTCTTTCCTAATGCTTTTCTTCTTCTCCTCTTCCTCCTCCACCGCCTTCTCCTCCTCATACTCCTCCTCCACCACCACCACCAGTAACTCAATCACGACCTCATCTTCCTACTCCTCTTCCTCCTACACTAATACCATAAAATCTTTCTCATCCTCCTTTTCCTCCGAATCCTCCTTTTCCTTCTCCTCCTCCTCCTCCTCCTCCTCCTCCTCCTCCTCCTCCTACTCCTCCACCTCATTTTCATCCTCCTCCTCAACCCCATCATCATCCTCCACCTCCTTTCCTTTCTCCTTGAGTATAAGATTCACTATTCCCTATTCTGCCCCAAATTCGCCTTCGTGTAAATGCATCACCTGGACATTACAATATTCATTTATTATGCAAACATTCTCATTAACGTCAGTAATCAAACTTGCAAAACAGTGTAATAGTAACAGTGTCGACGTATTGTCTTGGTATCTATTTTTTATCCATTATCCATGAATCTAGGTGGTGTCATTCATTGTAAGATTTTAGTCATTAGACATATAAATTGTACTTTTACTCAAATAATGCAATCTGATTATAAATCTTTTTCTCCTTCTCCTTCTTCTCCATCGCCTTCTCCTTCTCATCCCTTCCATTGATACTTCCACATCCTCGTCGCCATTTCCTCTTCTTCCTTTTTCTACTTTTTCTTCTCCTCCTCCTCCTCCTCCCATCCTTCCACTTATTCAACCTCTACTTTACCTCCTCTTCCTGGTCCTCCTGGTCCTCTTTCTCCTCCTTCTCCCCCTCACTTCTTCTTCTACTACTTCTCCTCCTCCTGCTTCATCTCCTTCTTCTCCTCCATCTCCTCCATTTCCCCCTCCTCCTACTCCTTCTTATCCATTTCCTCCTTTTCCTCCTTCACCCCCTCACTTTTCCTTCTACTCCTTTTCCATCTTCCTTCTTGTTCTCCTTCTCCTTCACCTTCTTGTCCTCCTTCTCCTCTATCTCCTCCTTCTCCTCGTTCTCCCCCTTCTTCTCCTCCTTTTTCTCTCCTCTTTCTCCTCCTTCTCCGCCCCCCATTCCTCCACCTGTTTTCTTCTTCTCCAGTTTCATTTGGTATTTGTTTTGACGTTCTACCAGCAGTAGCATTCATCAAAAACTTGCTACAGAAAGGGTGGTCCTCAGACATGGGCACTCTCTTCTTGAGTGTTGACGAAAGAGGGAGTGAAGTAGGTTTCTGCTAAGATGTCAAAAGTGAAGTACTTGATTCTCACTCACTTGTCTCTTCCAGAGGTTAGAGGAGGGGCTGCATACAACTTTTCCTTTCCCACACCTTTATAGAAACCTTCCAAACCCCTTAAAACATTTCTTTTCTTCTTTCAATTGCTCCAAAAATTCCCCCACACCTTGATCTCCTTTAACCTAAGGGAAACTTGAAAATATTTTGAATTAAATGCTTTTCAAGTCTTTAGGTAGGTTTAGAAACACGGGCCATCATTTCTTACCGATTTACTTTACTTTTCCATTTGACTATTGACTCTTCATTTACTTATTTATCCCTCCGCTATGTTTTCTCTTCCCCATCTATTTCTTTTGTGTTTTTTCTTCTCAATTTTTTCACCCCCCCCTCTCTCTTTCTTTCCCCAAATGATTTATTTTTTAAATTAAGGATATCACTCACAGTGCGTGAGTTTTAGAGGTTTAAGTTGAGTAGCAGTTCAATTAAAGAGCTGAGCTGCGTCTCTAGAAAGACTTCAAGTGCACAGATGTTTGTTTGGCAAGGGAGGAGGGGGGATTTGAGACGTTTAAGGGGTGTTTTGTGACAGGAGGGAGCGTCAAGAGGTGCCAAGGAGGGGTCAATGAGGCCTCAAGATTACCGCACTAGAAACGGTGTTGTTCTTGTTCTTGTTCATGTTCTTGTTCTTGTTCTTGTTCTTGTTCTTGTTCTTGTTCTTGTTCTTGTTCTTGTTCTTGTTCTTGTTCTTGTTCTTGTTCTTGTTCTTGTTCTTGTTCTTGTTCTTGTTCTTGTTCTTGTTCTTGTTCTTGTTCTTGTTCTTGTTCTTGTTCTTGTTCTTGTTCTTGTTCTTGTTCTTGTTCTTGTTCTTGTTCTTGTTCTTGTTCTTGTTCTTGTTCTTGTTTTAGTTCTTGTTCTTGTTCTTGTTCCTGTTCTTGTTCTTATTCTTGTTCTTGTTCTTGTTCCTGTTCCTGTTCCTGTTCCTGTTCCTGTTCTTGTTCTTGTTCTTCTTCTTGTTCTAGTTCTTGTTCTTGTTCTTGTTCTTGTTCTTGCTCTTGCTCTTGCTCTTGTTCTTGTTCTTGTTCTGGTTCTTGTTCTTGTTCTTGTTCAGTTCTTTCTTCTCCTTCTTCTTCTTCTTCTTCTTCTTCTTCTTCTTCTTCTTCTTCTTCTTCACATTAAATAGGAATTTACCTTTTAGTTCGAGTTTTCCTAGTTCTTCGTTGGTTTACAATATGGTGCTGTCCGAAACTAGTTCTTAATGAGGTAAAAAAACGTCAAATTTGTTAAAACAAACCTAATCTAACGATCTATACCATTTTCAATGAATTCCAGCAAAACATGCGGGCTAGTGTGAAGTTGGCCTGCACCAATTGTTTCTCTAGGATCTAGTACTTGGAAACCTAAACAAAATTAAATTGTCAAAACAATCCTATACAAATGATCTATATCATTTCCAACAAATTCCAGCAGAGCTTGCAGGCTGGTGTAAAGTTGGCCGACACCAATGGTAACTTCCGGATCTAGTACTACCTAAACGAACGTCAAATTTGCCAAAACATGCCTAAACTAACGATTCATAACAATTTCATTGTAGGGCGGGGGGGGGGGGGGGGGGTGGGCAAAACCAGAACCTATCATCCGGGCCAACCTCACAGACATGAGTTTGTCGACTCTTATCTGCAAAGTCATCTTATTTTTGGTTAATAGCAACGAGGGGTGAAACTAGAAAGACTTTCTACTTTCTGGGCAAAAGCAAAAGGGTTCGAATATCTGTTATATTTCTGGGGCTAGCGAAATATAAGAATATAATCGAGGAATCCCTTTCACAAGGGGATGTTTCATTCTCTTGAGTGCTGAAGGGTGTATTATGACGCCAAAACAACCCTTCTTCCCTCCAACTTTTCACCAGATCCCTACAGAATGTTGCTCTTTCCTTCATCCTTCCCTTACAAAAGGCATGTCTTGAGATTTCCTCCATGGGATTTGTTACTTACAGATAGATAAACTTCTTCAGAAATTGATGGGGTAATAACTTTTATATATAAACTGATACAATGGAGTATTCAAGGACCCGACGAGTTTACAGAAAATAATAATCATTATTATTATTATCAGTTGTGCTGGTCTGTGCACCATTCAATCAAGGTGCATACTAACCTCTCTACTAACCTTGTCAGGTATAAATTTGTCCTGCGACAGCTTGCTAGATTAAATGTCGAAAGGTTACTTTTTACAGCTTACCATGGGTTCTTACTGTCTAATATTAAGTATGCTATCTTAGTATGGGGTAATTCATCAAAACAAAGCATTGATAGGGTGTTGAAGCTCCAAAAGAAAGCGGTTAGGTGTATGGAAAGAGTAAATAGATTACTCTCATGTAGGCCGTTGTTCAAGATACTTGGTCTCCTAACTGTACCCTGCTTATATGTGTATGAAGCTACTTTATTAATTTAAAAAAGAATAATATTAACCAGAATCTTGAAGTATACGATTATAATACAAAAAACCTAGTTATATTGGTAGGAAACTCTACAAAAAGCTAACGCAGTTTTTAAAGAGTTTTCAAGATATAGAAATATTTTTGAAAAAGCTTTTTATAGTGTACAGGAGGTCCTTTCACATCAGAATTAAGCCTTACCACAACTAATTGATATAGTAATGTTACGGGTTCTATGTCTAAAATAACGCTGGCAACACTTAAATTTATCACTCGCACTTTATCTACACAAATAATCACAATACTCACTGATCGGTTATGTCTTACAGAAAAATAAGCAATTAAAAACAGACAAATCGATATTGTTCAACTAATAAAGATATTCCAATGAACTGTACAAAAATCACTAAAAGTTAAAAGGCCGATCTAATATTAATAAATAACTGTACAATAAACTGTTCAATAATATTCAAAAAGAAATGTCGAAAAAGAACACTTAACTTACTTATTTTTTAAGTATAAAAATAATTTCTACGGAATTACGTAGCACTAGTCCGTAATACAATAAAAACTATTCAGTAGCTCACTGGTATGAATTAAACAGGAATAAGAATTATCACTATAGGCACAGAGAAAGAATTATCACTATATAGGCACAATATATAGATAGAACTGACACTTCCTGCTTATCACGACGAATCTCAAACAAGACTGAACTTGAAAAAAAAATTAATTTTGAAGATCTTTTCAATGCTCAAATCAATTTCATTGTAATATCCCACCCCTCAATCAGTCATATGATTGATTATAATTTATTTTACATGCACGACAAAAAGGTTTCGCTTTTCAGCCTCCGAATACTAATGCTGGCTCTGATGAAAGCAATTCGCAGTCAATAGTCAGTTGATTGGTGTCTGTCAAAGAATCTGAAGGTGTTAGGGAAGAAAATTGGAATAATAAAAAAATAAAACACTCCCACGTTGTTCTGTGGGTAACCAATTGAATGCTGACATAGTGTGGTTGATATATGGGATGTTTCTACCCTTTTTTTAGAGCCCACATAATCAGGGCTGTTTAGAGTAAGGGTGTATTTTGTGGGAAGGGTAAAGAACGCAGGCATCGAAAAAAAGAAGAGAAAAAATGATAAAGCAGCAGTGAACGAGTATAATGATATGTCTTGGAATTGATTACAGAGTATCTGTAACTGCTTCTGTAATGACTGGTTGTGTAGAAGTTTGAAGTGATTCAAGTGTTTTTTTATCGTTTGATACTCACCCCCTCTTGATAAATGGAACCTGATTTTAGTAGGCACATTTTAACACAGATGACCCATATGATTTTAATGAGAAGAATAGAGGGAAATTAAAATTGTAAAAAGGTTGTTAGAAATATAAACCTTGAATTGGTAAGTGGCTTATTATTCTTTATCATCAGCTTATTATTTTATCTTATTTTTTCATATTATTTCATTCTTAAGAAGGCCCATATGACTTCCATGAGAAGGATAAAAGAAAATAAAAAAAAACTATCACTTCACTTCTGTCCATTTAATTTATTTATTTATTTTTTAAATGTTTATTTTTTGTTCAACTTATTTTCGAGCTCGGCTTGAATGGTGCAGAATTGATATTTCAATAAAATCAATTATGATTTTCACTCACAGAAACTAGAAGAATGAATTTCGCTTCCGTGGAGAAACTTCATCAGTCAATCGCTCCTGCTTTAATGATTGGACCTCTTTTTTCTTCGACACATTGGTATTTATATCATTAGAGTAGCCCTTTCTAGGATTGAACAGTTCATCAGCAAGCTAGTAATAAAAAATTAATGGCTCAGCTCTCTGTAAACAAAACAATAATTAATGAATGTGAAAAAAAATATTAAAAATAAATATATTCAGCAACCCAATAATTCAGAAATAAATCATTTTCATTTTCAACAGTGATTGATGTTGAAGTAAAAATAAGTATGTTCCTAATTATTGTGTCTCAGTTTTAAAATCCCTTCAAATCAGTGACCTCTCCACACACAGCCGTTTCAAACACTCAAGCCCGAATTTATGAACTCTCCTCCTCAACTCTAGGAAATCTTAAAATTCTTTTAAAACACATTAAATTTTAAGAATCCCTCGAGTCAAGATAGGTTGAAGGTACATTATTTCATAAATACTGAAAACAGAATTGTCATTATACATTATGTGATGAAACAAAATTTTCTTTGACAGATTCTTTGTAATCCAGGTGTCAAATTAGCCAATTTTTTTCATTATTTCAATAGCTGTATTCCAATTTGAACAGCTAGCAGAAGTGTAATTCTGTAACATTTATTTTTTTCAAAACAAGCATTTTCTTTCAAAATGATCTAAAAAGTTTTATTTATTCTCATGTCATTATTACTTGATTGATGAGAACATGTTGAATATCATTGATATAGCATCAAAAATCAATGTATCAATACATTTTATTTTGGAGAATGAAGCCCACATAGGTCTGGACCTGTGCGGGGGTAATGAGTTGGGTGATGGTGATAAATGAGTTGGACCTCAGTTTTAGGTGGCTTCCGAACCACCGGGAAGTGATTTTAATTTAATTTCAAAGCTAGCAGAGTGTTATAATTCAGCAACATTTATTTCGAAAAATAATACAATTTTCTTTCAATTTTAATAATTTCATTCATCATAACACTATTATTTGTTTGATAAAAACATGTTTAATATCATAAATACAATGCTTTGAACACAATCTCTCAAAATCAATATACACTGAATCAAAACAACAATATCTCTTACAAAATCAACATACAATGAACTAATATTGAATAAAATATCAATCACCTTATAATAGAACATCTTCTGTTGAATAAAATACTAGTTGAGCATTATTCTAACAAGGACATAGATTTTTATACTTTCATGAGATTTCCTACCTGAATCTCACAGAGAAATACAGTATATTCAATTTATTAATTTGAAGTTAGTTATCATGACAACTCTATGACGTCATAAGTAGCTAGCTGAAAGCGATAACTTCAGTAAGTAGAAAGTTGATAAATCATCATTTTGGCGATTGAAAGCTTACACTCAAAAGCACAGGGATTTATGGATGGGAAGTGAATTGAGGGTTCAGGGCTGAATATTCAGGGAGAAACAAGGAAGTAAGTCGTAACTATTCGCATTAACTGCTTCAAAGGGATACTTTACATCAGCAAATGTGTTTCAGGGACGCCCTTTTAAGGGCATTCGGTCTGGGGCAACGTTTTAAATGGCGGAGTAGTGAGGGAAAGTTGGGGCTCCAAATTATCTACAGTATTACAACTCAGCACTGAATTTGAAACTACAGTATTGAAAATATCTATCTTCAGATGTTTAAAATATTGATTGAGTTCATGGAAGCCATCTTGTTTACTAGTGAATATTACTGGTTGCGTCTGATTGGTATATTCAAATTTATTAACTTCCATGAATTCGAATAGACCAATCAGCTGCCACCGGTAACATTTATGTGTAAATGATTGACCGGTGAATCATTATGGTTGATTTGAAGCTCCATATCATTTTGTCACTTGATGTTTAAACATAAATTATTATCAAAATACTCTTTTAGTGGATTTGAAAAACTTAAATAAGAATATGTAACTGTTGAATTCACTAGAAAATTATTCTCAATAATCATATTTATATTCCAGTTTATTGAAAAAGAAAAATGATCAATTACACTAAATAATAATAATAATAATGATTTTTTTAAATTTCTTTTATTAAGGCGTTTTGCCATTTTGACATGTACATGAGCATGAACTATTGGCTAAAACCACCTCCAAACCTAGAGACCGCCTGGAACTTATAATAATAATAATGATAATAATGATAATAATGATAATAATGATAATAATGATAATAATGATAATAATGATAATAATGATAATAATGATAATAATGATAATAATGATAATAATGATAATAATGATAATAATGATAATAATGATAATAATGATAATAATGATAATAATGATAATAATGATAATAATGATAATAATGATAATAATGATAATAATGATAATAATGATAATAATGATAATAATGATAATAATGATAATAATGATAATAATGATAATAATGATAATAATGATAATAATGATAATAATGATAATAATGATAATAATGATAATAATGATAATAATGATAATAATAATAATAACAAAAATAATAATAATAATAATAATAATGAGCGTATAGCTTTCTTTGGTGAGGAGACTCATACAGGTAGTTCCACCTCACCGTTTGAGACACCTACTATTTTGGGTGGGTTCCGAACCACTGGGTAAGTGGCCATACAGCTTATGTGTCAAATCACACGAAATAACTCTGGAACCTTAAAAATCACTGGGCTTCTCTAACCAATGGATTTTTTTTTTAAATATTTCTCATATCTTTAATATTTATTTTTCTTTGTAGTGATGAAGGTGATATTGTGGGAGATATCCATGATGAATATTAAGACAAATTTGCCACAACCACATTTATTAAAAATAGTAAGATACTAGTTTTGGTTGTTATCAACCATTATCAATCTCAAACAAACTAAAACTAAAGAACAGAGTAGCATTTCAAAATGCTGTTTTATTGGAAGCTGGAGTGTGTTTTTTGACTACTGAGAGGTCAGTCAAGGAGGGTCTCAGCTGGAAAGTTCATAAGGTCACAAATTGGGATTCAGATGACCCTTTTTGTAAGATTTCAAACTTTTTTATCTCATTTCTCCTATCCACTTCCGCACCATCGAACCGTCAGATAATGACAATCCTTATAGAGGGTCAAAAACAATAAATTCGATAAAAATTTCTAAAAAATGTTACCTAATTGACAGTGAACCTGATCAGTACAGAATGAGATCCAGCCGCGGTATTGTAAATCAATTTCAAGTCAACAGAGAGCTTCAGTACTTAAAGGCTAAATTTTAGCTGTATTACGGCTTTAATCCTTCATAGTCAAAATATTCACTTAATCTTAACAATAATCTTAATCTTAATCATAACAAAACACAAACCATGAGTTTTAGTGTGTCAAGGTGATGAACGCGGACACGATACTCTTTCAGTCTTCCTCCACTGACTCAGTTATTCCTTCTTTCTCTGTAGTGCTTCCTCCTTTCTCTCTCATTCCTCTATATTCTAATCTCTTCCTCCACTGACTCAGTTTTTCCTACTTCCTCTAACATGACCCCCCCCCTTTCTCTTTCATTCCTCTGTAGTCTCTTTCTCTTTTATTTTTTCTTAAGTTGTTTATCATTTTCTTCCTTACTCACTGAGAAAGCGGTCCTTGAGGTAATCCCATTACTGAGATCAGAGGAAACAAATTTTGTGTGTAAAAGCTGGAACGTCTCTCATTTTTCACGCAAGAGAAATAAGAAGTGAAAAATATGAAGGGAGGAGGAGGAGAAGGGGGAGTAGAAGGGAAAGAAGGAGAAGGAAGAGAATGGGAGAAGGAGGAGAAGGAGAAGGGGAATAAGGAGAAGTAGGAGGAGAAGGAGGAGAAGGAGGAGAAGGAGGAGAAGAAGGAGAAGGAGGAGAAGGAGGAGAAGGAGGAGAAAGAGGAGAAGGAGGAGAAGGAGGAGAAGGAGGAGAAGAAGGAGAAGGAGGAGAAGGAGGAGAAGGATGAGAAGGAGGAGAAGGAGGAGAACGAGGAGGAAGAGGAGGAGGAGGAGGAGGAGAAGGAGGAGAAGGAGGAAAAAGAGAAGGAGGAGAAGGAGGAGAAGAAGGAGAAGAAGGACAAGAAGGAGTAGAAGGAGAAGAAGGAGTAGAAGGAGAAGAAGGAGAAGAAGGAGAAGAAGGAGAAGAAGGAGAAGAAGGAGAAGTAGGAGAAGAACGAGAAGAACGAGAAGAACGAGAAGAACGAGAAGAAGGAAAAGAGGGAGAAGAAGGAGAAGAAGGAGAAGAAGGAGAAGAGGGAGAAGAAAGAGAAGAAGGTGAAGAAGGAAAAAGGGAGAAGAAGGAGAAGAAGGAGAAGAAGGAGAAGAGGGAGAAGAAGGAGAAGAAGGAGAGGAAGGAAGAGAAGAAGGAGAGAAAGGAGAAAAAGGAGACGGGAGAGAAGGAGAAGAGGTGGAGGAGGAGAAGGAGGAGAAGGAGAAGTTTCAACTAGAGTCAATAATCAACTAGAGTCATCAATGAAATATGACGGCCCAAGTTCTATGGTTGAAGAATATTAATAATTAATAATGTAAAGAATAGTCAATGATAGTAGATAATAAATGGTGTAATAACCTAATAAAAACTTGTACACAGAAATTGAAAAACTCCCTGACACAATAAGAAAAAGAGATATAAGTTTTTACTCCCACATGTTCAGGATGGACCACAACAGACTCACAAAACAAATATTCACTTCCCGGTGATTCGGAACCCACCTAAAACTGTAGGTCCAGCTCATCAATCACAATCATCCAACTCATTACCCACGTACAGGTCTCAGACCTATGTGGATTTCACCTTCAAAAAAAAAAACCTCGATGCCTTTGCAATAGAAAAACGAAATACAATTGGTTTAAAAAAGTTCATGACGAACTGAGTTGAATTGAACAGATGAAATAATCAATAACGGTAACAGCTTGATGAATATTTTGAAAAACCAAAAGTAAAAGTTTCAAGAAAAGCCCATGCTTAGAGCTGGTACATTGATGTCTGAAGATCAGAATAAAAGCCACTTCTGAAGGGATGAAATGCAATACCCTTTAAAAGAAAGGAAGAAGGAATTAATAGAGGCATTGTCGAAATCATAGCTTATTCAACGTACCCCAAAGTGGGTGAAACAAAAAAAAAAAAGCAGTCCAAAATCATTTTTCATCCCTCTATTGAGTGAGAATATACCGTTATTCTTCTTCACACAGGGTTTCCCCATCTGTTTATCCCAATTAATTTATTTCTATCTTTGTCTCCTTCATTTATCCAATCATGCATCATCTTCCTGCATTGTCTAATTCGTGGCCTTTAGCTGCTGCACTATATTATATAACTGTACGGGAAATATCTAATTGACAATACACACGTGAAAGCTGTCACAGTTCCCGCATGTAATTCGAAGCTGCCGGCTTTTTTTCTTTTATAACAGCAATAAAAATTATTTCATATCTTCTTTTCTGGTCTAATCAATTAACCGTACTCTTCACGTACTCTTAACCGTACTCTTTTGACAATGGCGTGGATGCCATCTTCTTCTCTTCTTTTTCTTCTCCTCATTCTCCTCCTCCTCCTCCTCCTCCTCCTCCACTCAGTCTTACTCAATCCTCCTCATTCTCCTTTTGCTCCTCCTACTTCTCCTTCGCCTCTGCCTAGTTCTCCTTGGCCTCCTCAACTCCCTTCACTTTCTCCTCTTTCCCCTCCACCTCTCTTCCTTTTCCGCCCTTTTCCCTCTTCAGTTCCTCCTCTTTCTCCTCCACCTCCTCTTACTCCTCTTTACCCGCCACCACTTCCTCCTCGTTCTCATCCACCTTCTCCGACTAACACTCCTCCACCACCTCCTCCTCATCCTCCTCCTTTTTCTTTTCATTCTTCACACATTTTTCTGCTTGTTCTCTTTATCCTAATTCTTCTGCTTCTCCTCTACCTTCTCGTCCTCCTTCTCCTTCTCCTTCTCCTTCTCCTTCTCATTCACCACCTCTCTCTCCTCCTCCTCTTCTTCCTCCTCCTCCTCCTCCTCCTCCTCCTCCTCCTCCTCTTCTTGCTTATTTTTTCTATTACTACTTCTGCTCATTCATTGTTGAAATCCTACCAACAATCAGCCTTAATTTAGAATCTGTATCTCTTTTATTGGAGTGAACACTCCAATTTTGGAGTGAACAAGTCTTTCTATTTCTAATTTCTAGTCATTATTCAATGAATTATCATTGAATGTTCCAAATGATTCAATTATTGAATAGCCCCAATGCTTTATTCATTGAATATTATGAAAGTTCCGAATAGTTCCATTAGATTTAGTAGTTTGTAAGTTTATGAGAACACTTGATTCCTTAACATTATAGTTATATAATTTTTAATTATAACGTGGTTTGGAACCCACCTAAAATAGTAGATCCACCATGTTCCCTATAACAAGCGGCTATAACCTGGCTCAAACGGCGAGGTGGAACTATCTGTAATGGTCTTCCCAACAATAATAGCCATACACTTATTATGATTATAACCTGGCATATGCAATAGAACTCATACAGAATTATTACTGGAGATCTGGATCACATTAATGGATAATTATAATTGCTTTGATTCATATTTGAAATTTATCAAATTCCAGCGCCAACTTTAGCCTACTTTGAGGAGCAGATCTGGTTTCTATAAGGTAACGCTTATTATAAAAATAACTATACAGAAAGTTCAAAACCTAATATATAAATAAATATTATAAACTTAAAAAACACTTTTGAATGGAAATTGACTCACGTTATGGCGTGACGGCCGTTTCGCTCTGTTGTCTAGAGCATCATCAGACGACCCACAGTACACTGTGTACTGTGGGTTGTCTGATGATGCTCTAGACAACAGAGCGAAACGGCCGTCACGCCATAACGTGAGTCAATTTCCATTCAAAAGTGTTTTTTAAGTTTATAATACATATTAGTGGAAACAAGATGGATCTTCAACATCATATAAATAAATAGATAAATAAAAATAAATTGTTTTCAAAACAATTATTCAAAACCTAATATATAAAGAAATAAAAAGAAATTGTTCAAAACCAATAGCTCAAAATCTGATATATAAATAAATAAATAAAAATAAATTGTTTTCAAAACAAAACATTTTTGTATAACAACGTCATTAGTAAACATAAAATAAAATTTAGGAAGCAGCCCTACTCAAATAGTGAACAACTCTTTCACCGCATAACCTAAATGCAGAGCTCATTTAATATTTCCTTATTTTAATTTTTAATTTTTTCAGTGTTGCCAAGAGATTACATCGACTTGCTTGTGTTACCTAGAGATTACATCGACTTACAAGCAATAGACCTTTTTCTAGTGTTGTAATAACAATTATTTTTCATCTAATATCAAAGCTGATACTGGATTTCTATTTAATATAATTATGATTTTCACTCACTTATAATGGAGATACTGGAGGGATGCATTTCACTTCTAGAGAGAAGGCTGATGAAACCTCGACAATACCTTTTTGAATTCCTTCTTCTCCAGAACTCTTTCATTCTCTCAGAAGTGGTTTTTTTCTGATCTTCGGAATCACTGTACCAGCTCTGAGCAAGGGCTTTTCCTGGAACCTTCACTTTTGGTTTTTCAAAATATTCATGAAGCTGTTACGGTTTTTGATTATTTCATATGTTCAATTCAACCTTGTGTTCGTCCTGAAACTTTTTAAACCAATTGCATTTTGTTTTTCTATTGCAAAAGACATCGAATGTTTGTTTTGTGAGTCTGTTGTTGTCCATCCTGAACATGTGGGAGTTAGTAAGTAAGTAAGTGAATTTTATTTCCATTAAAGTTTTACAAATAATGAGATACACTAAAAACTTATTTCTGTTTTTCTTATTGTGTCAGAGAGTTTTAAATTTTGGTGTACATGTTTTTATTAGGTTATTACACCATTCACTATTTACTATCATTTACTGTTATTTACATTCTTAATTATTAATATTCTTCATCTATGAAACTTAGGCCTTCATATTTTATTGATGGCCCTAGTGGATTATTGAAACTTTCATAATGTAAAGGCCTACATTATTTAAGTTCTCTATGGAGCATAAGAGAGAGTAGGGATGTCTGTGTGTGTGTGTGTGTAAATTCTAAAATTTCATCAATTCGGACACTAGCCTGATCCTACCTACGTCTGATTCTACTATTAATCGTATTAATAGTCGATATGATTGTACAGTATTAATAATATGAATAGAATCCAGTTTGTTCGAAATTCTAGAGTGGTTAGAGTTGGATTTGAGCTTGAAGTTTTCTCTCAAGATAGTTAGCTGAAGCATCTCGTCATTTTAAGGAACTAGGAAAACAGGTAATGCTTTGAAGAAGTGAAGATCAAGGTAGCCCCAAACCAGGACAGACGGTGATTTCAGTGGTCGTTGGATGGTCCTTTTGAGCAGGACACCCTGTGTATTTGTGCTGACAGGGTACTTCCTTTCTGCTCTAGAAGTGAAATTCGCTGATGCGTGAAAAACGAAAGACGCTGAGCTGAAGGCTTCTCTCCTCTGATCTCTGTAATGGGAATCGTAGAACTTGCATTAGATAAAGAAAGAATTTAGAGGAAGAGGGGATGAGAAGGGAAAGGTGGAAAAGGTGGAAAAGGAGGAGAAGGAGAAAGAGGAGGCAGACTAGGAGAAGGAGGAAGAAGTGGAAGAGGAGGAAGAGGAGGTAGAGGGGGAAGAGGAGGAAGAGGAATAAGAGGAGGAAGAGGAATAAGAGGAGGAAGAGGAGGAAGAGGAGGAAGAGGAGGAAGAGGAGGAAGAGGAGGAAGAGGTGAAAGAGTAGAAAGAGGAGGAAGAGGAGGAAGAGGAGGAAGAGGAGGAAGAGGAGAAAGAGGAGGAAGAGGAGGAAGAGGAGGAAGAGGAGGAAGAGGAGGAAGAGGAGGAAGAGGAGGAAGAGGAGGAAGAGGAGGAAGAGGAGGAAGAGGAGGAAGAGGAGGAAGAGGAGGAAGAGGAGGAAGAGGAGGAAGAGGAGGAAGAGGAGGAAGAGGAGGAAGAGGAGGACAAGCAGGACGAGCAGGAAGTGGAGGAAGTTAAAGTTTAGAAGTACTTAGAAACAAAATAACAAAATAATCTGTAGAAACAGAAGAAGGTAAGAGACGAGGAGTAGGAGGAGGAGAAGAAAAAGGAGATGAAGGAGACAGGAGAAGAAGAAGGATAGTAACAACAACATAAAGTTTAATGAGAGAGAAAAAACAGAAACAGGAAATAAGGAGAGGGAAAGAATTTGAAAAAGGAGAAGAAGGAAGAAGGAGAAATAGGCCGAGAAAGAGAAAGAAAAGGAGGAAGAGAGAGAAAATAAGAAAGAGGAGGAGGAGGATGAAGATGGTGAAAAATGCGATTGGAGAGGGAGAAAGAGAGTTCTTGGGAATAGAGAAGGTGTAAGGAAGAGATTAATGGGAGAGAATGAGATAAAAAACAAAAATGTTGGGTAACGAGGATAAGGCTTGGGCTGTTTGAAAAATGTTATCAATACCATTATTTTGGTTGTATAATAATGAATAATATGAACCAATGAATTATTTTTTTCTTCCCTCGAAAAGCAGAAATTTTTTTCCAAAATGCCCGAAAAAGTGCCTATTTTTGCACCAACTGTAGCACGCAAAATAGTCTATTCCTGCACCAGTGCGGGAAAGTAAATTCCAGTTATTTGATCAGTTTTCATTCGATTTTTAAAATCAATTCTTCCAAATTAAAAGAATATTATTAGATAAAGATCACACTTAGATTTGATTACCACAATTTCCTGACCTTCTGTCATTTGGTTTCAGAACAAAAGAAGAAAATAAGAAATATACATGCTTAAACTTCAATAAAAATCGTTTAATATGCTGTATTTATGCGTTATTCAACCACAAAAATAGGTATTTCCTGTTAATTGTTAATGTAATTGGTAATACTCGAAGTAATAACTCATAAAATGCAATATACTCTACCTGTTAAAAATAATAAGATGAGTAATAACAAACATGATGGAAATAATAGCAGTTAGTAGAAAATAATAAGTTGGAAATCATATGAAAATAACAATCATTATTAAAACAGACGAATTTTCATTTTTATAAAACTAATCGCCATTGAAATTCCTTGAAAAATCGTCTCTATTAAATTTGTATCCATGTAAAGAATGGGAAAATCTGGATAACTTTTGACGTGAGACAAGAATGAATCCAGAAATTTATTTTCTCTACAGTGACCCGAAAAAGTGCCTACTTTTGCACTAACTGTAGCACGCAAAATAGTCTGATTTGATTCTATTCCTGCACCAGTGAGTGGGAAAGTAGATTCCAGTGCGCGAAAATACTGTTCTGCACTCCAGATTTGCAACCCAACAACACAAAATAGTGAGCATTTAATACGCAGGTTCGTATTCTGCATTCAAAAATAGGTTGGCTACTCTGCTTCAGCTACGAAATATAGTCAGCAGTAGTTGTTGAAATCGATTTGATTCGAAGATAGGTTTTGTGAGGAATTGTCAGGTTATGTATGTCCTGTTTAAATTACTTTATACATTACTGTAGGAAAAATCTAATGTGTAATTCGAGCGTAATATATTGTTTCTGCACTCAAGAAACTATTTTCACTCGCCTTCGGCTCGTGAAAAAACTGTTTCTCTCGATGCAGAAAAAAGCCACTTTGCACTCCAGTTACACAAATAGCTATTTTACATATCAATAAATCATTATTCTGCTCCTTCTCCTCTTCCTCCTCCTCCTTCTCCTCCATCTACTCCTGCTTCTCCTCCTCCTCCTCCTTCTCATCCTTCTCTTCCTTCCCCTTCCCATATCTTCTTTTCCTTCTTGTTCAAACTTTTTCAACTTACTCTCTTTATCCTACTTTTCCTTCTCCTCGTAATCGTTCTCCATCTCGTTCACATTCTCATTCTCCACCTCCTTATCCTTCTACTTGTACTTCTACATCTTCCCCTCCATCTCCTTCTTCTCCACCACCTACTCCTCCTTCTCCTCCTTCTCCTTCTTCTCCTTCTATGTCTCCTCCCAGTCCTTTTTATCCTTCTCCTTTTCCTTCTCTTCCTTCTTTTGCTTCTCCTCCTTTTCCTCTTTCTTCTTTTCCTACTACTTCTTCTTCACTTCCTTCTCCCACCCTTCTTTCCATCTACTTATTATTGTCATGCGTGAAAAATGAGAGGTGTTCCAGCTTTTACACGCAAAATTTGCCTCTGATCTCAGTAATAGGATTTCCTCAAGGATCGCTTCCTCAGTGAGTAAGGGAGAAAAAGATGGACAACTTAAAAGGAAATAAGAGAGAATGAGACTACAGAGGAACGAAGAGAAAGGGGAAACCATGTTGGAGAAAGAAGAAAGATCAGAGTCAGTAGAGAAAGAAGGAAGGAGAGTTGGTCTAGTGTCCATACAAAGCGATCCTTCGTGGGGGTGAAAGAGATAGACAATTTGAGAAGAACAAAGAAAGATGTGAGTATAGAGGAATGAGGGAGAAAGGAGGAAGTACGATAAAGAAAGAAGTAATAACTGAGTCAGTGGAGGAAGAGAGAAAGAGTATCGTGTCCATTCAAAGCGAACTTTGACATCCGGACTTTGAAGACATGTGCTTCTACAAGGCCAGAATTTATGTATGTAGTGAGGCCTTGACTTCTAGGGGTTGTAGGCCTATTCTGAGGTATAGGGGTGCGCCTCAGGATGTAAGTAAGGGTTGAACTGACGAACATGGATTCCGCCATTAGCCATATCTAATGGTAATGGTAGGGGTCAAAAGCTACACCTCTCCCACCATTATTACCATTAGTATCACGCATGTTTGGCTGCATTTAATGATGTGTCTTAACAGCATTGCTTGAAGACAAGATAGGCAACTGCCTGACATGTGTGTGGGCTTTCAGCTAACCTCTTGTTGTCATTAGCTTGCTTAGATCCTGGTAGCTGGAACAATGGGGGCAGATTCGATTAGTAGTTAGTTGAGGTGTATGGAGGTATAATGACTCATTTTAATTTTCAATTATGTATTTTTTTAGAATGAAAACCGCATAGGTCTGAGACTTGTGCATGAGTAATAGATTAGTAATTAGTGTATTAATAATGTGAATATTGTGAGTATAGTATGCTATGGTGATAGATAAGTTTTAGGTGGGTTCCGAACAATAGGTGAGTGATTTTCTTGCACAAAACAGAGTTTTTGCTGGCCAATCCAATCAGTCACCCTCACAAAAAGGGCCCAGGAGTACATAGCTTATCTCTATCTGATTGAAAAGTTACCTGCTACGGCTTACAGCTAATGTTTATTTATTTATTTATATAGTGGGAGCCACAAATTCAAAACTGCAATACTAAGATTTAAGATTTAAGACTTTAATTAGTTTTCTGAAATGTTATTTTTTTCAATTTATTGTGAATAAACTCCTCTTGTAGTGCTGTACTCACAACCAGAGAAATAATTATTATTGTTGAGATCCTGGTCGCTGGAACAGCGAAAACGTTGACGAAGGAGGATAAGAAACTCTGTTCTTTGATATAAAATCACTTCCCGGAGATTCGGAACCCACCTGAAACAAAATTAAGCTCTTCTCTGACTCTGAAAATTTTCTCCACCCAATAGCAGAGAGACATCATCACGACCATCCTGACACCGCACTCAGCGAGTGAGCATTCACTTCCCTTAATGATCAAAACATTATTGGTCAAAAAGGATTCGTTTTTTACATCCGTAGCAGAACTAATCTCTTCTCTGTTTCCAACAATTTTCTCGAATTTTCTATAGTTCTCCAGCAGACAGCACGCTATTAAGTAACTTTTCCGGGAAGTAGATTGCCACGAGGAACTATCGAAAATATCGATAACAAAAATATCGAGTAAGGAAAATGTCGAACGTTATTGCCTCAGTTTGTTTTTGAAAGGAAAATAAAGTTGGCAAGTTATCCGTTTCGATGGCAATGCGATTGGAATTTTGTAGACGACTTGAATCGAAAATCGAAGTTATCTGGAAAACAAGGAAACAACGATATTCGCATTTTCGATTTCACCGTTATTATAGCAGTTATCTGAAAGCTCTACTTCTAACATTCTTTCCGCTCTTTATTTCCAATACTGCGATCATTTTTAGACTGAATTCTCTAGATTCTAACCACTCTCTTTTGAAAGTTTGTATTCGTCTATCTACAATAGAATTTCTATGGAACGACTTTTTGACTAAGAGGAGCAGAAGGGTGATGAGGGGGAGGAGGATGAGGAGAAGGACGAGGACAAGGAGGAAGAAGGAGGATGAGGAGAAGGACGGGGACAAGGAGGAAAAAGGAGGATGAGGAGAAGAAGGAGGATGAGAAGTATGAGGGGGAGAAGGTGAAGAAGGAGAAGAAAAAGGAAAAGGGGGAGAAGGTGGAGAAGGAGGAGAAGGAGGAGAAGGAGGAGAAGGAGGAGAAGAAGGAGAAGAAGGAGAAGGAATAGAAGGAGGTGAAGGAGGAGAAGAAGGAGAAGGAGGTGAAGGAGGTGAAGGAGGAGAAGGAGGAGAAGGAGGAGAAGGAGGAGAAGGAGGAGAAGGAGGAGAAGGAGGAGAAGGAGGAGAAGGAGGAGAAGGAGGAGAAGGAGGAGAAGGAGGAGAAGGAGGAGAAGGAGGAGAAGGAGGAGAAGGAGGAGAAGGAGGAGAAGGAGGAGAAGGAGGAGAAGGAGGAGAAGGAGGAGAAGGAAGAGAAGGAGGAGAAGGAGGAGAAGGAGGAGAAGGAGGAGAAGGAGGAGAAGGAGGAGAAGGAGGAGAAGGAGGAGAAGGAGGAGAAGGAGGAGAAGGAGGAGAAGGAGGAGAAGGAGGAGAAGGAGGAGAAGGAGGAGAAGAAGGAAGAGGAGGAAAAGGAGGAAAAGGAGGAGAAGGAGGAGAAGGAGGAGAACGAGGAGAAGGAGGAGAAGGAGGAGAAGGAGGAGAAGGAGGAGAAGGAGGAGAAGGAGGAGAAGGAGGAGAAGGAGGAGAAGGAGGAGAAGGAGGAAAAGGAGGAAAAGGAGGAAAAGGAGGAAAAGGAGGAAAAGGAGGAAAAGGAGGAAAAGGAGGAAAAGGAGGAAAAGGAGGAGAAAGAGGAGAAAAGGAGAAGGAGTATGAGAAGTATGAGGGGGTGAAGGTGAAGAAGGAGGAGGCAAAGGAAAAGGGGTAGAAGGTGGAGAAGAAGAAGATGATGGTGAAGAAGGAGAAGGAAGAGAAGGTGGAGAAGAAGGAGATGAGGATGATGAGTAGATAGCCTCATTTGAGTACAAGTATGATTCATATGACTACTGACTGTAACCAAACAATGAATGACATCACCTAAGACCTTGGAAGATAAATAAGAAATAGATTCAAGATGATGCCTTTTTGCTGTTACTATTACATTGTCTTATATGTTTGATTACCAACATTAATAAGAATGTTCACATAAGTAAATTTTAGTATCCAGATTATGCATTTACACAAAAGGGCGGAGTTATGGAAAAAAAGCTTTTTGCTTAAATTTTTATTTGTAAATTTTTTCAATTTTGGTTTATCTTACACTCAACCTACAATGGAGGAGAAGGAGGATGACTCAACATGCAAATGTTTTTGTGCTTTTCTTTTCTTCTTCTTCTTCATCTACTTTTTCTTCTACTCCTTCAACATCTTTATCTCTATTTTCTTCAGGAAAAAATCATATTAAATTCAAATAATACATAGATAATCAGATAATGTACTTTCATCATAATAGTCCACGTGAATCTAGCTTATCATTTTTTATCTAGAGCGCTAGAGTTTCTCCAACAGAGGATGACATTTATAAATTATAGGTGTGTGGTAGTGACAATATCAAGTCTCTTCAATCGTAGATATTTATTTAATCGGCATAAGTACATATATATGAGAGCACAAGAAATCTCATAAATATGACCTCTAACAATACAAAGAAAATATTATTCTAAGTCAAGGTTGATAGAAACAAGGTTGTTCCATAATTCGCTAAAATTGGCAAAATAAAAAAGTCATCACATAGTTCAGAATTACCCTCAATTTGCAAATTTCAGCTCTAATGGTACACTTTTTCAGTACAAAAATGAAGTTTTTTGCTTATCACATATTATTAGAATCTATATCTTGATCAGCTGGCAATAATACGGGTTACTCAATGCTATTAAACTGAAAATCTTCATACACCCACCATTTTTCCATTTCAAAAAATTGAACAACTTTGTTTCTAATAACCTTGATTCCAATCACTGGTGGTTCGGAACCCACCTAAAACTGTAGGTCCAACTCATCAATCACCATCATCCAACTCATTACCCACGCACAGGTCTCAGACCTATGTGGGCTTCATCCTCAAAAAAAAAAAAGTAGCTTATTGACAAACAGAGCACTAAAACCTTTCAACGAAATCGATTTATTTTTTATATTCAATTTCAACTGTTATCCCATATTCTGGCTTTGGGATCTGTGATGGGTCCACATGTGTTTTCTACCTGAAGGTAGACAAAACAACAGGTTGATGGGATCAGAAAGGTTGTCCAATTTTTCGCAAATATTCCTTCCTTATCCTTTTTCTATCATTTTGTTCTATAATAGTTGGAAAGTTTGACCAATTTGTTGATTTTGAGCCTTCCTTGTTGGTGTTGTCTATTAAGTGCACATTCTGGAGTAGATATTTTGTGGAGCCATGAGACGAAAATTGTAGTGTAATCAATGTAACTTGTAAGTATTTTAATGTCCTTACAGTTTCTATGGAATTGAAGATAAATGAAAAATAGTTTACAAAGAAGAAAAGTTTTATCTAATTATCTATATATTTTAAAAGGCCGGTACCAGTACTGAATTGGTATGGCCTGTATTGCACATTACTCCAAATCGTGCTCTCTTCAGATAGCGAATCACCTTTAGGTCCAGTTCTCATGCTAGTCACCCACCAACAATGGGCATTCATAGATCTAGGAACAATAGCTGTACTTTTCCACAACCCGACAACCTGTTGCCCTGTCCACTACAGGTAGAAAACACATGTGGACCCACCACAGATCCCGAGGCCCATATTCTTTATCGATAACTACTGTCTGTAACAATGTCAAGGAGTCCTATTTTTACTTTGGATATTCACCACAATATCACCATCACCAATACAAAGAAAATTACTCTAAGTGACTCGTGTCTTATTCACTTGAGCACTAAAACCTCCTACAATAATTTTTTTCCAATATTCTATTCCATTTTAGAATAGGATTTCATCCTATACTTTTATAAATTAGTGTTTATTATAAACTTTTTCATCATCATTCTTAAGGATTTTTGCTTTACCATTCACTTCTGGATATAACTTCTTTCAATAGAAAGAGAATTATTCCAAGTATCTTATTCACTTACTCAAAGCTAAAACCTTCAAAACTATTCGCTTTATTTTGTTCTGTGTTCTATTCTAAATGCGATCCTATACTTTTATCAATAACCGTTCTTTATAAACCTTCTTAACACTTATTTTTAATGATTTTTCTCCTACCATTTATTTCTACATCCAGAGAATATACTTAAATGTGACCAACAGAGCTTAAAAAGGAGAAAATGTGTAGCAGTCCTTGAAAGAACACTAAGATGCGGCACTTTTGAAAAGTTTCAAAAACCTTTTAACGAAATCTTATCAAGTGACGGCACTGAAATGGAACAGTAAATGGAATAGCATATAGTCTGGCTATAATAATTTAGACTATCAAAGCTGACAGTCTGTAATAAATTACTAGCATCTTTCGAGAGGGAAATTTTCGAGATAGGAGAGTGTTTTTGTGGTTTGACTGTTGCGTTTAATAATTCCACTCGAAGTTTTTATATCTGAGATAGGAAGGAAGTTGGGTTGTAGACCTTCGTCGATAATAATTTTTGTGATCTGTGTGTCTCCCTCAAGATTATGTAATAAAAAACATTATAATAATAATATTCGTATCGCGCCTCCACGATGGTCCAACTGGATAGTTGTAGGAAAATTGGATATTTTCTACAATGAACTAAATCGGAATTCCTCTTCCCCGAACACCTTGGGAATTGAATTAAATTTCAAAGCTTCTCAACTTTGATCTTACTCTCTGGCAAAAACCAGATTGAAACCAAATCACAAGTATAACTATGGATCGTACAATTAATAGAAAATTTACCCCAGGTGGTAAAATCCACTCATTTCACCACATAACATCTAAAGAAATGACAACCGGTCGATCGGATTCTGGGGGACCGGAATTGCACGAAATCATGAGTGAAACAGTCTATGCTGGTGAGCCTCCTAAAACAAAACGCAAAATTAAAGAACCCAAAAACTACATAGGAATGATTAATATTCAAACACTAGTCCAAACTGGAAAACTTCAGCAGAAATGAAAAAACAGAAAATACAAATTCTCGCAGTCCAAGAGACAAGATTTCCAGATAATCAAACGATAGACTATAATGGCTTCAGAATATTCAAAAGTGGAACCAACAGAAAGGTTAGTAGAGCAAATATGCTCGGAATGGCTTTTTTTATTTATTTTTGGTGGAGAAATCAATTCTGAAATCCGTTAAGTCTGTCAAACCAGTAAACAATCGGCTGATGACCATCCGAATCAAAAATAAAAATAAAAACTACACCCTCATAAATAATCATGCTCCCTGCAACGTCGACAACCGAAAAGATCGAGAGAATGTTGACAAGCACTGGGAAATACTGGAGTCAGAAATGTCCAAAATCTCAAAAGACGACGTAAGAATCCTGCTCGGAGATTTCAATGCCCAAATTGGCAGAGAAAGGAGATATCAGAAAACCGTTGGACTTTTTCCTGCTCACAAAATGACCAACCGTAATGGGATGAGATTAATACAACTCTGTCAACAATTCAACCTCAAACTCAGTTCCACATCTTTCAATAAAAAGCCAAAGAAACAGAAAACTTGGAGGTCTCCTATTTTACAGCTTGGAGAATATCAAATTGACCATGTCGCAATTTCATATGATAGCCAGAGAGAGATTCGCGATGTTCAAGTACGAAAAGGCGCCAAAATCGAATCAGACCACTATTTAACTAGAATTCGCGTTATATAATTTCACCCCCAAGAAAAAACCATTTAGAATACCTCCTGCTATCCCCAAATTTGATCTTCCCAAACTTTAAGAATCAGAAACCATTTCAAAATGGGAAGAAACTTCAGCAGAAAATTATACTGATTTTAGAAACAAAATAATCAAATCTGCAAAGGAGCAAATACCCCTTAAAAAGAAGCTCAAACATCCTTGGTGGAATTCTGTATGTGATGAAGCTGTCGATTGTCATCATAAAGCATTTTTGAACTATAATTCCAATAAATCTGAAGAAAAGTACCAAGTTTTCCTCAAAGCTCGTAAAATAACAAGTAAGAAAATAAGACAAGAAAAAAGGAAATTTGTTAAGCAACAACTGGAATCAATTGAGTCCGATTTTAGAAACTATAACACCCATGGCTTTTATAAAACTTTTGCTGGACAAATTAAGGGTTTTAAACCGCAGAATATTTGCTTCCGTAATAGGGATGGAAATTTGGCTCTAAACGACGAGGAGAACTGTGAGGAACTAGCCAAGTATTTTCAGAAACTTTTAAACTGCCCCGAGCCAACAGAAACGTTTCCGGCTTCGGAAAATAAAATCCCACAAAATCCGAATTCTCTTCCTCCTTCCAAGGGGGAAATAAATAGGCATATTGCTAGACTCAAAAATAATAAAGCACCTGGGGAAGATGGGATTGTTGCTGAGTTTCTTAAGAATCTGGGCCCAAAGTCGACACTAGAACTGACTAAAATAATCCAGAGTATCTGGGAGACTGAAACAATACCTGACGACTGGAAAACTGCCCTCATTCACCCACTTCACAGAAAGGGGGATCCATCCGATGTGAATAACTACCGGGGAATTTCCCTTCTCCCTGTAGCCTACAAAATTCTCTCCTCTTGCCTAATCGAAAGAGTACAAAAGCAATTAGAGCCCCAAATTTCTGATTTACAAGCCGGCTTTAGACCAAACCGGTCGTGCTCGGAGCAAATATTAAATCTAAAATTAATCACTGCATTAAGAAAATCAAGAAGCGAACCGACTGTCTATACCTTTGTGGACTTCCAAAAGGCCTACGACTCAATCCATAGACCGTCAATTTTCAGAATTCTAGAAGAAAAAGGCCTAGATGCCAAGACCCTTGAAATAATTGAACTAACGCTTACTGGCACCAAGTCAAAAGTTAAATTTATGGGAAGATTATTCCAACCTTTTGACATTAAAACTGGAGTAAGACAAGGAGATGGTCTCTCTCCGCTACTTTTTAACTTAGCACTTGATAAAGTGATGGAAGAATGGAAACAAAAATTGAAAGAGGAAAATTGTTGGAGTCCAATTTATCTCGGTAGGAAGAACAATGACTTTCAAGTCCCTTATTTAGCATTTGCGGACGACTTGGTGATTTTCGCTGAGTCTGGAGAACTAGCTGTTAAACAAATTGATAGTTTAAAAGAATGTGCCGAGAAGATTGGACTACAACTTTCCTACGAAAAAACTGACTTCACTTGCTCTAACGGACTTGGATATTCTTTTGAAGGAGGAGAGAAAGATCATCCGGAAGATACTTGGACCGAGACAAACAGAGAATGGTTACAGGTTACAGAAAAATTGTGAAGTTGAAAAGCACTCCAATATAGTCTCTGACATGAGGAAAAGAAGACTAAAGTTTTTCGGACATATTAAAAGACTTCCCGAGAACAGAATGACAAGAAAAATAGTGGAATATGTCTGCTCCCTTAAAAATGGAGGAGAATGGATAAAGAATGTTAAAAAAGATCTCAACCTCGCGAGAATTCCGGAGGAAATAATTATAGACAGAAACAAATACCGCAAATGCGTTGAAGACTGGGAGGACAGGCCAGTGGAGGGTTGCAGGAGGATCGGAACTAGATGGACTGAAGATAGAAAAAAGGCATTCTCAGAGAGAATGAAGGAATACTGGGAAGAAAAAACGGAAAGTACCAGTAAAGTGATTCATACTTAGCCACTTCCACTCTGGGAGCTAGACGCAAATAATAATAATAATAATAATAATATTATAATATCATGTGACCTGGCTGGCTCAGGTCTGGGGTCAGAGTTATCAGGTCGCACCTGAATAAATTCAGGGTCTCTGATGTGACTGAACGTCTGCTTTAATCTATAAAAAAGATTGATAGACGATTAAGAAGAGCAGGTTTTGAAAAATAAAGTCAGATACTTTATAATCTAATATCAAAGCTGACATTGTATTCCTATTCAATTTTAAATTTTTACTCACTTGAATCTCTTTAGAAACAAATTCATCCCTCCAGTAGAATTGAGTAAGAGTCATAATTTAAATAGAAAGACTGTGTCAGATTAGGTTGTTCATCAAGTATTTCGTCATGGAAAACATCACAGATATACTTTATAATCTTTTTTTCTGAGGTTGAAGCCCAATTTTTTAGACTTGTGCGTTAGTAATGCATTTAATGATTGTGATTGATTTCAACAGTTTCATGTTGATTCCAAACCACAATGTTGATTTTACAGCAGATAACAGAGTAGCCTATTCCACTGAAAATAATCCCTAGAACAATGGCTTAGTTACGTCTATGTCTAAGATAGTATATCTATTATCCATGAAGGCTGTTGGTGAAGTAAATGAGCATCAATAGATACAACACAATTTATAAAATATAACAATATAAAGACGAATTTGGTGCTACGGGACTATTTCTATAAAAATGACAACAAAAATGTCCATGTTTTCCACAGTTTTAGGCTACTGCGTTTTTAGATTCCAGTCACAGTTCTAAGCTTAAAAAATAAATTTTTGAGTGCATCAATATTAGTTTCAAAAGAGATTAAATGTGATTCCTTTTAAAATCAATAAGTTTTTTATGTACACATACAAGCATTCAACCACTTAATAACATCTTCCCACTCCAAACAAATGAACAAAGCAGAGTAAATTAAATCCAGTTTTACAAATAAGAGTGAACTGCGCAATACGTTATAAGGCTTCAAGGCAGAGAGTCGAACATTGACGAGATTAAAACAAAAATATTACAAAATAAGAGACGATTCCAACCGCCTCACACATCACCAAACTCCCTTCAACCCAAAATCGGTCTCATTTCTAATCAAATCCATCGAGGGACCGATAATTGAAATGGCAGCCTCAAAGCTTTGACTGTTACAAGTCAGGGATTATTTATTATTAATATAATGCGACCACTCTAACTGAATTAAAATCTGATCAAAAGATTTGCATCGGCTCTGCCTCGGTTAACAAATTTAACCGGCAACGATTTATCCCTGGGGATTGGTTAACTGGTTTAACTCCCAGAATGCATGCGTGGATGAAGGCCTAAAAGGAATCGGTCAAAATGATCGTTTCTGTGGCGCAGCCGACCGTTTGATTATTTCCAGGTTGATTCAAAGAGACCGGATGACACGCCATCTTTGAATGTTCACACAAGCGGGAAATTCAAATTTTAGGGGTTCTCTCGTTGTTGGGTGCACTTAGGATGTCCTACAAAATACTGTAACACAGCCGTAATGAAATGTTCTGTAGTACAGTCGTAACATCAGCGTACATAGTATCATCAACAAAGTAACATCCAACAAAGACATATACAACCATAAAACGTATCGCACCGTACTTAGTTTGCAGCAGAAGATAGCTGCTTCGGAAAGGGTAGCGCATATTGAAGCGATATGAGGACCAGTATACCGTACATCAAACGTACCAAACTGTACTTGAGAACAATATTCATGTTTAAAATACTGTTATGGGTTCTATCTCTAAAATAACGCTCGCAACACTTTAAAACACAAACACTCGCACTTTAATAACACAAATTATCCACAACTCGCACTAATTAGTTTAATCTCACTGAATAATGTAATCAAAAACAGATAAGTCGATAATGTTCAGCAAATAAAGAATTTGCAATTTTACTGTACAAAAACCAATCACTAAATGTTAAAAGGCCGATCTACTATTAAATAATAACTGTTCAATAAACTGTTTAACAATTCAAGGAGAAGACTAATACATAACACTTGAAACACCAAAAGCACTTATGCAGGGGTGCCCTCATAACGCACCCCCCCTCTAAATTTAGCACCAGCCCCCCGCATAAATTAGGCACCCCCTCGCCAAAAAAAGCGAAAAAGTAAGTGCGGAGAAGGAAAAGGAAGAAGAAAAGGATGAGAAGTAGATGGATGAGAAGGAGATGGTGAAGGAGAAGGAGAAGGAGGAGTAGGAGGAGAAGAAGAAGAAGTGGAAGTGGAAGTAGGAGGAGATGAAGAACGATAACGAGAAGGAGAAGGAGAAGTAGGATAAAGAGAATAAGTTGAAAAAGTTTGAAGAAGAAGGAAAAGAAGACAGGGGGAGGTGAAGGAGAAGAAGGAGGAGGAGGAGAAAGAGGAGAAGGAGGAGAAAGAGAAGTTGGAGGTGAAGGAGAAGGGAAAGGAGAAGGAGAAAGAGTAGGAGTAGGAGATGAAGAGGAGAAGGAGGTGGCGGATGTGAAGGAGAGGATGGAGAAAGAAGTTAGTAGAAGAAGAAACTGCTTTACTCCATGAAGACCCTTCATTGAGAAAAAATAAATGAAGACAGAAAGGGAATTCCAAACTCAATTTAAACGACATTTTTCACTAAGCGAACAATCCTGGCTCTTTGTGGCGATGCTTAAATGCCATTTACTTTGCAAGAGCTCTGTAAATTGTACAAAATATACTATTTGTTTTCCTTTTTTTTTGAACCAGCTACTGACTAGCATTGAATATCGGCCTAAAAATGCACCCCATGTCATTCAAATACGTAACGATTTTAATGGATGTAGAAAGCAGAATGCATTTTATCTCATCAATTTACAAATGGCAGTGCTGTCAAAAATTCGTACGGAATTAATGATGAATGTGTCAAATAAGTCCAGTATGCTGTATTCATGAGCGAGCTTTTTGATTCATATATTATGTTTGATTAATTGATTATTGGTGCATAGCTTTGTTTTGAATGTAGATTTAGGAAGCTGTGGAGATTGGAAGCATTTGAAATATGCACTCCATAAAACAGTGTGCTGCAGAATTGAAAAAACTGTAGAAAGAGAGGAAGAATCGATGGTAATATAAATTATGAGAGAATGAGATAATGGATAATGACATTGGTGTGGTAGATAGAATACTGCACAAGAGAAAGCGGTAATACAATATTTATTATTTATTTCAAATACATACATGAAAATTACAAATAATAGAGGCTTGCAGCTAATGCCAAAACAAACCTCATTGATTGCATTAGATTGTCTCAAAACAGACAAGGAAATCACAAAACAAAAATTGAAACGCTAAGCTAACAAAGAAATAAAGTCAAAATACATACAATAAGAAAACGGCATGAAATAACAACATAAAGAAAAATAATTCTAAACATTAGTTGACTTTAAACAATGAAATACCAAAATAGCTAGAAAATGGAATGAAATAAAAGTATAAAGAAAAATAACCCTGAACATAAGTTAATTCTAAACAAAGAAATAATAGAATAGCTAGAAACAAAATAGAAGGTAGATAGAAGTAGAGGAAAGAAGAAAACATATAATTTATGATCTGCAAAACGATGTTAACATCTAAAATTTCAGAGCTTGAAAACATTTTCTACTAAAACTGCACGAATTATCCTTTATACATACACTCTCATATGCCCATATTTATGAACCTTCCTTCAGTACATCTTGACTCCAGGGACCTGTTTTTGAAGTTTGAAGCCCGCATAGGTCTGAGACCTGTGCGTGGGTAATGAGTTGTATGATGGTGATTGATGAGTTAAATCTATAGCTTTAGGTGGGTTACGAACCACCTAATGGATGTCTACATCGCATTTCAAGAGTCCCTCCAGTCAAGAGACACTGAAAAAAAGTTCATAAATACGGCCCATAGAAACGCAGGCTTGGTGATGTGACTCGGAACGCGTTTGTGAACCATATAGAAACGAATGTAACCTCACTTCGCTTCTATTTGTGCACTCACATTTGTTTCTATGTATTAGAAAAAGTAACACCACAATGCTATTCGCGTATTATTCTTGAAAGACCTATCGTGATTTATAATTTCAAGATTTATTTTTTGTAAACTACGTCTGTGAAAATAACATATTTATGTATAGGCCTACGAGGAATATGATTTTGTGTTGGAAGAAGAATTATTGCTATGATATATCTATTATAAATCAGAGGTTAATGATGGCCACTCGCTGAGTGCGGTGTCAGGGCTGTCGTGATGTTGATGTTTATATTTATACGAGGAAATTAATGTTTAAATATCAAATAACAACCCTGCAACTTCTAAACTCTTCCAGGAAAACAGCAACTCATGTCTCATTTTTGTTGAGTAAATTTTTCAAATAACAGTTATTATTGGAATCGCTCAGTTTTCCCGCCAAAAATGTCCATTTTTGGAACCACCCTGATTTTTCCCGCCATAACTCGATTTATTGTCACGTTTTCCGACATTTTGACACGTGGAATTCGTACAGCGAAGTGAGGTTACGTCTGGTTTAACAGGCACAAAACCAGAAAGCCGATTATTCGTTACAAAACCGAATTCCCATTGAAATTCTTCCACTCACCCTCAACCAGACATCTGTGAGTTATTCATTATTTATTCACTGTATCCGCAAAACATTTTCGTGAAATTCGAACTTCGAGTTTGACTTGACACGTTTCACCGGCTTTATTGTTTTAATAAAATAATTATTTGAGTCGGTTTCTAAACTCTCCTTTCCCATACTGTAGCTTTTATTTCTATATATAACTCATGTCCTATGTAGTATGAATGCTTTTTGTTGTTTTTTTTTGTGGGGGGGGGGGGTTCAAGGGAGGAGAATTTTGTGTTTGCGAGGGGGTTATTGGGGGGGTATTGGGATTGTTGGGAGTAAAATAGAGATGAATGTGGAAGTGTGGCAAGGGGTTTTTCGTGAATGGGGGCTCATAAAATAGCTTTTGGTTATGTTTTGGGGGGCTATTCTTGGGAAGGGGGGCGGGAATGAAAAAGAGAAAAATTAAAATATGGGAGTGAATCGAATATATTTGAAGCTCGAATGCATAATAAATTGAGTTGGCAGCAAACCTTGCGTTTGGAGTGGTTTTGATTGGTCATTGATTTTATTTTGAAATTTGTGACATTTGACGAATTTGAACTGATTTATTCTTGTGTAGATAATGTTTCACTCAGTTTCCATTGGTATCATAAATAAATTGATAACAAACATGTGATTGGTACAATATTTATATTGGATTGTATATAGAGTGATTTGTATCACTAATATTGCATCATATATTTATACAGAGTGAAGATAGCTGTAGAAGGAGCATTTATGGAGAAGTTCTTATGAAAGTAGGCCTACTTGTTAACAGATAAAAGAGCAGAGATATTTCCAATCATGGTTGTAAAATTTTGAATTAATAAAAGACCTAAAAATAATAATAATAATAATAATAATAATAATAATAATAATAATAATAATAATAATAATAATAATAATAATAATAATAATAATAATAATAATAATAATAATAATAATAATAATAATAATAATAATAATAATAATAATAATGATAATAATAATAACAATAATGATGATAATAATGATAATAATAATAATAATTTTTTTTTTCTTTTATTAAGGCGTTTTGCCATTTTGACATGTACATGAGCATGAACTATTGGCTAAAACCACCTCCAAACCTAGAGACCGCCTGGAACTGTTTATCACAATAATAATAATAATAATAATAATAATAATAATAATTTTTTTTTCTTTTTTTTTTTTTTTTTTTCTTTTATTAAGGCGTTTTGCCATTTGACATGTACATGAGCATGAACTATTGGCTAAAACCACCTCCAAACCTAGAGACCGCCTGGAACTGTTTATCACATTACTTCAGAACGGCCTCTCATTCCTTTAGCTTATTCAAGCTACCCTGCTGCAACAAGATCTCTCTTCTTTGTCTGTAGTATGGTGATTATATAGTTAGCCATCTTCACCCATTGCTGCTTGCCTTGGAGCATAACAGAAACAACGTTTTCTGGGGATAACCAACCCAGTTCTGCCTGCACTCTTTCTCTTAGTTCTTCCCACCTGCTACACAGAAAGAAGGTGTGTTCAACATCATCTCTACTTTTAGGACAGTAAAGACATTCAGGTGTATCTGCTTTGCCCAACTGATGGAGAAAAGATCGGAAATATCCATGACCAGTCAGGAACTGTGTCACAAAGTACCCCACTTCTCCATGAGGCCGGTTTACCCACTGCTTGACTCTGGGTATCAGCCTTGATGTCCATTGTCCACGTGCTTCAAGAGTCCAGTCGTTCTGCCATGCTAGTTCCACCTCCCCGTTTGAGCCATGTCATATAGGGAATTCCATGGTTGATCAACAATTTTAGGTGGGTTCCGAACCACTGGGTAAGTAATTATAATTAGTGCAGTTGTACTGTAATTGGTTTTCTACATTGCATTGATTTATATCAAATAATAGCAGTGGATACCTTTATTTTGAACGTAGGTTTAAAGGCATGATAAATTCCAACCTCCTATCTTTAGTTTGATGGTAATAATATGGACAAAAGAGGGTCCACTTTAACTTTTCAATACACCATTAATTTGTAACAAACTGGTGGTATTTTCTGGCAGCAAAAGAATACTGTATTAATCTATTGAACAGTTGTCTTATTTCTTGGACAGCCGCCAAGTGCTCATATCACAATTTCAGCATTCAGCATTTTTAATAATTCGGTTATTTGGCTATCTGGCTCAGGACCAATCATCGAAAATAAATGAACGGGAGAAGGAGAAGTAGGAAAGGAAGGAGGAGAAAGAGGTAGAGGAGAACGATGAGGAGGTGAACGAGAAGGTGGACAAGGAAAAGGATGAAGAGGAGGAAGAATAGGATGAGGAGGAAGAAGAGGATAAGGAGGAAGAGGAGGAAGAGGAGGAAGAGGAGGAAGAGGAGAAAGAGGAGGAAGAGGAGGAAGAGGAGGAAGAGGAGGAAGAGGAGGAAGAGGAGGAAGAGGAGGAAGAGGAGGAAGAGGAGGAAGAGGAGAAAGAGGAGGAAGAGGAGGAAGAGGAGGAAGAGGAGGAAGAGGAGGAAGAGGAGGAAGAGGAGGAAGAGGAGGAAGAGGAGGAAGAGGAGAAAGAGGAGAAAGAGGAGAAAGAGGAGAAAGAGGAGAAAGAGGAGAAAGAGGAGAAAGAGGAGAAAGAGGAGAAAGAGGAGAAAGAGGAGAAAGAGGAGAAAGAGGAGAAAGAGGAGAAAGAGGAGAAAGAGGAGAAAGAGGAGAAAGAGGAGAAAGAGGAGAAAGAGGAGAAAGAGGAGAAAGAGGAAAAAGAGGAGAAAGAGGAGAAAGAGAAGAAAGAGGAGAAAGAGGAGAAAGAGGAGAAAGAGGAGAAAGAGGAGAAAGAGGAGAAAGAGGAGAAAGAGGAGAAAGAGGAGAAAGAGGAGAAAGAGGAGAAAGAGGAGAAAGAGGAGAAAGAGGAGAAAGAGGAGAAAGAGGAGAAAGAGGAGAAAGAGGAGAAAGAGGAGAAAGAGGAGAAAGAGGAGAAAGAGGAGAAAGAGGAGAAAGAGGGAAGAGGAAAGAGGAGAAAGAGGAGAAAGAGGAGAAAGAGGAGAAAGAGGAGAAAGAGGAGAAAGAGGAGAAAGAGGAGAAAGAGGAGAAAGAGGAGAAAGAGGAGAAAGAGGAGGAGGAGGAGGAGATGTAGAAGAGAAAAACGAACAAGAAGAAGGAGAAAAAGCAAAAATAATAAGAAGGAATAGAAGAAAGGAGAAGTGAAGGAGAAGGAGAAAGAGAAGGAGAAGGATAAAGAGAAGGAGAAGGAGAAGGAGAAGGAGAAGGAGAAGGAAGTACAAGGTGAACAAGAAGATGATGAAGACCCGGAGAATTAGTAGAATGAATTAAAAAGACCATCACAAATCCTCTCAACCGATCCACGTATTTAGCGACTTTTCCATCGCTGTAGGTTTGGCACCCCTTTGCTAAAAATGTCTAAAGCTGAAGTACGTTCTTTTTGCGGCCAATATTATTCTTTCTGCGTCATTAACTATTCGTAGGGGTTGAGAGTGTGAAGGAAAGAAAGAGATAGAGATAATTTACTTTGCATATTTTGCAGAAATTGAAAATAAATAATCCTCACATTGTCAGAAGCAGATGAGAAACGTTGCGTGCCACCCAAGTGTGTGGAAAATCTAAAAATATATAATCATCTCCCATACATAGGTATAGATAAAGCAGGAGCACGTATGTGGGAAGCCCACTGAGGGAAATCTGGAGAAAAGCTGACTCAAAGTTAACGACTGGCAATTAGAGCCGGAAAATTCTGGCCGGGAAGAGCTTTTCACAGATGTGGAAAATCGTTTATCGTAGCCTCTTATCATCGCTCTAGAATTTCCATCATGGGTCTTCTTCTTCAAGTTGCAACATTTCAAATTTATTCTGACATAACCTATTGTTATCTCTCTCTGATTTTTTTCCCGTCTCGAATAAAAATGCTAAACAATATTACATTCTTATTCACTAGTTACCAAATTTCAATTACTTGAGATTTAATGCTCAATTTTGATATAGGTTTCAAGTTAAGAAAAAAATGTAGTGTTATATTGAGGCTTGATACCTTTGATTCATCAATCTTCTTTCAAATTGGTCTGGAGCTCTACCAATGGCGTCCCAGGATTGGTGGGGGGTTGTGGTGGGTCATGACCAGCCAAAATCGGTAATTTACTGGCGAAGGAGGGGAAATTTCGCAAAAAAGGTTAACAAATCCCATTTGTGACCCCCCAAACTCCCGAGGTGGGACCGCTCCTGGCTCCAACCAGGATCTGGATAAGATTAAATTGAGATAAATAATATAAGACTCACTAATTGAGTCGCCAAATTTCGATTTAACGTTGACATTATTAATTTGTTTTTATTTCTGTATCAATTTGATTCGTGAAACTTCTCTCAATTGCTCTGAAGCTCAAACATTGGTTATCTCTTCATTAAAAATAACGAAAATTAATAAATGATTTGAAACAAACGTTTTTTTTTCGAGTGAAGTTTTCACTGAGTGAATCAACTCCAAAGTTTCGGAGAATTTAACAAAGTCAAAATTTTAATAGAGCAGTTTTGAATCTTGGATTCAGTTTTCCAGATTCAGTAGCTATTTATCCAACAGCGGCCCTACGTCTTATTTCACTCAAACCCGGCATCGAGCAACAGGTGTCGTTTACCTTGCAAGATTACATTGTATATGTTTTCAAAAATCGGATCAAGCGCTCCATATTTACAATAAAATGTCCCTACAGCTGGGTAAACAGTTACGGTTACTCGACTGCCGAGTATGTGTGAAACAAGCCTTAGGGCCGCTATTAAATCAATACCTACTGAATGATCCACTGAACGACTTAGAAACTGAGCAGAAGTTTCTATTTCAATAAATAAATTAATATTGAATAGTGAATAGTGAATGGAATATGAATAGTAAATGGTGAATGTATCATTTTTTTCGGAGGATGAAGCCCAGATAGGTCTGAGACCTGTGCGTGGGTAATGAATTGGATGATGGTGATTGATGAGTTGGACCTACATTCTTAGGTGGGTTTTGAACCACAGGGAAGTGATTTTACAGCAGAGAACAGTCTTTTTTGCTAGCCAATCCAATCGGTCACCCTTACAAAGAGCGCCCAGGAGTTTCTTAGCTTATCTCTGATTGAACAGATACCTACTACTGCACTGGGCTATCACTTCCCTTAGAATGAATGGAATAGGAATAGTGAATAGTAAATAGTGAGGAAAGCTAAGGATTTTCAGAATAGTGAAAATGATAGTCACAAATTGATGATCACAAACACACTCCTCCCCTTAGTCATCAATTGAATCATAAACATGACGCGTAATGACTAATGACTAGGCGTTGCAAATTTAAAGCTGTCATCAAATCCACCCATCAAAAAGGGTCCCAAACACTCTCTCATGGTGGGTAGGCACCCCCAAAAATTAATAGGCACTATCCTTGTATGAGAAGGCCGCCAGCTATTAATGCAGTCAACCACTCCTTACAAGTCGCAACGATTTGTGAAGTCGAAATGGTGGAGACAAGTAATGGATTTTCTTTTTATGACAAGTGACTCACAATTTCATCATCCATCAAATGTCAAAAGCACCATAAATAATGGAAGGGGAGTCGCTACCGCTTTACGGCACTTGAACAAATGTTTTTATGATGTGTTTGTCTTATGGCAGGCTTTGACGATTCGTGGGGCACTTCTCTCGGGGGTAACTCCCACCCCTAGCATCTGTAGATCTAAAAAAACTTGTAGGGGAAAATGTACACCAAATACTCGAATTTCCAGTTGTGGTTCTTCCGGGCCTTGGGGGAAAATTCGAAGACAGGGTTCGTGTATAAACACTTGGGGGAAAGTCAACTTCCACTTCTTGTTTTCTAAAGAAAATATTATTTATGTGTTGCCTGTGTGTAGTCTGTATTTGGTCATTTGTTTTCGGGTATCATAAATAATACGTAGAAGGTCACTTCTGTATTATTTATTTGATGAGATGGGTAGAGTGTGGTTGAATCTATGAATAAATTTACAGTACGTTATCATTATTGATCTGAATGAAGTACTTGTCACAACAACATTCATCATTAAAAATATCTAACCTAACCTAACCTAATGGTGGATATTGAAAGTTGCAAAGGAAAAAATGTTACTTTCTGTAATTATCACGTATTCTATTTTTATATCGAATTAATGTCAGGAATATATTATTATATTTATCATAAAATACCTAAATTAATATCAAATCTCCATCAGCTACATTCAAACCCTATAGGGAGTGATACTATTGACTGACAAAAGGGACGAAATGTCTTCTGATTGGCTGTAGCCTGTACTAATAGCTGCCACACTATTGGCTGAAATTCCTCACAAAATAGGAGCTTATCATTGGCTGTGGCTTCTCATTGATCATGAATTGCATATAAGCAGAAAACATTGATTGAGAAATAAGGCCAAATAAAAACGATAGAATAGGAAAGAGGATTATTTAAAAAATATTAAACGAGGAAATTAATAATGTGAATGGAAGGAGTTACCAACTATTTAACAACTTTGACACGATTCTAAGCAATTTTATCACCATAAACTATAAATAAAATAATATATGTAATACTCGTATTTTTCTCCATTTCTCCAGTTTTTATTGTTTTTGATCTTGTATTTATTTTTCGTTAACGTTTTTTCTTACTTCTTCTTTGGGTATTTTTATGGCGTACCTTTTGTACCTTATATATTCTCCATATTCCTTATTTTCCATATTATGCATCCATTTCGCTGTTAGTCACAAAGCAAATAAGAATGCGACGCTGGGAGACTTTTTGTAAAGCACGGAAATGCACCAGACTATTCAGACAGAGCCGATGCACATGTCCAATCCATTTTTGTTTTTCAAAAGAAGTAATCCATCGACATGCCATCGAGCCTGCTTTTCTATTAACACTGCTGCTTTTCTATTAGCTGTTTATCTGTTTACCATAAACTGTTCAGTTATAAAAGTTTGAATTAATTTTTATTTTCTTTCAGTTGTTCCCTTAGGGATAGATTTCTCCATTCTGTGTCAAGTTTTCACAGAAATGAGACGTAGCGTAATGCAATTTCAGAACTAAAAGGCTCCAATAATAGCAATTCCATAAAAATTAGAGTCGTTTTTGAAAGCTGTTGGAAATACGTACAGAAACTTCACGTTTAAAAATTTATTCATACGTTATAGTAAACTATAGTATTGTTGTGAACACGGAAAGAAGGATTTACAGCGCTATCGCTTGTGTCAACAAGTCTTCTAGTCAAAGCAATTAATTACTCTTCTTTTGACACTTTTACTTAGAATTTGGTAAAATGTTTAATTAGAACCTCAAGGAAATTTATCGACTAAATCGAATATTGTGGAATATGCGAGAACTTCTTATTTTTGTTTATTTAGGAATCTTATCGAATTCGGTAGAAGTTAATAGAAAAATGGAGTTCTTTCTAGATTACGGAAAAATATATAAATAAGAGAAATACTTTTGTTAGTTAGTTCAGTCTTGTTTGAAATTTGACGAGACTACAAGAGACAGTTCTGTAGTGATAATCAATTACCGTATATTGTGCCTTAGTGAGAATTATTTTAATTTTTTAAATTCATACGAGTGAACTCTACCCATAGCTATTATTGTATTACGGACTTGTGCTACGTAAGTTTAATTGTTCTTTTTAGACGTTTCTTTTTGAATATTATTGGACACTCAATTGAACAGTTATTATTTAATATTAGATCGGCCTTTTAATATTAGTGATTGATTTTTGTACAGTAATATTGAAATCTATCAGTTGAACAATATCGATTTATCTGTTTAAGATTGCTTATTTTGTGTAAGACATTACTGTCCAGTGCGTGCTGTGGAATATTTTTTAACCGACTTCCAAAAACAACAAGGTTACTATATTCGACCTGTTTTTTTTTTTTTTTTTTTTATGTTTGTACATCAATCATTCGAACAATATTGAACCGATTTCGATGAATTTTTTTTTAAATGAAAGAGCATCGCACAGCGGTGGTCCCATCCAAGTTTCGCAAGGATCGGCCCAATACTTAGCCCAATATTAAACAAAAAGGAGCATTCTTCGAAGTCTTCATTTCAATCAAGTTTGAATAGGATAGTTCCACACATAACCGCCAATCGGATAACCGGTGTCGTTTAACAGGCTGATCATTGTATCATATGGAGCGCTTTAAATCTAGACGGTTTTCGAAATCATATGATGCAATGCAATTATGCCGGGTAAACGACATCGGTTACCCAAAGCTGGTTCAGTGTGAAAGAAGTCTTTAAAGACTTCTTTTGACCAATCACATGAACTTAATTTGAATCGAGAATAAGAAGAATATAATATTTCTGTCCATATGTTCATATGAAAATTGTAAATAATTTAGTTGATGTTATTGAGTCATAGGAATAAGGTTATTTAGTTGCAATCATAACACAAAAAATATCGTACATAACTCGTCCGGGAAGATGTTTACCATACTCGTATGATAATACCGCACTCAACTTCATCTCCTGCGTTTACTTATCATATTTTCAGTAAGCACAATATTTTCCACACTTGTAACGTAATATAGGCCTACTATTTCAGTGTAGGTATATTTTGAAAGGGACCACATCAAAATGAATCAAAAGCCATTTCACTTTTAAGAAGCCTTTCGCTATTATAATTTTCCTAAATACAATATTCCACATTAAATAAAACGTTGTAGAATTTTCCTTAGTTTATCTTTTCTTATAAGTGGATTTTTAGTTACTTAACTTTCGATGTTATAAATTAATTATTGGCTTCCTAATTCGATAAATATTTCATAATGTAGGCTTTAAGAAATTTCTCATGTTTTCAAAGTTTGAAAATTCAACTAAAAAGCTTAAAATAAAACATATTTTAAAACAAAAAAAGAAACCGACTTCAGTGAAATGATAAAATACTCACGTACTAAAAAGTTTAAAATAAAGTATTTACTTTGAACTGAGAAAATTTTAAATTTCATACAAGTAATCTTTTGAAGTCGGCGCCAAATTTCCCATAAACTTCTAAAATATAACAGAATTACTCTGTGATGTTTTCCATGACGAAATAATTGAACAATCTAATATCAAAACTGACACTGTATTTCAGTAAAAGTGAGTGTAAATCACATTTAATTGAAATACAGTGTTAGTTTTGATATTAGATGGAATTTCTTATCAATTACTGTATTTCAGTAAAAGTGAGTGTAAATCACATATTTAATTGAAATACAGTGTTAGTTTTGATATTAGATAGAATTTCTTATCAATCACTTCCTGGTGGTTCGGAACCCACCTAGAACTGTAGGTTCAACTCATCAATCTCCATCATCCAATTCATTACCCACGCAAAACTCTCAGACCTATGTGGGCTTCATCCTCCAAAAAAATACAGTGTTAGTTTTGATATTAGATAGAATTTCTTATCATCTTTATAAACTATTTGGCGCCGACTTCAAAAGATTACTTGTATGAAATTTAAAATTTTCTCAGTTCAAAGTAAATACTTTATTTTAAACTTTTTAGTACGTGAGTATTTTATCATTTCACTGAAGTCGATTTCTTTTTTTGTTTTAAAATATGTTTTATTGTAAATAAAGTGCGAGTGATAAATTTTAGTGTTGCCAGCGTTATTTAAGAGAACCCGTAACAGTATTCTTGGTTGTACTATCTTTCACTGTTATTTGAGCTATTCAATCACAGATATAATTCTAAATTAACGTAGAAAACGTTAATTTGAAATTATTCAATAGAAACTATTCAATTTAGAATCAATCGTGACTACAATTCAATTGATAATTTATTATTATTACAATATTGATCCATGTATTTTGATCATAGAAATAAAGATACATCAAGCAAGGAATGCAAAATCCTGAATTTGCAAATGACTGACTTTGGCATAACGATTATTTACGTTGGCCACTCATACTGTAATCTAATATAGGGTACTCCCCGCCAAGTATAGGGAACGCTAGTTGCAGATAAATCCTGTATATTTATCACGTGACTAGTGAAGAGGTTAAGAGACGAATTTGGAAAGGCATAAGTAGAATGAAATGTAGTGGAAGTCTGTTTGGGCCCTTGAAGGGAGGAAGAGAAAAAGAGGGGAAAAGAGTAAGAGAAGAAGGTGAGGAAAGAGATTGTGAGAGGGTGGAAGGGAAGGATAATGACTTATGGGAGAAAATAAGAGAATATGAGAGAAAGAGACCGAGTAAGAAGAGAGATAGAGGAAAGAGGTTGGAGTGAAAGGGAAGGATAACGACATAACAGAAAAAGATTCCTAGGGGTGTCCCGTAAGTGAATAGACTATAAGATGTACAACTTTTGAATAGGGCTTCTTCCCTTTGCAGGAAACTGCATGCTTCAAGGATGTTCGCTGGTGTGGTGGAGAAGAGAGGGGATATTTCAAGGTCAAAGTGATGACTCATCTTTCCTGCATAGGTTATCAATACTCTCCCTTCTATCTTGGAGACAACACTCATAGCTTTTCTCTTCTATAAGCAAGACATCCACATGTCAATTGCAGACGTACTTCCTATCAATTCTTTTTCTTTTTCACCCCGCCCCCTTCCACTTAACAAAGTTCTGCTCATACACGAGAAAGAAAATAAAAATAAGTAGAATATCAATAATAGGGGGGGGGGGATGACGTGGATGATGACGAGGAGGAGGAGGAGGTGGAGAAGCACGAGGAGGAGGAGGAGGAAGAAGAGGAGGATGGGGAGGTGGTGGAGAAGATCAAGGAGGAGGAAGAGGAGGAAGAGGAAGAGGAGGAGAAGGAGGAGGAGGTGAAGAAGAAGTAGAAGAGGAAAAACAAGAAGAAACAACTCATCGTGTACTGTAGTCTAGTTGAGTACCCAGTCACCACCCAAATCTTTCCTTTATCCTGATAATTCTTTTGTTATAGAAGAAAACTTTTTCAACGATCCCTTCGCTATTCCCCACCATCATCATCATCATCATCTCTTTTGGTTTCCTTTTTTCTTGTTATTCTCCTTGCTTGCTATTCTCTTTGTTTTGTTATTCTTCTTGTTCTTGTTTTCTTTTCATTTTTCTTGTTCATGTTCTTGTTTTCCTTTTCCCTTCCTTCATCATTTTTTCCCCCTTTTCCACCTCTTTCTCTTTTTACACCTTCTCCTCATTCTACTCCTCCTTCTTCTTGTCCTCCTAGTCCTCCTCCTCCTTCTCCTTATCCATCTACTTTTTCTTCTCCTCCTCCTCCTCCTCCTCCTCCTCCTCTTCCTCTTCCTTCTCCTCTTCCTTCTCCTCTTCATTCTCCTCTTCCTTCTCCTCTTCCTTCTCCTCTTCATTCTCCTCTTCCTTCTCCTCTTCCTCCCCATCTTCTTTCTCCTCCTCTTCTTTCTCCTGCTCTTCATTTTTTTCTTATTTTCTCCTATCTGCAAGAATTTCTTTCTCCTTTCACTTGTAAAACTTCTACTGTAGTAGTCTTCTTTCCTTCCCCCTTCTCTATTATTATTCTTCTCGTTCATGATCATGTTCTTCTCCTTCTTCTTTTTCTTCATGTTCTCCATCATCGTCTTCTCCTCCAAACTCAATTCTCTTCTTCTTCGACTGAATTTTTCTTCTTTTTTCATTCCCATTTCCTTGTAAAACTTGTATTGTCATCACTCATTCACTTCCTTGCCGACCCCTTATTATTTTGCAAGTCTCTAACAATCATTATCTATCTCTTTTCACTCAGTCATTCTCTTTCTCACTCCCTCACTCTCTCTCACTTTCTCTCTCTCTCATTCTCTCTTTCTCACTGTTCATCTTTCTCTGTCTATCCATCCTTCACCACACACACAAAACTTATTATTGTCATTCTTTATTACACGTCTTGCACTCATGTCCGGTACTTTTTATTGCTGCCAGCGACTTTATTACCCTTCTGCCTTTCACTATCTTTTATTCTCTTTCCTCATCCCTTCCTTCCTTCTTAGTGGAGTTCTTCTCATTCATAACTTTGAAATGACACTTATTTGGAGTTTCCATCCGCCACAAATTCCCTGCTTACTTTACTGGGGTACTTAATGACCAAGTCCCTCACATCTTGGCATCACTTCACTTGAAATGTAACTTTTATGGCTCTTCCTCAATGAGTGGCATTCAATGTCATAAGTTATGTTATTTATTGTTTTTTTGTTTTTTGAAGGCTATCGGATGATTGAAGATGGAATCAAATTTGGAAAAAATGTTTTCTTTCTTGAATAATAATAAAATAGTATTATCACAGTTCAAAAATGGCTCATGCTCCATGATAGTGTTGAAGCTGAAACTATTTATCATAGCTGTAAGATTCAATGGTGTTTCCACAAACAAAACATAGATTTTTAAAAAACAAACAAGTATAGTTCTTTTTTTAATGGGGAATGTAGCTTAAATAGGTCTGAGACCTGTGCGTGGGTAATGAACTAGATAATGGTGTTTGATGTGCTGGATCTTCAGTTTTAGGTGTGGTCCGAACCACCAAGAAGTGATTTCACAGAAGGAAACAGTTTTTCTTGTTAGCCAATCTAATCGTCAACCGTTACAAAAACGGCCCAGGTGCTTGTAGCTTATCTGTATCCGATTGAACAGATACCTGCTACAACCTACTTCCATAGACAAAAAATCATTATGTGACAATTTCTATTGATTTAATGAAGATTAAGTTGAGTTTGACAAAAATGTTTTATTTTAAATAGAAAATAATTTGTTTAAAAATGGATCATGTGTGAAGTAGTGAGGCGGAAACTATTTATCAAAGCTGTAAGATTGAGTGCAGATTCTACGTAAAAGAATAAATATTACAGATTGTTTGTAGTCAGTGATATTGTTTTTTTTATTTTTTATTACGTCTTGAAGACTCCAGTTAAAGAGTATATAAGACAAGTCAGATCAACAATTGTACTCTAGTTACCATAATTACTATATCAATTAGTTGAGGTGAGGCTTAATTTTGATGGGAAAGGAACTCTTGTACACTATAAAAAGCTTTTCAAACTAAATATTTTTTCAAATGTTTTTCAAAGATTTCTATATTTTCAAGACTCTTTAAAAACTGTGGTAGCTTATTGTGGAGTTTCCTACCAATATAACTAGGTTTTTGTTTGAATAAGCTACTATTGTGACTCACCAAGTGATAATCTCCTCGGCTTCTTGTATTATAATCGTGTACGTCAAGGTTTTGGTTAATATCATTCGTTTTTACATATAAAGTAGCACATAGTATGTAGTTATACACATATAAGCAGGGTACAGTTAGGAGACCAAGTCTCTTGAACAACGGCCTACATGAATCTAATCTATTTACTCTTTCTATACACCTAACCGCTTTATGTTGGATCTTAAACACCCTATCAAGATTTTGTTTTGATGAATTACCCCATACTAAGATAGCATACCTAATATGTGACAGTAAGAGCCCATTCAGAACAGAGTTATTGGTACGGAATGATAATATTGTCTAACTCTATATTATTCTCTGGTATCCTTTTTATAGTAGACTAGCTATTGTGCCCGTCCTTCGTACGGATTATGTTTAGAAATAAGACTAAATATGTTTCGGCTTTTTTGATAGCAACGATCATGAAGTTGTTAGCAGCTTAGGCCCCGTTCAGACAATACAGTTTTTTGCGGTACGGTATTTTACTGTACGGCGTCAACTGTACTGTGAAGTTCACACGGTGCGGCTTTGCTGCTTATTGCTGTGCTCTCCTCCTTCTTCCATTGCGCGTCCTTCTTCTTCTTCTTCAGTGGCCCTACAACCCAGGACGGGTCTTGGCCTGCACTAGTAATTGTCACCAACGGTTCCTATCCAGCGATCGTTTTAATGTCTGTTCCTTTACTAAATTCCTTGAGGGCCGTCCGTTCCTATCATTTTGTGCTTCCATAACAAATGTTTATTTTATGGAGTGGGGGAGTTAGCCCCACATCCAACCCCCAACCTCGAGGACCAGGGAATTTTTTCAGGTTTCCTTCCTTAGCCTTTAACAAACCAATGCTGAACTACAAGACAGCAGTCAATTTTCTATTGGGGTTTTCTTCCCCTAGCCTTTGGATTTCCATTGACCTCCATCTGCAAGGCAGCAGTTTCTATGCTGGTTTTGGTCCACCCCGGGTATTTAATTTCCCCGGTACCACCTATATCTAGGAGGCATCCCCAAATCCGCCACCTGGGGAGGCGCCCGATAGGAGACCAGCAACTCCCACCATTGCGCTTCCAGTTCAGTTTTATTTATTCCAGTCCAGGATTTTTTTTATTTGTGTAAGATTTTTTTAAATAAGTTTCTTACTGAAGGTTTCTCTTAAATTTTGATCAAAGTACGCAAATTCTGGTTTCAATATTCTACACATTTTTCTCTCATTATTTTTATATTAATCTTAAGTCTTGTCCCACAAGGCGGGTCTCTCATATATTAGAGAAATTAAGTTTTCACAATTAATATCTTCCACTTCTGGACACTGGAATTCACTAATAAGAAGACCAATGCTGAAGAATATCAATGAAGAAGATCAATGCTGACGATCTGAAGACTGCTTCCAGCGTAATAAGCGTATCATTTGAACATATCCATTATGGTACAATACATGTGCCACCGGATACGGATAGTTATTTTGCGGTACAGCTGATTTTAGTGATACAGTTTTCGAAGACAAAACCGAATGTAGAAATCGGCTAGAACAGCTTTTTTACTGGATCCAGTCGAAACAGTATTGTGTGAACATACAATATGAAATGTACATGCAAGCGAAAGCACTGCAAAATAACTGATACAGCAAATTTACTGTACCGCACAAAAACTGTATCGTGTGAACGGGCCCTTAGTAAACAACTTAGAACGTCAGCAATTCAGTGACAGGTATCGGAGAGAATATTTTTTGAGAACAGCTGATTAATATATCATGATAAATTACGTGATTTGTTCTTATGTGGTAATAATAGTGCTACCTGCCGAATTCCCAAGAGCCTAGCACAAATCGCACCTTCCTAAAATGTTAATTTTTGTTTTGATAAATTTAAATTGGAAAATTTTGTTTGTTTTCAACAAAGAAATAATTGATAAAACATAAGATGAGCTTTCATTCACCAGACATATGTTTCCTAAAAGACTGCAATGCTCCGAATACACAAGTCTGCAGACAGCGTAAATAACGCCGCGAAGGGCCCATCATTTATATTTGAGAACAGCTGATTGATATATCATGATAAATTACGTGATTTGTTCTTATTCTTATGTGGTAATAAAACTTGGAAGAAATGTATCCAAAATCGCACAATACTTGGTTTTTAAACGTTTATTATTCTGTTAAAAAAAAAGTTAATTTAGTTTGTTATAGCTAAAGACATTGTCAAAAAGGTTTTCAATACTGATAAATAACTAAAATCCCGATCGATGCTCTCGTTTTTGAGGAGAAGGCCGCGTAAAATGTATCCAAAATCGCAAAACACTTGGTTTTTAAACGTTTATTACTCTGTTAAAAAAAAAGGTAATTTAGATTTTTATAGCTAAAGACATTGTCAATAAACTGTTCAATACTGTTCAATAACTAAAATCCCGATCGATGCTCTCGTTTTTGAGGAGAAGGCCGCGTAAAATGCCTTTGGGGCCGTGACAGACAGACAGACAGACAGACAGACAGACAGACAGACAGACAGACAGACAGACAGAAAGTGAGATTAGACTATTTTCGGCTTATTTGATGTATAAAACGTAAAAATAACCAAAAAATATATAATTCTGATAAATGTACAGACAAAACTCTAATTTTATTTATATAGATTTCATATAACTTGGCAGCAGTATGTTGGGGTTAGATGTAGCATGTCCCATCTGCTATACGCTGCCAAGTTATATGAATACTATTATATGTTCATTTCTATCTGCTCTACCTTGTCTTCCTCCTTCTCCTCCTCCTCCTTCTCTTTCTCCTCATTCTCCTCTTCATTCCCCTCCTTTTCCTATTTTTTGTCCTTCTTCTCCTCACCCTCCTCCACATCATCACCCTCCTCCCTTACATCACATTTTGACATACCTCACCATTTTTTTTCAAACGAAAGGTAACAGTAGAAGCAAATAGATGGATTGATAAAAGTAAAACGAACAACTAATCTATGTGGACTCAACACATTAGCATTTCTAATAACAGGCTACAAATTGCTTTAATGTGTTTAAAATGTTTCACATAGTTAAAAAAGAGGTCTTTCAATCTAGCGGCTTTGCTATTCAATAAGCAGCGATTGATTGGAATTCATTTCTTCGATAGGAAAGCGTTTAGAATTTTAAGAGGTGTTATTATATCGAATAACTGGGCTTGGAACGTCAGTTTGTAGCCTGCAGCCTAATTAATTAAGGGTTAGATTTTTTAATGGGAGTAATAACTGTTTGATGGGGAAAGTAGATACAGCCGAGGCCTCACTACATAAAGTTATGTAGTGTAGCTTTTTTTTTCTGAGGATGAAGCCCACATAAGTCTGAGACCTGTGCGTGGGTAATGAGTTGGATGATGGTGATTGATGAGTTGGACCTACAGTTTTAGGTGGGTTCCGAACCACTGGGAAGTGATTATACAGCAGAGAATAGTGTATATTTTTGCTGGTCAATCTAATCGATCACCGTTACAAACAGGACCTACGAGAACGCAGCTTATCTCTATCTGATTAAACAGATACCTGCTACGACTCGCGGCTATCACTTCCTACAGCTTTGATACAGCCTACAGTAGGGAAGATAGGTCTCTTAGGATTTACAAGTTGGAAAAAAGATTACATTTAGATATAATACATTTGAAATACAGATAACATACAATTAATAATAATAATGAATAATTTATTCGACAAACAAACACTGTACATGCAAAATATAAAATTAAATGTTAATACCAAATTCATAGAAAAAATGTACAATACATGTCTATCGTCTAAATAGAAGACCCCAAAGGTAATCCTGTGTGGGGGTCCTTCTCCATACAATAAATCATTTCCAAGGAAAAATAAAAGACAAGAAGAAAAAGAAGCAACAAAATGAAGATTATCAGTGAAGTACTTCTTGTAAATTGTTCTAAAACAAAAATGATTAACTCATTTGAGAAATAATCAGATACTTAAAATCAACAGTAATCCTTAAAAAATAAAATTTCAAGAAAACAGAGAAAAAACAAACAATATAGAACTGATATTGATACAAATGTTTTGCTTTTTGATACATTAAATTTATACATCTACATATGCCGACAGAGCTAGGTTATTCAGGAAAGAGTAGGCGAGAAGGCAATTTATTAATACAGATATTAGATAGTTACTAATATATATATAACATAGAAGAAAAAGAACGAAGTAAGAGAAGAAAAAGAGGCGAAAGAAGAAGAAGGAGTAGCAGAAGATGAGAAAGAAGAAGAAGGAGTAGCAGAAGATAAGAAAGAAGTGAAAATATGAAAAATAATATTTCTCCTCCTTCTCCTCCTTCTTTTCCTTCTCCTCCTTCTCCTCCTTCTCCTCCTTCTCCTCCTTCTCCTCCTTCTCCTCCTTCTCCTCCTTCTCCTCCTTCTCCTCCTTCTCCTCCTTCTCCTCCTTCTCCTCCTTCTCCTCCTTCTCCTCCTTCTCCTTCTTCTCCTCCTTCTCCTCCTTCTCCTCCTTCTCCTCCTTCTCCTCCTTCTCCTCCTTCTCCTCCTTCTCCTCCTTCTCCTCCTTCTCCTCCTTCTCCTCCTCCTCCTTCTCCTCCTTCTCGACCTTCTCCTCCTTCTCCTCCTTCTCCTCCTTCTCCTCCTTCTCTTCCTTCTCCTCCTTCTCTTCCTTCTCCTCCTTCTCCTCCCTCTCCTCTTTCTCCTCTTTCTCCTCTTTCTCCTCCTTCTCCTCTTTCTCCTCCTTCTCCTCCTCCTCCTCCTCCTTCTCCTCCTTCTCCTCCTTCTCCTCCTTCTCCTCCTTCTCCTCCTTCTCCTCCTTCTCCTCCTTCTCCTCCTTCTCCTCCTTCTCCTCCTTCTCCTCCTTCTCCTCCTTCTCCTCCTTCTCCTCCTTCTCCTCCTTCTCCTCCTTCTCCTCCTTCTCCTCCTTCTCCTCCTTCTCCTCCTTCTCCTCCTTCTCCTCCTTCTCCTCCTTCTCCTCCTTCTCCTCCTTCTCCTCCTTCTCCTCCTTCTCCTCCTTCTCCTCCTTCTCCTCCTTCTCCTCCTTCTCCTCCTTCTCCTCCTTCTCCTCCTTCTCCTCCTTCTCCTCCTTCTCCTCCTTCTCCTCCTTCTCCTCCTTCTCCTCCTTCTCCTCCTTCTCCTCCTTCTCCTCCTTCTCCTCCTCTTCCATATTTTTCTCCTTCTCCCTTCCTTCAGTATCATCACTTATTTTCCTCGCCACCTTTTAGAATATCTTTTTCATTCCGATCAAGTTATAGAAATTATCAACTATTATTTCGGGTGGCCTAAGAGGTGTATCAGTTACATTCTTCAGTCCATATCTATTATATAACTCCTCTCTACCATTATTTTTTTCTTTCTCTCTACATCCCTAAGCATTAAGCTTTTCCTTCTCATTTTTGTCTAGAGCCCCTGGTTAATCGATAGCTTCTTGAGTTGAGTCGACCGGAGTAATTGAAAACTGAATGCCAGGAGATTAGCTGGTTCTTTGATGTAGCCGCGCTCGTAGCGTGGAAGAATGCTTTATGTATGTGTCCGTAGGACTTAACTAGGACTTAGTTCTAGTACTTTGAACTATTTTACCTGCGGTGCAATTAGAACAATGACCCATATACGTTTTTATAATATGGTTTTGGACAGTAGAATTTAGGTCTCCTTGGATATAAAACCTGGAAACATTTCATAGAACAATTTGAAGAACTCTAATCTATTGAACCATTGAAATATAATATTATTTTCTTGTCAAGAAGGACTGTTTCAAATTATGGAGAAAATAATCATTTAAAATAACTTTTTATGAGTTTATTTCACACAAAATATAATTTATTATACGCTAGGTTATTATTTTGTAGCTCTCCTTGAAACAATTTATAGAACAATCTTAAGTACTAGGCTATAATCCATTAAGCTATTGTAATATAATACTATGCTCTAGTCGTAGAAGCTTGGTTTAAATTGAGGAGAAAATAATTAATTATCCAAACGGATTTTTAAAGTGATTTTTTATACACAAGATATGCGTAGGTTGTTACTCTGTTCATCTCCTAGGATATGGGAAATGATTGCCGTGAGCCGTAGCAGATATCTGTTCAATCAGATTAGACAAGCAACGCTCTCCTGGGCCCTTTCTGTAAGGGTAACCAATTGGATTGACCAGAAAAAAGCCTCTGTTTTCTGTTGTAAAATCACTTCTCGGTGGTTCGTATCTCACTTAAAATTGTAGGTCTACCACGTTATTGGAAACATGGCTCAAGCAGCGAGGTGGAACTCCTCGTAAGGGTCTCCCCACCAATAAAAGCCACAAGCATTTACTTTTCATCTCCTAGGATATGAGATTTGAACCATTTCATAGAGAAATTCCACCATAAGAGTATAATATTATGTTTTAGTTAAGAAAGCTTGATTCAATAAAGGAGAGAATAATAATTATCAATGTAATTATTAAAAACATAATTATTGTTCAAAAGGATTTTCCATGCCATTTTCTGTACACACATCATACATGTGTAGGTTATTATTCCATAGCTGTCAATTAGCCTATTTTTCGGGGAGTAAGTTACTTACAAGCCTCAACAATCTTTGATTAAAACCATTCTTGACTTCAATCCCATGTTGAAAGGTGTTCAAAAGAGTATATACATTCGTTTACACTGAATTTAAACAGAACAGAATGACGTGGACACCTAGGAGTTTGAAACCAAGCGCCGAGGAAGAACTACATAGCTCGAAACGCGTCCGCCGCGACTCAAAAAGGTCAGTTCTTCATATCAAGTTCCTAGATATGAATACCAAGAAATTTGGATTGAGATTATAAAAGTTCATTTGACACTAAGATAGAATTCAGATTGCAATTTATTGTGAAAGTTCAATTCCCATTCAACAAATAGCCGAAATTCAGTGGATGATGAATCAATGAACGTAAGTCTCTATTTATCATGTAATTATTTATTTGAAACGTAGGCCTACCTTATTTGTTTTTTTCACAAATATTAAGTTTCTCTTTATAAAGACAAAATAAAATAAATTCTAATATCAAAATTGTATTCAACAGTAATTAATTAACTGTATATCTTAAGTATGATTTTTACTTAAGGCAGGATGCATTTCAATTCTAAAGAGAAGTTTCATGACTCTGCTGCCTGATAAAGAAATCCTATCCAAATACTTGATGAAAAGTCCCGATTACATATCTGGAAAACGGGTAAAGAAGTTTCCACCTTGTTAGAAGAACCTTTTGGAAAAGTCTAGCGCATTTTCCAGAACAACTATGTCCCGCTGTTAGCAAGTGACAAGAAAACCTTCGGAAAATTCTTGGGGGAAAAAGAGACGGCATGGAGTTGGAGGAGTTTCTGCTATAACGATTTCTCGTCTTTATCTTACTCAGTATTTTACTCTCTCTCTCACTCTCTCTCTCTCTCTCTCTTACTCTGTATCTTGCTTTGTATTTGACACTGCATATTAATCTGTATCTTAATTTGTGTCTGACTCTGTATCTTACTCTGCATCTTGTTTTTGTATTTGACACTGCATATTAATCTGTATCTTAATTTGTGTCTGACTCTGTATCTTGTTTTGTATTTAACACTGCATATTAATCTGTATCTTAATTTGTGTCTGACTCTGTATCTTGTTTTGTATTTGACACTGCATATTAATCTGTATCTTAATTTGTGTCTGACTCTATATCTTGTTTTGTATTTGACACTGCATATTAATCTGTATCTTAATTTGTGTCTGACTCTGTATCTTGTTTTGTATTTGACACTGCATATTAATCTGTATCTTAATTTGTGTCTGACTCTGTATCTTGCTTTGTATTTGACACTGCATATTAATCTGTATCTTAATTTGTGTCTGACTCTGTATCTTGCTTTGTATTTGACACTGCATATTAATCTGTATCTTAATTTGTGTCTGACTCTGTATCTTGCTTTGTATTTGACACTGCATATTAATCTGTATCTTAATTTGTGTCTGACTCTGTATCTTGCTTTGTATTTGACACTGCATATTAATCTGTATCTTAATTTGTGTCTGACTCTGTATCTTGCTTTGTATTTGACACTGCATATTAATCTGTATCTTAATTTGTGTCTGACTCTGTATCTTGCTTTGTATTTGACACTGCATATTAATCTGTATCTTAATTTGTGTCTGACTCAGTATCTTGCTTTGTATTTGACACTGCATATTAATCTGTATCTTAATTTGTGTCTGACTCTGTATCTTACTCTGTGTCTTGCTCTGTATTTTATTCTGTTCCAGATGTGAGTTTTTTAAGATAGGAAATCATTGGAAATGTGAAGCGAATTCATTAATGGAAGTGATTGCCGAGAGGCGTAGCAGGTATCTGTTAAGTCAGATAAAGATAAGCCACTCACCCCTGGGCCTTCTTTGTAAGGATGACCAATTGGATTGACCAGCAAAAAGGACTCTGTTCTCTGCTTTAAAATCACTTCCCGGTGGCTTAGAGCCCACCTAAAACTGTGGGTCCAGCTCGACAATCACAATCATCCAACTCATTACTCAAACCTATGTGAGCTTCATCCTCCGAAAGAAATAAGCTCTAATACCTGCAAAAAATAAATAAATAAAATAAAAAAGTAAATAGTTGAGAAAAGGAGAGTGAGAAAGGGAAAATGATTTAAAGAGAAGAAAGAAAGAGGTAAGATAGTGAGTAGAAGTGGTAAGATTGGCGAAAAATACCTACAGATTATCTCAGCGATGATGTGACGATGATAGAAGCTCAAGAAAGGGTTTTCTGGTTTATACCTCTACGGGCACTGTAACACAGTGGAACTGGCAGTCAAATTCCGGTTCCCAAACTGTTAGGTGAAGGGTTTTGGTGGTAAAAACAGCTTTAGGCTCATTTTTCCTTTCGCAAGACTCCCTTCGTGAAGCCCTTGTCAAACCTGCATGTTATTCTGCAGGCTATCCCACAGGCTACCCCCTACCCTGCAGGCTACCCCTATCCTGCAGGCTACACCCTATCTCTACCATGCTTTGTTTATAACATTGTGGTGGATTTATAGAAGTAGTGGTTTATCTTCCACTAATATAACTCCTGGAGCACAAGGACACACTTTTAATCAAAGAGCCTGCATCTTTCTGATTTCCCCTTATTTATAATAAATTAATTTTATATATTTCTCATATCTTATTTTAGCTGATTATTTCTTGTTTCTCAAGTTCTATTGTGAAAAAAAAGCATTATTTAGTACACATAATCCAACCATTAATGTGAATTTCCCCCTTATTTCAATTTATCCGATTCCATCATCTAATTCTTCCAATTTTCTTAGTATATTCCCAATAACACCAAGTTCTATTGTGAAATTCAGATTATTTAAAAACACCTAAAAAAACATGCCTATCATTAGTAACCGATAATATCTATATAAATAAAATTAGAGTTTTGTCTGTACATTTATCAAAATTATATATTTTTTGGTTACTTTTACGTTTTATACATTAAAGAAGCCGAAAGAAGTCTTATCTCATTTTCTGTCTGTCTGTCTGTCTGTCACGGCCCCGAATGCATTATACGCGGCCTTCTCCTGATAAACGAGACCATCGATCGGGATGTAAGTAATTTATCAGTATTGAAGACCTTTTTGATAATGTCTTAGCTATAAAAAACTAAATCAATTTTTTTTCAACAGAATAATAAACAGTAAGTTATACTTATTCTTAATGAATATTTGACTGCAAGTCGTTAAATTTCACATGAAAAGTTAATATTAACAACGCAGTTCGTCATGGAACAAGAAATCCAGGAAAAATAAACTTTTAAAAACCAAGTATTGTGCGATTTTGGATACATTTTACGCGGCCTTCTCCTGAAAAACGAGAGCATCGATCGGGATTAAAGTTATTTATCAGTATAGAAAACCTTTTTGACAATGTCTTTAGTTATAAAGAACTAAATTAACTTTTTTTTCAACAGAATAATAAACGTTTAAAAACCAAGTATTGTGCGATTTTGGATACATTTCTTCTAAGTTTTATTACCACATTAGAACAAGTCATGTAATTTACCATGATTTATCAATCAGCTGTTCTCAAATATTCTCTCTGATAACTGTCACTGAATTGTTTACGTTCTAAGTTGTTTACTAAGCTGCTAACAACTTCATGATCGTTGCTATCAAAAAAGCCGAAACATATTTAGTCTTATTTCTAAACATAATCCGTACGAAGAACGGGTACAATAGCTAGTCTATAATTATAATAAGAGAGTAAAGGTGTGTATGAGTGTTTTTTCTTACGGATTTCACAACAACTGCAACGATTTAGAACACTAAATTTGGCACATAGCTTCCTTTAAACTCGATTCAGTGAACCTCGAAGCCCAATTTTTGATTATCCTTTCAGAACTTTCAAAATTAATGTTCAAATTTCACTTATGAACACTATTACTATTTCAAAATGTGTTTAGATGCAGGAAACTCATAGAACAGCTGATAACATGATTCGTCACTATGGAAATATTAAAGATAATTCCCCGCTATGTCTCAAGCCAAAGCAACAGATTAGCTCTGTATAAACAGCTACTAATTACCCAGCGTCATGCGAGCTTACTCTTATTGTACGTATTGAGCTTTTCCTGTAATACATTAGATTAAAGAACTAGACACAAATCTATGCAGGTGGGTAGAGCTGCTTAGTTGCTTAAAAAGGCAGCTTACTTATAAAAAAACACTAAAAATGTTTAGTTATGAAATGATAGCTATTTCATTTAATAAAGTAACTAATTATAAATTCAAACTAACTACAGAAAAATAAACATTATCATTTCAGGTAACCTGGGAGAACTTAATAATTTTTATCATTATCACCAGAGACTACTTTTAGACTTGACTTTAATTACCCAACAAACGAAATTGACATTTTATGATCGAGGTTAGTAGCTCTTAAAACAGGCCCTGAGGAACCATCAAATTGTTTCAAAGTGTAATAGGCCATTCGACTTCACAAAAGCAGCAAGAAACTGTTCAAGCGAGTATCCTCATTTATTCAAGAAGGGAAATATCCATCTTTTAAACAGCATATAAACTGCTGAGAGTCTGCAGAGTGTAAGCAGACAGTTTCGTACGAACTTAGATGGGCTGAAGCGTTTTACTACGCTTTAGAAACGCATTCAGTAATTCGTCTCCGCGCGAAGCGAGCACGCTCGTCTGAATTAGTAAAACGTGGCGCTTGCTACGAGACGTTCAATCAGACGAGTACGGATGAGCCACAGCGAACAAAGTATCTACTTTTCACCCGTTTACGAGGAAATGTTTTGTTTCAACCGCTGCGAGCTCACGAATGATGCTTACGATGTGTCTTACTGTCAGACAGAAATGCTATTTTTTTTGAAGAATGCTATGTAATAAGAAGATAAGAGGGTGGTGGGAGGGTGAGGTGGTATGGAGAATAAGTGATGAGAGGACGGAGAGAGAAGATGGGGAGGAAAAAAGGAAAATGGAGGAGTGAGAGGTGAGAATGATAGGAGGATGAATGAGGGACGATGAATAGGGCATAGAAGAGAAAAGAAAAAAGGAGTGGGATGGAAAATAAAAGACGAGGAACGACGATAAGGAGAAAAAAAGATGATAGGGAGGAAAAATAAAAAATGGAGGAGTAAGAGGTTGGAAAAATGGGAGAATAAATAAAAGAAGGACAGAAGATGAACAGCAGGTATAGAGAATGGATGAACAGCAGGTATGAAGAATGAAAGAATGGAAGGATGAAGAAAGAAACCAGACTGCATTCTTGGACTGTTTATCATGGTAGTCTAATTGTAAAGTTGTGATAGGTATCAATAAAAGGAAGAGAAAGGAGGTCGAAGGAAGAGGAAAAGGGAAAAAGAAGAAACTTAGAAGAGGAGGAAATAATGATGGAAGGAGCAAGGAGGATGGAAATATAAATGATGAATTGGATAGTAAAGGAATTGGAGAATAAAGAAGAAATGATCCAGGTTGTATTCTTGAGAAAAATAGTCTTCTTAAGGCTGTGCGCAGGGTTTTTGTTCATAATTTTTTTTTAAGTTTATTGTATTGTATGTTATTAGGATTTTGATATGTTATCTATTGCTGTGAGAAGTTTTTTTCACTTATTATTATGCGAAATATGGGGGTTCAAAGTTGAAAATTTTCGGTTTTTGGGGGCAATTGATCTCACCTGAGTGTTATTTCAAACTTTTGATATATTTTCTGTAACTAAAAGACACCTCCTGGAATAAAATGACATATTTTTTACTCAAATCAAACAATTAGTTTTTTCAAAATACACTTTAAAAAATCTATAAAAAAAATCAATTTTTCAAAACATTTTGAAAAAACTATTTGTTAGACTGAAATAAAAAATATGCTATTTTATCCCTTATTGTGTCTTTTAGTTATAAAAAATTTATCAAAAGTTTAAAATTACTCAAAGGTGAGATCAATTGCCCCCAAAAACCGAAAAAATTCAACTTTGAACCCCCGTATTTCACAAAATAATTGAAGATAAAAATTTTCCTCACAGCAATAGAAGACATTTCAAAGCCCCAATAATATTTAATACAAGAAACTTTGAAAAAAAAATTATGACCAAAAACCCTGCGCACAGCCTTAATATTGGTAAACGTGAAATTGTGGTGGATATCAATATTGAAGATTGCTGACTAATTTTCCAGACACTTTTATTTATAACTAGCTGGAAGGCGCGCTTCGCTCGCCCAACCGTCTAACAAGTGCGGGGAGTAGGGTAGAATCGAGGCAACAGAGAAAGGAAATGTGCTGAGACGTTAACGAGTCTATTTTACAGGCTTCGAATAGAGCTCTGATTGGGGCGACAACTACCCTTCTTTCAAAAATCCCTCTTCTACCCAATCTTCCTCCATAGTTGACTCCAAACCTTTCTCTCTTTCCCACCAAAGTTAGCTCCAAACCTTCCTACATCCCTAAAAATCATGTGATCAGCCTTAATCTCGAAATATCCTTGAAAGAGCAGAGTAGTTTGGCGGTAGGTAGTCTACTACAGTTTTAAGGGAGTAAGTAGAGGAAGTAAATTAAGGGAGTAAGAGAAATTGAACTTTTTGACACGCGTTCTCATTGAAAATAACGGACATCAACTCACTCAATATAAGAAGGAGAAATCAATTGAGCAATCAAACCTGAATGAGAAGCTATGAATTGGCCAATTAGATGGTAGTTCTTTATATGATTGTTGTAGAGGTTGCTAGTTGATGGTGAGTGTGTGATAAGACCCTCAGGCACAATGAAGCACGTGCACTATTGATTGATTGGTTGTTAAGCCTCTTTCACATGTTCTGATTTTTATTCAACATTTGGGGACTTCATTGTTCTTTCACCCTGCTTAATCTTTGATGTGTATCAAGTGTCTATTACTGGTTCATTTAAGCAACACTGTATCTTCTTCGTGGATCATGTCTTGAATACTTGAATAAGGCTGAAGAAAGAATGTAATGAATAAAATAATTTTAGTTTACTTTTGAGAAAGAATGTAGTCTACGTTAAGAATGCTAACAAATAAAGAGTGCTTGGGTCATTTACTTTTTACTTCTCACTAAAACATCCAGAATTGGTTAGTTACCTCGCATTACTTTTGTTAAACTCGAAAAAACAATCTCAAATAAGTTTATTTATGTTCTTTCTATTATTCCCCATTTCTTTTGATGTACTGTTTATTGCATGAGCAGCAATTCTTGTTGGAGTTAACGAAAACCATCTGTGGAGTGGAGATGTAATTTGTTTCATTAAAAGACATCATGTTTACGTAGCTGATAGGCTTTCCAGGCCAATCTTCCGATTCTTGGTATTTTGGGGAGAGTTCTTTGAAGAGACTTCCAACTGAGCTATTGACAGGTTATTGGAAGCTTCTCTGATGTTTAATGATGGAGTTAGATACTTGGTAACTTTAAAAACTATAGAAACAGGTTCAAAAAACTTATGTCTATTTTCTAGAGAAATTAAGTGGTTTGGAACCCACCTAAAATTGTAGGTGCAACATGTTCTCCATAACATGGCTCAAACAATGAAAGACATATGCTTGTTGTTATTATTATATAGATTACAACCATTCAACATTTTAACGCTTTGAAATTAATAATTGATTCGTTTATTATAAGAAACACTATCAAGTAAAGATACAACAGGCACAGCCCACTACTGCTTTCTTTACAAGTTTTCAACTAGAAAATACAACTTTTAGGTTACCGTATATTTTATCCAAGTTCTACAAGAAATTTCACTTTGAAGTACAATTACTAATTTTAAAATAAATGAGAGATTTTGCGCAAAACAACAATAAAATATAATTTATAATTTATAAAGATAACGAATAAGAATAAGAATATTTATTCGCCATTAAATACATGTTCGTACAATAGGCTTCGTCATTGAAACAAAAATAAAATAAAACAATTTAGACTGTTCAACGAGACATATTGTAATTTAAATATGCATTACTGTCATAAATAAATAAATAAAATTTTATTGTCAAGAAGCCATTACAGCATAGACAAAGTCAATGCAACATTGTTGAAACGCAGTACAGCATGAACTAAAGAATAATCGAATCTTTACAGTCGAAACAACACAAGTCACTATTATAAAGTCACTATTCTATACAACAGTTATCACAGTTGAATGAAACACAATTATCACAGTGAATAAAAGCATAATAAAAGTAATTTGAAGAACAAGAGAATGCTTACAGCTAACCAATCCTTCACTATATTTAAATGACACTCATAAAACTCGCTTATTTTATAAAAGGGGTTTGCTATAAGCCACCTATAAATCTTTTGTTCAAAAATTCTTGGGGATTCGCAACGCAAATGATGAGGCAGTTTATTGAACAGTTATAGAATGCTCTGTCCTTAAACCACTGTGATATCACTGCCTTAAACTGCCTTAACGCTGTTGCTGATCTGAAAATTCTATGCATCTACCTGCTCTGAAAGCAAGATTCTATGGAGAGCTATAAATAGAGCTATAATGATACATTAGCGTTGTAGTTCACGTAAATTCCCGGATTAGAACCCGGCATATATTGTTGGAGGATTGATCAAAGGAAGTGGTAGCCGTGAGCCGTTGCAGATATCTGTTCAGTCAGATAAGATAAGCTACGAACCCCTGGGTCCTCTTTGTAAGGGTGACCATTTGGATTTGCAAGCAAAAATACTCTGTCTTCTGTTGTAAAATCACTTCTAACTGGTTCCGAATCCACCTAAAATTGTAGCTCTAACTCATCAATCACCAACATCCAACTCATTACCTACGAACAAGTCTCAGACCTATGTGGGTTCATTCTTCGAAAAAAGATTCAGAAGAAAAAAATAACAAATAAGGTTCAGACTCGCCAATTTAACAACTACAGTAAGCCTGCAAATGTGGTCCAATGAAGCCCTTACACCCTTTATCCCTAAACCATTCAGGCCCTTCAATGCCTGGAAGCGTTCTCCCTTTAGTCCCTACTTACCTGCCATTTGTCCCATGCTTAGCCCCGGGTCCTGACCTCAATTTTACACCTCCTTAACCCCATTTTGACCCGATCCATCTCATTTCGGTCATCGATTTCTATTCAGCCCTTTTTCCAACCCTGAGTCATTTTCAGCCCTTTCCCATTACCTCTTTCCTCACTCCCAATACCAGCAAAAAAAAGCAAGTGCATTTTTTCCCAAAATTGAGTAGTACACTTGAAGAATTGGTCCAATTTGGGGAGCTGTTGAGATCCCTTAAGGCGTTTCGAGGTGATTTTGAGTGCCCAGAATTGGAATGTTGAATAGATTTACTCGAAATAAAACTGTCTTAGACCTATCAGGGTATTCTCAAACATGCTTGAGAAAATTGTTGTAAAATAACCCTATTTTTCTAGAAGTATTCTCATGGCAAATTTCTCAGTCGTTTAGTAGATCATTCAGTAGAAATCATTCATTAAACACAGTAATATAATTATTAAAGTATGGCTTATGCCAAGTTATTCAGTAAATAATTTATTAGCTATTGATTTAATAGCTAAGGCTTGTTCCACACATACCAGGCAACTGGTAACCTAAACCCGGCCACCTGGGCCGCTTAGCGCAGTTGGTTGAGGCGTCACAACTTCAGCTTACTGTTGCTTCACAATTAAAAAAAATTAAGAGCAACTATATTTGAAGAGTGCTGAATGTCAATAACTCAATTTAAAGATTAGGCTAGTGTATTATCCTAATCAATAAAAAATAAAGATAGTAAATGATCTTAGCTGATTCATTTGATGTATCTTCTTGATAAATTGATATTTTTATTTTATCAATTGATTCCCCCAAAATCACTGAAAGGTGCTCCTCTATTATGTAGCAACCAAACCTAGTTTGTCTATTATTCAAAATTTATTGACAATTCAGTGTAGCCTAGTTAATTTTTTCCTGCTTTTCTTCTTTATGAATTTAACTTTTTTACAAACTATTTCTTCAACAATCAATGAGTGAAGAAACACTGGATGAAGGTTTGTAATTATGGAACTTTGTGTTTTCATTCTTCACCATGGAATCTAATCTCCATCCCTCTAGATCAAAACAAGTTTACTTATTTATCAAATATTCATTAATTTTGGTAACATATATATTGATTCATTTGAATCAAAACAAGTCTATTTTTACAATATCCATTCATTTATCACTTAACTCTTCTATCTGAATTAAAGAGTTTAATCAGGTAATGCAGCACAACACTACACTATACAATACCACTCTTCATTTCATAAAACCTTCATTGACACACACAAAACATACAAAATACAATTAATGAAGTTTGACAAAGACATAAAATAACAAAACAACAATATAAAAAGAAAACTGGCTCTGTGGTGAGGTAAGCTGGAGGAAGGAAAGATTCACTATTATTCAAGGTTCACCATTATTAATGATTTACTATTAAATATTCAATTATTTCACTATTTATTTTCTCATGTCTACTATTTATATCATACTTCTACTAAATAATGTGCACTTATTCTTATTCCAAATATAATTTAAACTTTCGCTTGCATGTAACTCACATCTCATAGCACAGCAACGACTGTAATTTTTCCATAATTTTTCACAAAACTAGATCAAATTTTACTTTCGCTTGCATGTAGCTCACACTTATCAACTCTTGATATCACAGCAAAGACTGCAATTTTTCCCATTAATTTGTCACAAAACTAGATCCGTGAAAATTGCATGCTGCAAGCATCAGTGAGCATTGCACTACTCTTGTATAAGAAATTGGTCACCCAAATTAGGCCGGTAAACCTTTTATTTTCCAGATTATTGTGTAATGCGTATTACATACATGAAGATGTTCCAATTTATTAGAATAAGAGTTTTCTCCTACTAGTATAAATAGGTGGTGCATCATAGCTTGATGTATCAGTTGAGTTTTAGACTTGAAGCGAACAACATGAAGTGGTTAGTTGTGATTTTTGTTTTGGGGTTAGTTTTCGTGGAGGGTACGAAGAGTGGGGAAGGAAATCCTAATAAAAGTGGGGGTAACGAAAAGAACCAGGTGAAACGTGGACTACTAGGAGAGTATGGGGCATACAACTATGGTAACATTCACCATGGATCTGGCAACACTGGGGAAGGAGTCAACCATGATTTTGAGTCATACAGCTTTGGTAACACCAACCATGAATCTGGCAGCATTGGAGAAGGAGTCTATCATGGAGTCAACCATGGTTATGGATCATACAGCTATGGTAAAACCCACCATGGATCTGGCAGCATTGGAGGAGTCAACCATGGAGTCAACAATGAAGTCAACCATGAAACCATCTCAGTGACAAAGGAAGTTCCTGTTCCATACCCTGTGACAGTTGAAAAAAAGGTACCATACCCTGTAGATAGACCCTTTACAGTTCATGTACCCAAACCCTACACCGTCCATGTTGAAAAACCCATACCCTACCCTGTAAAAGTACCCATCCCACAACCTTACACAGTACTCAAACCTGTACCCTATCATGTACACGTCCCTGTGGATAGACCCTACACAGTTTCTGTACCCAAACCCTATGCTGTATATGTTGACAAACCATACCCTGTTGAAGTAATCAAGAAATACCCTGTTCCAGTTGAGTACCCAGTTGATAAGCCCTACACTGTACCAGTTTCCGTTGATAAGCCTGTTCCTTATTCTGTTGAAAAACCTGTGCCATACCCTGTGAAAGTCCCAGTTGACAGACCGTTCCTGGTTCATGTACCCAAACCTTACCCAGTTGAGGTGGAAAAGAAGGTCCCGGTTCCTTATCATGTACCGTATTCGGTGAGTGAGAATCATGGAGCTGAGCATCATTGAGATACACCAGATACAAGTGAGGATCATAATAATTGAGACAACTATCAAAAGGGTGCAGAACTGGATTAGCTGAGCATCAGATTAAACCATAATGGTAATTTTTCATTAATTTATTTGAAATATCTGCCTAGTATTAGGAATTAATTTATATTCTAGTTTCATTGTGATGGGTGATTTAAGTGTTTGAAAGTGAATCAAAATTAATAATCTTCTTAAGTTGGTTTTTAAGGAACTAACAATTTATTGAACTGACAAATAATATATAATGTATCAATTTCAATTCCTAAAAGGGCTATTAATCAAACTGGTGAGTTCCATCAGCTATTCAATGCTGTTTTCAATATTCACCATTGCAGAAGTATGAGGAATTCGAAATTGAACATTCAAATAATTCTGTCACAGATTTACATCAACAGACATAAAACCAACTAATTACTATTTTATCATTAAAATTTAAAAATGTTGAGACCTGTATCCATAAACTTCACTTGAGGCTTCCTTGACTCAAGGGAAACTTGGGAAATGCTTTTCAGGTTTCCCTTAAGGTGAAGAAGCCTTTAAACACGTTTATGAGTACGGGTATAAGACTTTCAGGTTTGTAAAACGGTATTTTTATTCAGGATATCTGATTTATAACAATATTACTATTATGAATAATAATTTGAGTTATAATTTTTTTAAATATTTATCACTTTCCAGAATACTTGTTTCATTTATATTTTTTATCGTATTATAATTGATACAGACTGACAAAACCATAGAGATTTTCATTTCATAAAAAATTTGAAAAGAGTATATTTAATTTAATGTAGAGTTTGTTATTATCAATCACAATATCATCTCACTATGTTGGGATACTCATAAAATAGTGGTTTTCAATGTATGTATTGTATATCATTATAAATTGATCACAGCATATGCAAATTAATTCTTTTTTCAAAAACTTTAACTATGATATGTTTCATTTTCCATAGCTTTTGATTGCTTTTTATCATCTTACTACAGAACTATTGATAAAATACTAAATATTTAATCTATGTCACTAATACATTCACAAATACTGTACATTTATGATCAAATACAAATTGTATTGTACTATCTTCAATGAGGGAGTATAAATACTAAAATATTCAATAATATTCAGTATTCATGGAACAACAATCTACATAATACAAAATATTACCATGAGGTATGACAATATATAATAAAATAGGAGATGAGTATATATAGACGTGAATTAATGCAAAAATGTTTTGTTTAATGACACATTGAATATAATTATTCTTATTAAACTTCTATGGGGGTTGCTTCCTACAAACAAATCATTTTTGAGAACAGAAAATGTGTTTCATCTCTAATGTTTTACTGTGTTTAAATGCTATAGAGTCCGACTGCACTAAACCCCAATTAATTGTGCTGTAATTAAGATGAAAACTTTCAAAAATTCAATTGGAAAACGACATTGATCAATGGCTATTTATTGTTGATTCACAAAAAAATAATTTTTGCATTTGATTTTCAAGAGACATTATTGTGATGTAAGAGAAAGATTTGTGTTAAAAATGTCTAATTTATCTCACAAAAATCAAGAAGGTCAATAATACATTTAAGCAATGGTTTATTTTTTTTTTAACTTTTTTCCGATTTATTTTTACTGTTGATTACTATTGATACTAATTTGTTTGTTTGATTTGGCCCAGTTTTCATGATATGAATGAATTTTTATAATTTATAGTTTATTATTTCTTATTTATTTTGTTTGAGCTAATTTTTCAATTATTTTGGAAAAATGGATTTTGAATTGACACTTACCAGCAGTAAGTTGCATACAATGAATTTCCCCAATTAATCAGAGATCTGCCTCTAAATAACTTTGAAAAAGTGATCTCTTTTCATTTAAAACGTAATGCTTTTTAAATTTTCATACAATTGATAAGTTCCTTTGAAAGTTAAATCCCAAAGCCTCAAAAAATCCTCTTAAAAAGTTTTTTATCAGTTATGCTGTCATAAAAATACATTAGCCTCAAAGTGCATTAATTATTGTCAATATGATTTTTATTTGCATGACTTTCATGCGCTGTTACTATGTACAGTATGTGTAATTTACTTAATATACTGTTTGCATACAATCTAATATCAAAACTGACACTGTATTTCTATTCAAATTATGATTTCCACTCACTTTACTGAAGGGATGAATTTTGCTCCTAAAGAGAAGATTCATTTCTCTTTAGAAGCGAAATGCATCCCTCCAGTCTCCAGTATGGGTGAATATCATAATTTAAATAGAAATACAGTTTCAGTTTTGATATAGATTGTTCATCAAGTATTTCGTCATGGAAAAATCACAGATGTTTATATACATTGTGTTAATTTTCTGTATGCATGTGTACACTCTTATATTATTATTATTATTTTGTGTATAGTGACATGCCTATCGCTCTTGTAGCCTGTTGGGTGAATAATTGAATCTTGAATCTTGAAAGAATCATTGGACTTAATATTTATTGTAACATCAAGAAAGACTTCAAGTGACAAAATATTCAACTTTCCGACATGAATGTTATTTTATTCACACACATTTCTGAGAGTGTTATTTATAATTGTTTTTAATGAGAAAATTGATTGTTATAATTTTAATAAATTACAAATGCATATGATATTCAAAATGTCCTTTTTTGTCTATATCCCCGCAATTAAAATCCACAGCTATCGTTGAAGTTTGAACATTTTATCCATATCTTATTTATCTGATGGCCTGAACGGGGTTCTTTATGATTATGCCTACATAGGTCTGAGACCAGTGCGTGGGTAATGAATTGGATGATGGTGATTGATGAGTTGGACGTACAGTTTTATGTGGGTTCCAAACCCCTGGGAAGTGTTTTTAAAGCAGATAACAGAGTCCTTTTCGTGCCAATCTAAAATTGGTCACTCTTACAAAGAGGGTCCAGAAATTCATAGCTTATCTGTATCTATTTGAATAGATACCTGATATGGCTCACTTAGCAAAAGAAGAGCTTATTCTTATTTATGTTAATACATTTATATCAAGGCAATAGTATGACGTAAATGTGTTAGTATTGATTATTATAGTTGAAAATAAATGTTTATTATGTATTAAGGTGCAATTCCACCAGTGTGCTGAGCTGTGCGATAACTACTGCACAGCGTGCGGCACAAATGTTCGTTTCGATCGACTCACCCAAGCAAACAGTGGCTTAACTAGAGTTGAGTTATGGGGGGGGGGTTTACCCCCCCCTTGGTCAACCACTCTTACGTATTACTCTCATCAAAAATCTCAGAATAAAGATATAATATATATTATACAAAAATCATGTAGGGTAGAGGAACCAGAAGCTGACGACCCCCCCGCCAAGCCCAGCTGACACATCTTCATATTTTTTCTTATTATTAAGGCCATAGTGGGTAGTTTTGAATTCAAACCATTGAGAATTAAACTGGTATTTTGTGGTACCATTGAATCATGTGCTAGGCATCATTTTTGATGTGGAAATATACTTTGAGGATAAGCTGTCAGTGTCAGACAAGAATCCTTTATTTCTAGGTGGAATTGTCTAGGAAATATCGAAGTAAGAGTGTTTGAAAATCTCAAAGTACTTTCAAAATAATCATTATTTAAAATTAACTAATGGTAAGAATGCTAGAGCTTGAATATATGTTGATTATACCCTGAGTTCACCTATTAGGGGATGATTTTCATATTTTATGTTAATTGGTTTGGGGGGGGGGATGTCAACTTATTAAGTGTATTTTTAACACATACACAAGTAGCTGACATGGTATGTCAGCCACTGGGGACCATGTCTGAAATTTTATTTCAAATTATTGTATATAATACTTGCAGAATAAATATTATTATTATTATTATTATTATTATATCTCCAGTATGTGAAGGCTAGTATGTTTTATATGTATGATTACCATTCAATATATATGAAATCAAATTAGCTCATTCCTTACCTGATATGGATGTCAACTTCTGGAGGTGACAAAAATAGGGGTGTCAGCTGGTATAGATGTCAAGTGGTTTTAAAATCAAAATTAAATTTGTATCGAAATTTATTCCAATTTCAATTAGCTCTTAAATGACTTGAATAATTTTTTTTTCAAATTCAAGTATTTTATTCACTTGAATGAAAAATATTAAAAACAGAATACAATAAAAATTTTAAGTGTATAGCCTCATTAGGCTATAGCCTGTGTGGGGGAATGGTTTGTCTCTCAACATCAGAAATTGTACAGCAAATAAGAAAAGACAATAACAATATATTATAAAATAGAACTAAAATACTGCTGCTATGAACTAATGACAGTTATATATATTCTTCAATAATATAATTATAAAGAAAAAAATAGATAAAAAATAGATTCTGAATTTTTTTTTTTTTTTATTAATCCAGACAATAGTTCCAAAGTTAATAGATAATATTCATGAATTGACTTACTAAAGAGGTGTCAGCTACAGGTTCCTTTACATTAGCTTCAAATTAGATAAATAATCTTTCTAATTTTTACTTTTTCTAATTGTTTTTTAACAATTTTTTTAAATTTCTTCCAAGCAATGGGTGGGGGGGGGGGGGTTACGACCCCCAACCCCCCCCCCCCCCCCTCGTTACGCCTATGCAAGCAAACAGTAACAATTTGTTCGTTAACATTCTTACAAAGTGCGCGCACAGCTGTGAATTTGTGTGCGCGTACACTCCAAGAGTTCGTCTCGACTTGCACGCACTCGTTGTTTGCGAACTCATTATTGCTTCCGCTGCCGGATCGAAAACATTTATTTGTTCGCGCACATAAAATAAGATATGGATTGAACAAATGATAAAATTATTGAATTTATACAATCAATTGAATCGTTTCCTCTACTTTGGGACTTTGGTGATATTGATTATAAGAATAAGAATAAAATACACGACGCAACTCAAGAATTAAATAAAATAGTTTAAATAATTTCAACTTTCAATATTTTCCAATTTCAGAAGTGTACACCAAATTTGATTAGAAAAACTATAGCCTAATAATATAAATCATTTTTCAAAAACCTCACCATTCTACTACAATAATTATTCTTCTCTAATATCTCCTAATTTTCATCGTTAAACAATTCCTCTTCCAATGATTCCCATTTCTCAATCTCCCAGCTCAATATTGTAATCCGAGTTGTTGTATTATTATGACCCATATTTATGACAGTTTGTATCGTTACACCGTGATTGAAATTCTCACAAACCTTGCTTTATCCGACCCCCTTCGAATTCGGTTTATTCGAAGTTCATGCATTCCATCATGGCATCGGATAGCGTTGAGCACTCTATCATCACGCTATTGGTCTCCAGACCACTTCATCTCTTCTTCTTCTTCTTCTTCGTCATTGTAAGAAGCATCACCTCATCCTTCTCTAAGAAGGTGCAGCATCCCTCTCAGTGATGAAAAGGCACTTGCACGGTATTTTGATTCGGTGGGAATCTCTCCACCTGTGTTGTCTCCCTGAAAGCATTGCCTCGATCATCCTGAAACCTCTTCACAAACCACCCAACCACCCTTCTCAACCCCCAAAAACGGGCTAGAAAATTGAGTTGCCCTCGTGCGAGTTAACCCCCCTTAGCCACTCTCCACTACCCAATTGAAATGTCTAACGTTATGAGTAATGCATGTGAAAATCGAAGGGGTCATTCTTCAAATACCCCTCTCCACCGGAGCATTAGACCAATAATCAAGCTGCTCTGAGTTAGAATGGGGCAGCTGGGTCAAGGAGGGCCCCTTGAGGAGACCAGAGCACCTAAAATTGAAAATTTTAGAAGCTTTGGAGATAACTACGTTTCCAAGATTAAACGATCAAATCTATTTCAACCAATTCAATACTACTAACTTTGTTTCATCATAATTCTGGCCTACATTTTATTTTAATAACGGTACTATCGTGTTTTTCCGGCTGACCCTGACTGCATTTCAATGGGCTCTAATTTTTTAATTTTCAATTTATTAATTCTATTCTGCTTGTGTATTATTCTTGTTTGTTGCTTTTTATGTGTTCACGGTTTCTAGTTCTTGATTTTGATACTTATTTTGCTTGCTGCTCCTCCCACCAGTGGGCGTGTCTTGTTTTGGCCTTCAGCCAATCAGAGACCTTCATTGAAGGTCAGCCTGTTAGACTTCCTATCTCAGCGAATAGTATCATTCCGGATTTAGTATTATATCAAGCTACTCTGTACTTTAGTTTCAGTTTGTTTGAGATTGATAATGGTGTAACAACCGAAGCTAATATCTCACTGTTTTAAATAAATGCGTTTGTGACAAATACAAGTCTTATTATCTATTAAGTTCGTGGGAAACCAAATCTGATTGTATAGATAAATTACCTGCTGCGGCCCATGGCTATCACTTTCCTTCAGTTATCCAGTTGTTACTACCTGATATTTTTGTAACTTGTCCCACATGGTAAATCCTATTATAATTACCTCTAATTACAGGTAACTGCTACTGAACACGATCTAAAAGCCTCGGAGCAAGTAATTAATCAATAATAAATTGCCTCACACTGCTTATCGATAACATCATGAATGTAATATGAGAGAAATTCCTATAGATAAAATACGGATATGGAAATTAGTTTAGCTTTAGTTTTTTTCCTGGGAAGGCAAATTTACGGCGCAGCCGGCCCTCTCTTCCACATAACCCTCAATGGAATGAGAGAAGTATCAACGTAGAAAATTTACAGTCCAATAAAGTGTCGTTTGAATGTGACAGTAATGTGCTTTGGATATGTGAATGAAAGTAATGATTGGTGAGGATAATATTGTTTAGTTGCCTGAGGAAATCTGAAATCTATAATTCTTTCAATGATGATTTTTCTTCTGTTGTAAATGGGTGTTACAGCTTGAGAACAAAATAAGTTTTTATATTAAGTTTTAATACGATCGATTTTTTGTCATAGAGCTTTTTGCCCTTTTCTTGACCCAGTGGTTCGGAACCCACCAGAAATGGTCGACCATGTTTCCCATAACATAGCTTAGACGGCGAGGTGGGTGAGGGTCTCCCCACCAATAAACGCCATACGATTTAGGAGAAGGAGGAAGAGGAGGAGGAGAAGAAGAATGAGAAGGAAGAGGAGAAAAAGAAGGAGGAGAAGGAGGAGAAGGAGGAGAAGGAGTAGAAGGAGGAGAAGGAGGAGAAGGAGTAGAAGGAGGAGAAGGAGGAGAAGGAGGAGAAGGAGGAGAAGGAGGAGAAGGAGGAGAAGGGGGAGAAGGATGAGAAGGAGGAGAAGGAGGAGAAGGAGGAGAAGGAGGAGAAGAAGGAGAAGGAGGAGAAGGAGGAGAAGGAGGAGAAGGAGGAGAAGGAGGAGAAGGAGGAGAAGGAGGAGAAGGAGGAGAAGGAGGAGAAGGAGGAGAAGGAGGAGAAGGAGGAGAAGGAGGAGAAGGAGGAGAAGGAGGAGAAGGAGGAGAAGGAGGAGAAGGAGGAGAAGGAGGAGAAGGAGGAGAAGGAGGAGAAGGAGGAGAAGGAGGAGAAGGAGGAGAAGGAGGAGAAGGAGGAGAAGGAGGAGAAGGAGGAGAAGGAGGAGAAGGAGGAGAAGGAGGAGAAGTAGGAGAAGGAGGAGAAGGAGAAAGAGAAATATGAGGAGTAAAACGAGAAGAAGCAGTTGATGGAGTAGATGGTGTAGGACCAGGAGGGAAAAAATAAGAAAAAGAAGATGAAGTGGAAAAACCCGAAGAATACTGTTGAGGTCCCCTCTATAGATTCAAAAGCCTATATATCTCGTGATCAATACATAAGCCGCCGGTTTACAAACAAAAACAAAAGGAGGCACAAAAACAGAACAGAAAACAAAAGAACAAGCGAATAGAGAACACAACTGGAAGTGGATGATCACCCTCAAGAATGCGGTGATGTACCAAAAGACTACTGGCTCAAGGTAGGGGGTCCCCGTTATAGAATTCGAAACAACAAAGACCTGTTAATGGATGACTTTCTCTCTTGTTTATTTCTATTTCTATTTACATTTCCACCTTGAATCGATCTTCTGTCTTTTCTTCATCTACCAATTCTAACGTGCTCGTCTGGTTTTGTTCCATATCCTAGTATCTCTCTTGAATAGGAATGGTACGTGTATCAAACAATCATTCTATCTGAATTCCTTTTATCAGCATTCAAGCATTTCATCTCCTCCTCCGTATTCACCTCCTCAACGTTCTTTTTCTTTTTATCTTTCTTTTCCTCCCCTTCCTTCTTTTTTTTCTCCAGCTCCTCCTTTTTCTTTTTCTCCTTCCTTTCCTGCTCGTCCTTCTACTTTTCCTCCTTTTTCTCCTTCTTATCCTGCTCCTCCATCATTTCATCCTCCTCCTTGTTCTTCTCCGTCTCCTTTCTCTCCTACTACGTCTGTTTCATATTTTTCATCTTCTTCCTCTCTGTTTCCATCTCACCATACTTCTTCTACTGCTCCCTCTTTTTTCCATCACCTCTACTCCTACTCATCCTTCTCCTCTTCCACCTCCTCCTTCTCCTCTTCCACCTTCTCCTCCAACGACTCTACTTTCACCTCTTCCTCGCCTTCCTCCTCCTCCTCCTCCTCATCATCGTTCACAACCTCCTCTCACCAACACTTTGAAAAAGAATAGTATCGCTATATTGTTGGAAAAATATTGAAAAATAAAATAATAAAATACACTGAACGAACTTAATTTATTGAGTTATCAAAATAGTTATTTATGTATTAAGAGCGTAAAGCACGACTTTATCGACTTTAGCGATAAAGAAGCTTTATGCGCGAATTACATACTAGTACAATATTTACATTTTAGTACAACATTTTTCCTATAGTTGCAGCTCTGGATTCCAATAAAAGCTTGTAGTTTGTAACATCACAGATTTTAGCGTGCACGGATATTTAGTGAGTTCTTCATGCAAGTCCCTCTGCTTTATTTTGGCTCCCACAAGAAGTATAGAAAAATTATTCAATTTAATAATAATAATAATAATAATACAGATTGGCCTTACAGAGACTCTGATGGAGAAAATGCAGAAGTCTGTTCTGTTGGATACATCACGCATAGTGCGCCAAATACTGCAATGTACTCGATAATCCCTTGATGTACAAAATGATAATAGTAGTCATGAGATGGAGGTTGCATGTCAATGCCCCTTCATCCAAAGAACTAACCGCAAATGCGAGATAACAAGGAAATAATAATAATAATAATAATAATAATAATAATAATAATAATAATAATAATAATAATAATAATAATAATAATAATTTCAATTTCAATTTCAATTTCAATTTATTATATGATACAATGACAATAATTACAAAAAATTGATCAACTATATCACATAATGTTATTCTTGCAATAGAACGGCTTAAGGCCTTTGTATATTGCAAACGTCTGGAGATGAGATACAACAATAGCTGTAACCTATGCTGATGATCAGTTCTTTTCTTGTAGTTCAGTACTCCTCCAAAGCTCTAAGTCTTCTTGTGAACAATCCGACACTCTCAAAGAAGTCAAGCTCATCTGCCAATGAATTTGCAGTCACGATACATCTCTCAAGTGGAGCTGCCACACTGTGCACTGCTGGTACAAATCTATCATGGCGTCTTAGATTTCGAGATGGAACAGCAACACCAACACCTCGATCTCCTATCGCCTGTATTCCATGTAAGGATTTATACATGAATGAAGCCTCTTCCTTTGTTCTTCGCCATTCCAGAGATTCCAACTTGAGCAGCTTACATGAATCCTGGTAAGACAGATCCAGGAGGTCAGGAAAAAACCGAGTCTTAATAGCATGTACAAATTTTCTCTGAACTGCTTCCAGCTTCTGAGTCGTACAGTGCCTTTTTCTGTTCCAAATAATGGGACAATATTCTAGAACACTGCGGACTAAGGATAAGTATAGTACTCGGAGAGTGACAGGATTCTTAAATTCTCTTCCTATCCATCTTATTATACCCAATTGTCTTCTGGCCTTGGCAACAGTCTTATCCACATGTTGGGTAAATAGTAACTTGGAATCAAACATAACACCAAGGTCCTGAATGTCTGAAACTCTCTCAATGATTCCTCCATTGATCTTGTATCTGGATCTGATTGGATTGGTCTTTCTTGTGAAGGTCATACTCAGAGTTTTTTTAATATTTAAAGGCATCAAGTTCTTCTGGGACCACTTGACCACTCTATTGATGTCTTCTTGCAGAAGTAAAGCATCTTCCTTTTTTTTAATAATATTAAAGATTTTGAGGTCATCTGCATACAACAATGCCTTACATTTCAGATTGTCAACTATATCATTTATGAATAAGTTAAACAACAAAGGCCCCAGATTGGATCCTTGTGGAACTCCAGATGTGGCAATAAAGTCAGCTGATATACATCCCTGATATCGTACATGGAACTGTCGATTGCTAAGATATGATGAAATCCATTTCTGCATAGCTGGACTATTATTATATAAATAATAATAATAATAATAATAATAATAATAATAATAATAATAATAATAATAATAATGATAATGATAATGATAATGATAATAATAATAATAATAATAATAATAATAATAATAATAATAATAATAATAATAATAACAATAATAATAATAACATGAATGCAATTCAGGACTAAATTATCAACAGAAGAGACTATAAAAATTCATATTGAAAGACCTAACAATACAGACAGATTTGTGTAGACTCTGCAATCAGGCAAAGGAGACTATTGATCATATAGTGGATGTGCAAGCCTAGCTCCAACTGATTATACAATGAGGCATGACAATGTGTGCAGAATCATCCATCAGGAGTTAGCAATGAAATATAAATTACTAGATATTCACACCCCATACTACAAATATAAACCTCACAATGTTTTAGAAAACGAATTAGTCAAAATGTATTGGAACAGAGACATAACAACTGACAGAACGATAAAGCATAACTGGCCGGATATTACGCTAATTGATAAGACATTAAAAATAACATACCTCATAGACATAGCAGTACCAAATACAAGCAATCTACAAAAAAAAAATTCTGAAAAAATAGTCAAGTACCAGCCATTATCAGAAGAAATCAGACAGATGTGGGGTCAATATCAAGTGTTCACAATACCTATAGTGATTTCTTCAACTGCTGTAATTACAAAGTCCCTATATAAATATACCAAGGATCTTCATCTTCCACCTAATATATACATTGCCCTGCAGGAGCCAATAGTATTTGATACATGCGCGATAACAAGAACATTTTTAAGCATATAAAACAAATAATAAATATAGTGATGATAGTAGACTAGAAAAGAATAGTGTATATGGTATAGTAATGATAAAGTGAGATAAGTGAGAAAAAAGTGAGATAAAACCACTATCTGTAAATGCAAAAATGTAACTGTATAGTAATTGTGTGACTAAATGTATACGAGCACCTTAGCAGCTTAAGCTTAGAAACAATATCAGGAAACTACTTTTACAATATTTAGTCATTAGTGGGTACATACTTGATCAATGATCCGTATGTACTCTTAATACCAGCCATTAGGCTGTGAGGTCGGCATAATAATAATAATAATTTTTTTTTTTTTTTTTTTATTAAGGCGTTTTGCCATTTTGACATGTACATGAGCATGAACTATTGGCTAAAACCACCTCCAAACCTAGAGACCGCCTGGAACTGTTTATCACATTACTTCAGAACGGCCTCTCATTCCTTTAGCTTATTCAAGCTACCCTGCTGCATCAAGATCTCTCTTCTTTGTCTGTAGTATGGTGATTAATAATAATAATAATAATAATGATAATAAATTATAATAATAATGATAATAATAATAACCAATGGATGCGAAATGTTAAAAAATACCTAGTACTGGCCAAAATAAGCAACAAAGAAATTTACATTTTACATTTTACATTTCGTATCCATGTTCTATGGTTTGTGATGTTGCAGTTCCAAATTCACATAATTTGGAGGCAACATGGATTGAGAAGTGTAATAAGTACCAGCCACTGGTTGAAGACATCAAACGGGTGTGGAAGCAGAAAGAGGTGCATGTGGTCCCTCTTGTTGTCTCAAGCACAGGGCTAATCCCCAAAAAATTGCATCACAGTGTAACCCTATTGAACCTGCCACCTGAAACCTACATCCAGCTGCGAAAGTCCCTGAACACAACAACAATAGTAAGAGAGCTTTTAAATCTTCCTCTATTGTCTTATCACTCTGATAAATTTAAATGTTCTACATTTTGCAAAATTATGCCGATGTAAGAATATGAACCACTTCCTTTTAAGTGTGAGATGAAAAATAATAATAATAATAAATATAATAATAATGAGGGTATGGCTTTTATTGGCGGGGAGACCCTCACAGTTAGTTCCACCTCTCCGTTTGAGCCATCATGTGAAGAATTTATGGTGAATTGAGAATTTTAGGTAGGTCCCGAACCATTGGGTAAGTGGTAATAATACTTATCACATCAAGTACATCACTCAATGTTCCGGCTGACATTATGCTGTGTAAAAGAACTCAAAGTACCAGCAATTATACTATTAGCCATATGATTATTTATAAGCCTGTCTGCTTACATTTTTATTGTGTATCAAAAATGAACATATTAAATTCCCACACTTACTAATAATAAGAACATTTTGTTTATTGAGACAAACATAAAAAATATTCAACCTTTATAATTATCTCAACTGAAAACCTGTACCATGTTATTGTACTTAGGTACAATAAACATTCATTATAGTATTAATTTACGTGTCATTTTTGCATTTTTCGCTTTATAAAGCCTTGGAAAACATTTCTATATTTTATAGTACCTACAAATTTATAGACTACTCCACTATTACACTACTACTACCTTAGGATACTACTTTAAATTGCATAAAAATCCCCTATAATGTTACCAAGATGTATCTATTCTGAAGTTTCCTGTCTTTGAGTCCCCTCTTCCCATACGAGACGGTTAATGGTTTTCAAATAGGTTCATCAGGGTTGACTTCACACAAACACAGACGCAGACAGCCCCTAGGGTCTAATTCCTTCAATGTGTGCCCTCACTCCCAAGGGTAAAATCCTCCCCTTCTACTTGGGAGAACTCCTTGCCCCACTAAAAGAATGCCCTTTATCATTTAAGCAAGACTATTTTCAGCTACACAACTTCCTTTCTCCTTGTTCATCTAGTTTTTCTTCTTTTTCTTCCTCCATCTCCTCCTACCATTTTTTTCCTACTACTCGTTATCATCATCTTCCACATTCTCTTCCTCCTCCTTCTCTTCCTACTCCTCCTTGTCCTTCTTCTTTTCCTCCCCTTCCTCCTTTTCCACCTCTTTCTCTAATTGTTTCTGTTCTTTCTCCTTTTCCTCATCCTCCTCCTCCTCCTCCTCCAACTTGTCAGCCTCCACCAACACCTCTTTCTTTTCTCATTTCTACTGCTCCTGCTTCTTCATCCTCCTCTTATTCTTCTTCTTCTTCTCCTCCTTCTTCTTCAACTCCTCCTTCTTCTTCTTCTCCTCCTTTTTCTTCTTCTTATTCTTCTCCTTCTTCTTCTTCTTCTCCTCCTTCTTTTTCTCCTTCTCCTTCTCCTTTTCTTCTTCTTTATATTCATCCGTTCACTGCCATCCTCCTGTTTCTTTGGCTTCTACACCTCAAACTACTACTTTCTTCTTTTCCTTTATTTCTCCTTCTTTTTCTTTATCTTCTCCTGCACGTTCTTCATAATCTTTCAATAGTTTTTATCCATTCATTTGGTGCTGCCTTGTGGAAGAATTTCCTGACATCTAGACAGGAAATGAGACAAAATTAGTTGTATCTGTAAGCAATCATTGTTGTAAACAATTGGTAGGACAAAGGGTAAGGGAGGACGAAGAGGAGGTGATGGTGGAGTAGGAAGTTGAGGGGGAGAAGGAGGAGTTGTTGGAGGAGGAGAAAAAAAGAAGAAAAACTAGAAAATTAAGATGAAGATATCTAGAATATTAGAGATTAAAGAAGATATAAAGAGGAGGAGCTGGAGGAGGATGTGGAGGAGCAGGAGAAGGGTAAGAAGGAAGAAAAGAAGAACTACGATGAGAGGAGATGGAGGAGAAAAAGGAGAAGGAAGAGAAGGAGGAGGAGCAGCAAAAGGAGATGGATGATGTGGAGAAGGAAAAGGAGCAGAAGGAGAAGGAAGAGAAGGAGGTGTTGGAGGAAGAGAAGAAGAAGAAGAAGAAGAAAAACTAGAAAATCAAGATGAAGAAATGTAATAGATTAGAGATCAAAGAAGATACAAGAATGAGAAGGATGCGGAGCAAGAGGAGGATGCAGAGGAGCAGGAGAAGGATAAGAAGGAAAAGAAGGAGGATTATGATGAGAGAAGATAGAGGAGAATAAGGAGGAGGAAGAGATGAAGGTGCAGCAAAAGGAGGAGAAGGAGTAGAAGGATGAGGTGGAGAAGGAAAAGGAGGAGAAGGAGAAGGAGGTGAAGGAAGTGAGAAGGAGGAGGTGATGAAGGTGGAGAACGAGGAAGAAAAGGAGGAGGAGGAGGAGCAGGAGAAAGATGAGACGGAGGAGTTGGAAGAGAAGGAGATGCAAGGAAAGAAAGTGGCTAGAAAAAGAATAAGAATAGGCATGAAAAAGAAGAAGATGAGGGGTGAATTGACCTGATGAAGATGAATTGAAATTAAAGATGGTAGGGGAAACGAGTAGAACGCAAATGAGTTACTAGCCCCGGGCTCTCATGCTATGCCTTGGGGTGTTGTTACAAATTCGGTCTTTTGTTAAATGAGTTGGTGAGTTGCTTCATTAGTTGTTGTTGCCAGAAATAGAAAAGTGAGTCTTCCATTATATTATTGTTCTGCGGTCTAAGTGGATTTCCACGTCTGGCCAAGTCTATATTGGGAACTTCTTGAAAATGCATTCAACTCAAGCATGGTCTGCCACTACTGCTTGCATCATTTGAATTGAACTGTTTGATACAGTGATGTATTGAAGCTGTCTGGTTGGTCTAGAATGCTACAATTGAAATGAAAATAACTGAGGAAAAAGAAATTCATCACAGGAAAAATATATAGATTGCAAAAGTTTACAAAGATTAATTCTTGAAGATTCCTGTTATAAGGTATAAGACAAGTCAATCAGATAAGATCAACAATTGTATACAATGTTACCAATTAATTCACTAGTTACTATGATTATTACTATAATTCACTATTACAATTTTAATAAGTGCTGTAGGCACAATTTCAGTAGTGGTAGGAGCTAGCTAATTGTGGGAAATAGTATTAAAATAGTCTAATGTTAGACAATACATAGTGTACTGTTAGACAATACATAGTCTACTGTTAGACAATACATAGTCTACTGTTAGACAATACATAGTCTACTGTTAGACCATACATAGTCTACTGTTAGACAATACATAGTCTACTGTTTGACAATACATAGTGTACTGTTAGACAATACATAGTCTACTGTTAGACAATACATAGTCTACTGTTAGACAATACATAGTCTACTGTTAGACAATACATAGTCTACTGTTATACAGTACAAATAGTCTACTGTTAGACAATACATAGTCCACACAGATAATATTGTTGTGGAAGAATGAACAGTGATTTTTGGTGTTACCTGCTTGTGTCAATAAGCCTTCTGGGCAAAGCATTGTTTACTTTTCTCCTGTACCCTCTTTGCCATGTGGTTTTATCTAAATGTCATTAGAATGTTTACTTAAAACTTTATAGAAATTTATCCAATCAATGAAATGTTCTTAACATGGCAATTAAATTGTCTAGAGTCATGTAGAATATTCCATGTGTTTATTTTAGAAATTGATAGAGACATCTCCGTTTTTCTTGATTATGATAAAACCCATTTAAGGCGAGCGCTTAGTTAAACATTAGTTCAGTCTTGTTTGAAATTTGTTGAGATAACAAGTAGTGGCTGTTCTGTTAAAGTGATAATCGCCATATATTGTGACTATTAGTTAGAATTCTTTTTAATTTATTCAACTGGACTCCACTCAGAGCTATTATTGTATTATGGACTTGAGCTACATAAGTTTAATTGTTCTTTTTAGACGTTTCCTCTTGAATTATTGGACGGTTTACTGAACAGTTATTATTTAATATTAGATCGGCCTTTAAACATTAAATTTAGTGATTGGCTTTTGTACAGTAATATTGCAAACTCTTTATTAGTTGAACAATATCGATTTATCTGTTTTTGATTGCTCATTTTGTGTAAGACATTACTGATCAGTGTGTGTTGTGAATTATTTGTGTGAATAAAGTGCGAGTGATAAATTTAAGTGTTGCCAGCATTATTTTAGATATAGAACCCATAACAATATTATGTATAATTCATAAACTTTCAATAATCCATTATATTTATTATTATTGTAATCTTCACTATTAATTACACAGAATTTCATTCTTTTATTATTCTCCATAATTCAATTATTGTTTTTTTTGTGCATGAAATCATTAACTTTCCACTAATTAATTATATATTATATATAATTAATTAATAATATAAAAACAGCAAACACAATACATAGTTTAAAAATCCGTATTTGAAAAGTACTGGGAGTCACACATCAATTGCAATGCTTTTTCAAGTAGCCATGAGCGGTAGCATGTATGTGTTCAGTCAGACAAGACAAGCTACGAACTCCTGGGCCCTCTTTGTAAGGATGATCAATTGCATTGACCAGCAAAACAATCTCTGTTCTCTGCTGTAAAATCACTTCCCGGTGGTTTGGAACTCACCTAAAACTGTTGGTCCATCTCATCAATCACCATCGTGGGTAACTCATTGCCCACGCACAGGTCCCAATTATGTGGGTTGCATCCTCAGAAGAGAAAATTGTAATAACCTACTGCGTGCAATATTTAAGCATAGATAGTATAAATTCTTGTTATTTCCATTATTATTATTATTATTATTATTATTATTATTATTATTATTATTATTATTTTTTTTTTTTTTTTTTTTTTTTTTTTTTTTTTTTTTTTTTGAGATGGGAAAAACCTTCATAAGGCACCAGGCAGGTGTGGAATCTGCCCAGTAGTGTGGGATTGTTATTAAAACGACCGCACTAAAAAACCCATCTCTAACCTGCAATACCCCCAATGCGGAACCGCTATTGCATTACTTCACACTGGGTTGCACTTCTTAGCTCTTAAAGCTCTATCCCTTTCATCCACTATTCTCTCTTAATTGTCAAGGCAGCCTTCTGTTTTCTTCTGCCGCAAGACATATGCAACATAAGTGGAAACTCCTTCCCAGTTTCTGGCAGATAACAGCATCTTCTCTATCACAGTGTCTGGTGTAAAATCTCCAAGCATGGTGATGAGACACGCCCGCTGTCCCTGGAAGCATGGGCAGTGGAAGAATGTGTGACTCACATCATCCCACTCAGCACCACAGAGTTTACACTTGGGTGATGATACCTTCCGCATATTATACAGGTATGAACGGAAGTATCCATGTCCAGTAAGGAATTGTGTTAGGTAGAAATTCACTTCCCCATGCTCACAATCCAGCCATGCTTTTAGGTCTTTTATCAGCAGTGCTGTCCACCGACCATTTGTTTCTTCGTTCCAGCGCTGCTGCCATGCTGTCATGGTCTGAACATGGGCTTCAGCAGTGGCCTCAGCTCTACCAACCTCTTCACTCCGGACATAGATTAACCTCCGCTCAAGAGCCAGCAGGTCAATGGGGATTACTCCAGCTACAACCAACACTGCACTTTCTGACACTGTGCGGTATGCACTGGCTATTCTAAGAGCCCCTCTACGCTGCACAGATGCCATTTGAGTCCTATATTTCTTCACCTTCAATGCTTCTGCCCAAATCTCTGCACCATACAGCAATGTGGCTTGTACAGTTGACATCAGAAGTCTTCTTTTACTTGGCATTGGGCCCCGGACATTTGCCATTAGCTGGCTTAATGATGCAGTAACCTTTGCAGCTTTTTTACACACATTTTGGATGTGTGGCCAGAAGGTGAGTTTGCAATCCAAAGTTACCCCCAGGTACTTATTATTATTATTATTATTATTATTATTATTATTATTATTATTATTATAATTATTATTATTATTAAATCACTTCCACAGAATTCAGTTCTTGCCTTCAGGCCTATATATATAGTTTATCCTTTTATCTATGTATTTCAGGGTTATTATTCAAATAATTTATTCGAATAATGAGACTTGAGGTTGTCACAGCCACATTTATTGAAAACCGTGAGATACTAGTTTTGTTTGTTACACCATTATCAATCTCAAACAAACTAAAACTAAAGTACAGATTAGCTTAATATACACTAAACACAGAATGGCACTATTGGCTGAGGGAGAAACTGTCTCTGAAAGGCTGACCTTCATGGAAGGTCTGTGATTGGCTGATGGCCATAACAAGTAACGCCCACAGGTGGGAGGAGCAGCAAGCAAAAGTAAGTGTCAAAATCAAGACCTAAATCCGTGAACACATAAAAAGCAACAAACAAGAATAATACACAAGTAGACTAGAATTAATAAATTGAAAATTGAAAATTAGAGCCCATTGAAAGGCAGTCAAGGTCAACCAAAAAGTCATTGGCTTGTTGCTCCTCCCAACAGTGAGCGTGACTTGTTATGGCCTTCAGCCAATCACAGACCTTCTATGAAGGTCAGCCTATCAGAGACACGTTCTCCCTCAGCTAATAGTATTAATAGTATCATTCTGTGTCTAGTATATATTAAGCTTCTTTGTACTTTAGTTTTAGTTTGCTTGAGATTGAGATTGGTGTTAAAACCGAAACTAGTATCTCACGGTTTTTAATAAATGTGATTGTGACAACTTCGTCTTACTATTCATTATGGATATCTTCCACAATATCACCTTCGCCACTACAAAGAAACTTAATTATTTTATTATTTTTTATAATTCTATTATTGTTATTTTTATATACAGTCATCAATTTTCCACCAACTAATTATTAATTAACTAGAAACAGGAATAACTATGTATGTTTTTAAACCTTTTTTTGAAAAGTACAGCATTCCCTCCAAAAACCCCATACACACATAAACTACGGTAAATCTCTCCATAGTCAACAACAAAATGGGAAGATGTTGGTTATTGATAGGCACTTATCTCGGCCATTGTTCCAAAAGGACATTGGACTTAGAATTGAGGACTCAGAAGAAAGGGGTAGAGATACTTCAGAATGAGTTCCGTGAATGATGATGTGGTCTTTCGTTGTAAAACAGGCATAAAATTTCCGAAATCTGCTATCTGTAAGCTAGAGGGAAAAGAACGAGTGAAAGATCAATTTCGACTTTTATTGCCCTGATCGGTTACCCATTCCCACCACTTACTCCTTTTCATCCTCTTCACTCCTTCTTCTTCTCTTCATCCTCCTTCGCCACCTCCTCCTTTTTCTCGTCCTTCTCGTCCTCCTTCTAGTCCTCCTTCTCGGCCTCCTTCTCGTACTCCTTCTAGTCATCCTTCTCGTCCTTCTTCTCCTTCTCTTCTTCATACTCTTTTCCTTCCTCTTCCTCTTCCGATTCCTCCTCTTCAGCCTTCTTCCCCTTCTCCTTCCTCTTCTTACTCCTCCTCTGCTCCTCTTCCTTCTCTTTCTCTTACTCCTCTTCCTTCTCTTCCTTTTCCTGTTCTCCGACTCTTCTTACTCCTCCCCTTCCCTTTTTCTTCATCCTCTTCTTCCTCCTCCTTCGCCACCTCCTCATCTTTCTCGTCCTTCTTTTCCTCCTTCTCGTCCTCCTTCTCCTCCTCTTTTTTATTCTCTTTTCCTTCCTCTTCCTCCTCCTCCTCCTCTTCCTACTCTTAAACCTTCTTTCCTTTCTCTTCTTTCTCTTCTTACTCTTCTTACTCTTCCCGCTCCTCTTCCCGCTCCTCTTCCCGCTCCTCTTCCTCCTCCTTCTCTTACTCCTCTTCCTTCTCCCTCTACCATCTCCTCTTCCTCCTTCTCTTCCTTTTTCTGTTCTCCGACTCTTCTTACTCCTTCCCTTCCTTTCCGTGAACCTACATCTCTTCCTTATCCTACTCTTTTCCTACTCCTCCCCCTTCACCTCCTCCTTCTCCTCCTACTCCTCATCCTTCTCTTCTTCCTCCTCTTCCTACTTCTTGTTCTCCTCCTCTTCCTCCTTCTTTTCCTCTTTCTTTTCTCCATCATCCTCTTCACCTTCTCTTCCTCCTTCTCTTCCTACTTCTCATCCTCCTCTTCTTCCTCCTCTTCCTACTTCTCTTAATCTTCTTCTTCCTCCTTCTCATCCTCTTCCTCTTCTTCATCATCCTCTTCACCTTCTCTTCTTCTTCCTCTTCCTACTTCTCCTCCTCCATTTTCTTCCACTCCTACTCCTCCTTCCTCCACTCCTTCTCCTTAATTTTCTCTTCTTCCTTCGCTTTCTCATCCTACTCCTCTTTCTCCTCTTTCCCCTCCTTCTGCAGGGAATTCGGAGGGAGACCGAATAACTGCTGAAAACATCAGAGATGAGTAATAAAAGCTGAAAGCAAGAAGCTGAGATTCAACTTTTGATAAAAATCTAATATGGAATAAATCTTTCCCGAAATGCGATGGTTTGAGGAAGAATGGAACGATTATAAAGAGAATTTCAGTTGGCAACACTGTGGGTCAGTTGTCAATTCCTTGAAAAAGCAATCCATAAGTACTATAAATGCAAGTGAAATTTTATTTTATTTTTTTGAAGATTATGTCTTGGAGACTCCAGTTAAGGAGTATAAGACAAGTCAGATCAACAATTATACTCTCCTGGATTTCTTGTTCCATGACGAACTGCGTTGTTAATATTAACTTTTCATGTGAAATTTAACGACTTGCAGTCAAATATTTGACTGCAAGTCGTTAAATTTCACATGAAAAGTTAAAATTATAGGCTACTCTTATACACTAGTTACCATAATTACTATATCAATTAGTTAGAGTGAGTATTATTATAGTTAGAGTGAGCATAGATGTTCTCTGAATTATATGAACTTGTATTTTAGGGAGAGTGAATTATTAACTTATATTCTAGAACTGTTCAAAAGGAAAGTGTTAGGGCAATTACAGCCGGTGCCAAATATCGTATGACCATTGTTGCCTAGTGCATATGTAATCCACTTCCTATTTGGGAAATACAAACCTTCATTTATTTATTCACCTATTGTCAAATTGAAACTGTACTTACTTTAGGGAGAGAAAAAAAGAGTCTCTCAAATCTGACTCATCACAGTCACTCATAGAAACATGATAGTTAAATATACTGTCGATGCTAATAAGCTTGCATTCACAACAGCACTTTTATGAGTAGCAGAGGGCGCGTTTCAGGACCTGAGTTTCTTCCTCAATGAACTGAGAGTACATACTCTGTATTTACTGTCATTAGAACAATTTAATGATATCTTGCTAATTATAATAGCCTATCCACACTGAAATTGCATGAATAAACATAAATGTAATAAACTATGTAATATACATACATGTAATACTATGTAATACTATGAAAAATACAGTTCATTAAGTCACGCATATCCAAATAAACAAGTCTTGAAATTGTAGGTATTTTATTATTATTTCTAGTGGCTACCGCAAGATAGCACCACTGGTGATATAACAACAGATGCAAAGCCCATTATTGTGTGTACAGGTTACAACAGGTCTGCAGTATTGTTTAGATTACGATAAGGTTAACATGTCGTTTTCCCAAGAGCAACGAGTGTTCCTTCTTTAACAACATTTTACCAGTATTTAACACCTCCAGATTTTTCCCTCTGGGGTTATCTTAAAGGAAGGGTTTATAAAAATAGGCCTCATACACTGAATGAACTGAAAATGAACATTACAACGGAGATTAACAATATTAGTGGAGGCGTACTCCACAAAGTGTCAAAAAACGTGGTAAAACGAATTCATGCGTGTATTAATGAACAAGGCAGCCATTTATATATATATATTTATAAAATATATATTTTTATAAAAGTTATAACAATAATAAATAAATAATACCAAATAAAATACATTACTTCACAACCTTCTTGATGTGCGCGACTTTTTGAACGTACTGTATAAAAAATAAAAAGAACGAGGTTATCAAGGTCACAAAGGGGCATGAAGTACCACGTAACTTACTTGCCAAACATCAAAGCTGAAAAACAAAAATCAACTTCATGAATTATTTTAATTTTCAGGAATTAACAAAAAAAGCATTACATCATGTCTTACATATTATACCTATAACACGAAAATGCATAAATACCATTCGCCAAAATTCAAAGCTGAATAACATAAATCGACTTACTGAATTATTTCCGGTTCCAGACTCAAAAAAACGCTAAGTGCTAAGTGAACGTGACTCCAATGCCAATTCGCATTAATATTTAAGCACAACACTGACTACTCTAAGATTCATTCGTGTAAAATAATTTAAAACAGGTGGAGAATATTATTTTGAAAACAATTTATTCTATTGAGGGGTCTGCCCCATACTCACCTCACATGCATCATCTACCTGTTAAAGATTAATAATGTAAATTCACTCAAAGCCTATTCATTTTCCACTGGAACATCTATTTAGTGATTCAAACTTTGAGAGGAAGAGAAGAATGAAAGAGAGAGAGCGAAAGAGAGTGAGGAGAGGGAGAGGGAGTGTGTGAGAGACAGAGAGTGTGAGAGAGTGTGTAATGGTGTGAGTTCATTAAAGATGCGATGGAATATACGATATGCTCTTTCTTATGCAGCTTTTTATGCCTAGCCTATTCTCTTTAATAATAACAACAACAATAATAATAATAATAACTATGTAGAGTTAATATTTAACTATGTATCACCACTTGTCAATGGAGGAGAATGGATACGAAATGTTAAAAAAGACCTAGTACTGGCCAAAATAACCATCAAAGAAATTTACAATAGAAAAAACTTCAGAAAGAAGTTTATTGTTTGTTTGGTAATTTGTTTTCAATTACTTTCAAGTAAAATTTTTAAAGAAATTAATATCATTGTTTCTCTAGTGACAATATCAACAGTGGGAAAAAAAAGGCATTTTACATCCATGCATGTACAACCACACAATGGTTGTACTAAAAATAAAACACTTAATAATAAATCATTTGCATGTACAATTTGTCCCAAAAAGTACTGTCACTCATTATCTTTTAAAAGGCACATGTTGGCACACTCTGAAGGAAAACCTTTCTCATGTACAATCTGTACACGAAGGTTCATTTCTAAACACAGTTTGAAAAATCATGTATTGAATCATAACGAACCAAGTAGTGAATACAGATTGTCATGTGTTGTTTGTGATAAAAAAGTCCCCAATTCCATTTTAAAGAAGCACATAGTTACACACTTCGATATGAGTCCATTCACAGTGAAACTGTGACTTCTAGACATAAGCTTTATTTGGACATTAGAAGAGGAGGCAGTTTTGGGCTGGAAAGCCTGTTGCTTCCCCTTCATTCTTCTGCAATGAAAAATTCATTCATATTTCATAGATGATATTCATTATAGATGGATATTTCATATCCATTCATTTATAGATGACAAATGAATGAATAATAATAAACTTATACTCAGAAGTTTTCAAAGCCTTTGTTTAGTGGTCTAATGAATGAGAAAATTCAAGTCAGTGATAGATGTCCTCAGGCTTGTAAATTGGTCAGGTTCCGTGTAAAATAAGTTGGAAATAAAAATATCACTCGTTAGAAGTCTGTAAATACGATAATTTCTTATGCCATGATTTATGCACAAAGAACGTGTTTCCCAAGTTTGAAGTGGGTCAATTAATTATTTTGAAAGAAGTTTTTGATGTCTATAGTTGAATTATTAATCAATTCAACTTATTTATTTATTCGTTCATTACAGAAACACTATCAAGCAAAGATACAAGCACAGCCCTGCTTTTCTTTACAAATTTCCAATTGAAAAAAATGTCAGGTTCTGTCAAAGTTTGACTAGAAATTTCAACTAGAATATAAATAATATTTTGCACTGATCTAGCTTAGTAACAACATAATTATAACAGATTCCATTCGATTTTCCAGCTCATTTTGATTGGAATCCAATCAATCAATTGAAAAGACAATAGACTGATCTCTGAATGGGTGAGTTTAAAGGGGAAACTGTAATTTTACGCCACTTTAAACTCAGTAACGAAGCGTTTCCGGATGATTTGACTATGATTCTGTTTTCAACTACAAATACTTGTTTCAATAGTTCATTTTATGATACTGCAACATAACTAAAGTAATAACTGAAGTAATAACATAATAACTGCACTTACAGTGTGTAGACTGTTTTACTTCAAGTGACTACAAAAAGCTGTACTTGAGAGTTCTGGAAGTATGTGAAACACTCTGTATAATATTAGGTAAAAAATAACAACTCAATCATTCAATGTGAATGAATTCATGAAGTGCTGCGTACATAGACTTTGAATAAAATTCTCACTGCATTTTTATTCATTCATGAAATGAATAGATGAATGAATTCATCAGCAATAAAGAACGCAAAACATATCAGAAGCTCCAATAACAGACCACAAACAGTGACATATCCACTTGATTAGATCAATTGAATCAAATCCCACATTGAGTAGCTTCCTCAATTGAAGTTACCTCACATTTCCCAAATTACAAATTCATTGTGCTCTATATAGAGCCTAGATAATAGGCTTCCCTTTTTTCCATCACAGCAGGTATGCTAAACAAGTGAACCTAATAATGATAGGGCTATAGTAGACTAAAAGTGAGGGATATTTTTCCCGCCTCACAGAAATTACCTCATGACTCTCTCTGCTTTGAGTCATGAAAAGGCAAGCGGTGTATAATTTCCCATGAGGGAGCTATCTCGAACTGAACCCTTACGGATACCCGTGTTTTGAATTAAAGGGGGTATCTGGGGGACTCTTTTGATTTCTCCCTTCCCGTTCTATCGTATTTGTCTCTCAACTTGTTCAATTTCACCCACCGTATTCCATTTTGTCTCTAATCAAATCCGCTTTCTCTTTAGCTGCATCTTTTATGCAACATATTTCACTTTCTCCTTCCTTTTCCAACTACCTATTTGATTTCCTCTTTGTTATCCCACTCTTGTTTTAAGGGTGCAGTAGGCATGAAAATAAAGGTGGAAATAATTGGATTGTTTGGCAGCAATTGTTCGATCGATTAGTTGAGTAACAGATTTATAAATAAATATCGTATGACCTGACTGGTTCAGGTTAGTCGTGTCAAAACTATCAGTCCGCTCCTGAACACGGAAAAAGCCTCTGACAAGTGACTTAACAACTGTATTTGACAGTTTTATCGAAATATTTACTCATTCTCAAAATAGCTGAGCATAAAGCTTTTTGAAACCCTTTTTTTGTCTCATTCCTTCTCATCTTATGCTGACTTTCTCTTCTTGTCGTGAATTTTTCTTTGCTGCTTTTTTCTTTAAATCTTTTTCATTTTCTGCTCTATCCTTCTAATTCTAATTTTCCTTTTCTGCATTCATTCTTATCATACTTTGAATTGATAAATTATTCAATTCTTATGGTGAGAATAATCCAAGAGGAAGTGACAATCGAGTGCCGTAGCAGGTATCTGTTCAATCAGAGATAAGCTACAAAACTCCTGGGCGCTCTTTGTGAGGGTGACCGATTGGATTGGCCTCTGTTCTCTGCTGTAAAATCACTTCCCAATGGTTCAGAACCCACCTAAAACTGTAGGTCCAACTCATCAATCACCATCATCCAATTCATTACTCACGCACAGATTTCAGACCTATGTGGACTTCATCCTCCGGGAAAAAAACGCAGTTATTAACAATTATTCTCAAATCTAAATTTATTACATATCACCATTTACCAAGAATTAAATTCATTACCATCCACTTTTATTTTATTATCATTTGTTAAATTCTCTCAATTTCTCTTCAATCTGAGGAGCTACTCTATATATAGCTACTACAAATGTACTATCTGCTATCCTTCATCACATTCCTTCCTCTGTTATCACTAATTCCTCTCAAGCCCTGTACTTTAGCATGGATATAGTTGGTTCTTGTGTTTTATTTTGAGGCAAAAAAAGTAGAAATCTTGTTCAAAAATGTTGCAGCTCTCATGAAATGTATTTTAAACCAATTAGATAAACTTATATCATTAGCCAATGTGAATAATCCCTTGGTCTCTCGTGTAAATGATATTTGAACATTTTTGTAGATAGATGCAATTTCTAGGGCTAGTAATGCGGAGATGAATGGACGTAACTCATATGTACTCCATGACACAATAATTTCAATTTCCTGTATAAAATACTAGAGTAAACATACATTGTATCTATCCAAATCATACACACCGTAGGATAAAAGAAAGGCTTCAGTCATTTTTTATAAAAAGTTCTCTCTATAGAAAATTACTCTCAACAAACAATGATGTTTTCATTAAATCGGTTTTCAAATGCAGTTGTTGAGATAGATCAAAAGTTCTGCATGATCTAACCTAACCCAACCTAACCTAACCCTACTTATCACAATATTATTGGTATCTCAATATACAAAATACTTTATATAATTTTTCAATTTTGAACTCTAAATCTGTTGCATATTTGTATTCATCATATTTTTATCTCAATAAATAAATAATAAATATTACAAAATGGAATATTTTAAGGAATATTTCTCATAAAAGACTGATGCTGCAACAAGACATCTACCACAATATCACCCCAACCAATACATAAAAGATCATTATTTCCACATGCAAGTGTCATAAAATCCTAAAATAGTGAGAAAAGAGAGTAGCAATAGGTTATTAAAGGAGGAAGAAATTAGAGGAAAAATAGAGGAAGAAACAAAAGAGAAAAAAACATTCCAGAACATAGGCAGTGATGAAAGGAAAATGTCACAATGAATAGGGGACAAAATAAAAATTATGAAGGATGAATGGAAAATGTAGGAGTAAAAAAGAGGATAAATGTACCAAAGCGTAAACGATGATGAAAAGTGTAAAAAGATGAAAGGAAAAGGAATAGGGGGCGAAATATATGAGTGAAACAAGGAGATTTTCACGAAACATGTCTTTCTACTTGAAATTCCCGAAATTCTTCACCAGAAAAACGAGCTCATAGAATTTAAAAAATGCTTCTATGTTGGAACTAAGCGGTGGGAACAAAATGGCCGCAAGCAAGACAGGTGGAAGACCCATTGATCATTTTCAGCCCAGAGGTTTCAGCCGAATAACTCTCTCTTGTTATAAATTTATGCCCTCAAGCATATTTATATGCATCTGTCATCAGCCTGTTACAAGAGTTGTCAAGCGTTCATATTCCTCTTAGTAGGACGCGAGAAAAATACGTCTACAATTTTTATCCTTTCAGCACGATAATTTGTCTTTTCTGCATGGAGAATCCAACACATTCACGCGAATTTAAATAATGCTAATTCAACAGAATTCCATTGAAATCTTGTTCGTTTTTAGATTTTCTAGTTCAAGTTAAATATTTTAATGTCTTTGAGATATATTTCAACTAAGGCGACATGCAGAACTATATTAAATTAATTATTTAATACGGTAATTATAGAATTATTTAATTAATAATAAATTTAATTTTTTTGTTTTTACTAGAGATAGGACATATTTTCGGGCAGGAAGCCCATCTTCAGAGTCTATGCCCAAAAACTTTGCCTCAAGTAAGAAAGAAAAAAAAATTGGTTATCAATTTGAATAGTGGCAGCATATAAAGCTTCTCCTCAGAAGCAGAATGCACCTCTTCAGTATGAGTAGAAATCATATTTTGAAAATAGAAATACAGAGTTTTGATATTAGATGATTTGAATAGATAATAAAACTTTTAAAAAACACTTTTACTTATAATTATATTAGTGGAAACAAGATAAACATCGTACTTTAAATAGTTTTGAATTCAATAAAGTTTGAATATCTAATATTCTACCTGCAGGTTGGTCATGGATGAACAAGTACTGAGTTTAAATGTTTTTGGTTCAAGTATCAACAATATGTTTTGAAACTGGTTAAAATGTCAATTATATAAGTAGCTGGCTACCTATTTTGGAATTTGATAATAATATTGTGGTTGTAAGATAGCTGAACAATCACAATCATCCAACTCATTACTCAAGCACAGGTCTCAGACCTATGTGGGCTTCATCCTCGAAAAAAACAACTCTAAACCCACTTCTTTCTCATAACAGGAAGAAACACAACGATGTAATCTGTTGTATATTTTCACGCATACATATGACCATGTAATAACATAACTGACACTGTATTTCTATTTTTAAATTATGAGGTTTACTCACTTATACTGGAGGGATAAATTCCATTTCTAAAGAGAAGACTGACGAAGCTTCTCTTTAGAAGTAAAATGCATCCTCCAATATCTCTGAGTGAAAATCATAATTCAAATAGAAATTCAGAGTCAGTTCTGAAGGGTATTGGATTGCTCATCAAGTATTTCGTCATGGAAAACATCACAGATTTTGTAATTTTATAAAAAGATGTTGAAAGAAAGTTATTTATTTACATTATTTTCTTCCTGATAGAGGAAAATTGTCACACAGCTACTGTATTACAGCTCAAGAATCTCAAGATAGGAAGGAATATTATTATTGTAATCGCACACAGTTCCTTTATCAACCATAAAATGACAACAAAACAAGACTTGAAGACTAAACAGGCCACCTAGACTTCAATTTCTTGCGTAAGACATAATTTGACAGGACGGATATCCGTTTATTATTTATTTCCGAATCATAAAAGTCATAAAATCGACATCCCGCCGTGTTAAAGGGCCCTAAATCATTTTTGTACATTATGAAAATGTTTGTTTGCATGGGACGTTCATGTATACATGGCCATGTATATGTACAATTAGTCGTTGGAAACGTTTCAAAAATGAGCGTTAGCTAATAAAAGTGCAGTAAAACACAAGAGAAGCAGAGTTGAAGAGGGGAATATTATTGATGCATCACCTGTTATGCAGTCGATTTTATGGGCGGTCATAAAGTGGGCTGAAAATACGTGGATTTCATATTTATGGCAGATTAATCCGATGTTAGTCTCGAAATATCAAAGATTCTCCACTAGTTTTATCCTTTGACAGATTACAGACTGGTTTCAACTTTCTTGCAGATTTTATGCCTAGTGAGATCGGACTCTCATTTATTTGATGTACAGGTTTATATCTGTATATACTTACGTTTTATATGCATATGTTTTTATCTGATTCATATCTGATATACATGGTTTTATTATGCTGTAGGTTGAAACAGGTACGGATTGCATTGGTATTAGCCAAATCAGGCAAATTCATGCTGTGAAAACGAAATAAATAATTTCGATTAACATTTTGTCTGTGATGTTTTCCATGACGAAATACTTAATGAACAATCTAATATTAAAACTGACACTGTATTTCACTTTTAAATAATGTTTTACTCACATATATTGAAGATGCTTGAGGAATGCATTTCACTTCTGCAAAGAAGCTTCATCAGCTGATGATAGGCTGATGAAGCTTCTTTTCAGAAGTGAAATGCATTCCTCAAGCATCTCCAATATATGCGAGTAAAACATTATTTAAAAGTGAAATACAGTGTCAGTTCTAATATTAGATAACATTTTGTGTTCAATAAATAGTTGCGAATTCATACTCTCAAAATGAAGAATGGATTTTTATTCATGTACTATTGGTAGGCTACTTATTTGTCTTTTATGCACCTTCCTCTGTGTGTATATTTGTAGGATAAATATAAGAAATATAGGAAGTCACTTTTTTTTTTTTTTTTTGTAGATTACGTCTTGGAGACTCCAGTTAAGGAGTATGAGACAAGTCAGATCAACAATATTATACACTAGATACCATGATTACTTCAATTAGTTGAGGTGAGGCTTAATTTTGATGTGAAAGGAACTCTTGTACACTATAAAAAGCTTTATCAACTAAATATTTCTTCAATTGTTTTTTAAATATTTCTATATTTTCAAGACTCTTCAAAAACTGCGGTAGCTTGTTGTAGAATTTCCTACCAATATAACTAGGTTTTTGTTTGAATAAGCTACTATTGTGACTCACCAAGTGATAATCTCCTCGGCGTCTTGTATTATAATCATGTACATCAAGATTTTGGTTAATATCATTCGTTTTTACATATAGAGTAGCTTCATACACATATAAGCAGGGTACAGTTAGGAGACCAAGTCTCTTGAACAACGGCCTACATGAATCTAATCTATTTACTCTTTCTATACACCTAACCGCTTTCTTTTGGATCTTAAACACCCTATCAAGATTTTGTTTTGATGAAAATCCGATACTAGGATAGTATACCTAATATGTGACAGTAAGAGCCCATGGTAAGCTGTAAAAAGTAACTTTTTGTCATTCAATCTAGCGAGCTGTCGCAGGACAAATACCCCAGATGAAATTTTACTACATATTTTCTCAATGTATGGAGTCCAGGTCAATCGTCTATCCAACATAACTCCTAGAAATGCAATTTTTTCTTCCTGGTCTAATTGATTATCGTTTACAAACACGTTTATAGCCCTATCTTCATTTAAATTATGTTTGTTTTTGAATTGAAGGTATTGGCATTTTTTACTATTTATAGTTAATTTCAACTGATTTAAAAATTGGACAATGGACTGCACACCTATATGGGCACTTATTTCTAAATTATCTAGAAGGGAATTGCTGAAAATGAGTGATGTATCATCAGCAAATAAGAGGGTTCTACCACTAATTAATTCTTTAGGTAAACGGTTGACATATAACAAAAAAAGCAATGGACCTAGTATTGACCCCTGAGGCACTCCAGCTTGCACCTCTAATTTATTAGATTTATTCTTTACTATACTATTACCAACTACTGTAGTTAGTTCTACACATTGTTTTCTCCCAATAAGATATGATTCGAACCATTTCAGTTCAACCCCATTTACACCTACATTTTGCAGTATTTCCAATAAAGTTCTATGATTAACACAATCAAATGCCTTTGACAGATCTAAGAAGATTGCAGTAGCTTTATCACCTGAATCTATTATATCTATTAGTTTTTCAACTAGAGAAACTATGGCTGTTTTTGTTGATCTCCCTTTCTGGAAGCCATGCTGTTCATCACAGATAAAGTTAGCTTCTTGAAGGTGCAGAAGTAACCTATTTAGAACTACTCTTTCAAAAATTTTACTTATTACATTTAAAATACTAATGGGCCTATAGTTTTCTACCTTTTCTCTATCACCACTTTTGAAGATTGGCAAGATCTTCCCCTCTTTTAAGTTATCTGGAAAAACACCTTGTTCTAATGAATGATTGATCAGATGAATCAAAGGATCTAACAATTGATCTTTACATTCTTTCAGAATTTTACTGGATACCCCATCCATTCCTACAGTTTTTTTATTATTTAAACTATCAATGATATTTGACAACTCGTCTTGGCATACTGGGTGGAATTTTAATTCGTTCTGAATCCCCTCAGTATTCCTCATGTTTGCATCACTAATACCTGTATTAAGAGATTTTTGAAGATCCTTAGCAACCAGTTGATAATATCTGTTAAAGAAATTACAAATGTCTACACTATCATCAATATATTTGTTATTTTCGTTAATTATTCTGGGGACACTAGTATAAGCATCTACATGAGCTACTTGCCTATTTTTGTTTATTACATCCCACACTGCTGTGTTAAAGTACACACTATTATTCAAAATTTCAGCTGTTTTCTTACATTTCGCTCTTTTCACTTCTCTTGTATAATTTTTCTTTAGAGCTTTGTAATTATCTTCACTCAACATATTTCTAGATAGTTTAAATTCATCATATGCATCTTTAACCCTATTTCTTTCTGCAAGGATATCATCAGTTATCCACTCTTCAATCTTGTCTAATTTGTTCTTTACAGGGACTTTTTTAACTGGACAACTCATAGTAATATGAAACCTTAAAATATTTATGAAACTATCATATTTGTCATTTAAACTATTGCTATTGTAAACCCTACTCCAGTTTTCTTGTAGCAGATTCTGCTTCAAACAATCGATATTCCCCTGTTCACATTGTTGAATTTCTTTCATTACTCTACTCTTTTTAATTGATTTATGACCTTGCAACCCCACCTCTAAGATTTGATAGTCATGATCAGATAGTTCCGAGCCGCCTAATCTTGTTTTAGAGTAATCTATATTAGTAAGGATGTTATCAATTATTGTTTGTGATGTTCTTGTGACTCTGGTATATTCATGAACTTTTATTTCCAAGTTATTCATGCATATAATATCCTTTAAATCATCTGTCATTTTATTCTGTGTTGCAAAGTCTGTATTGAAATCTCCCGCTACAATAACGTTTGTAAAACGAGTAGTAGTAATCTCTAAAAGCCTATTGAATAGTTCACAAAAATTGTTCCATTCCCCATTTGGTGACCTGTAAATACCTAACACCGCTACTTCGAAATTATTGTCGATTTTTACTCTCAAACCAGTAACTTCTAAATCCATTTCCACAGCAAATTTCTCTACATATTCTAAATTAAATGTTTGCATATTCTTAGCATTTTTAGTGAAGATAGCTACTCCCCCACTCCGATGAGATGTCCTGCAATACGACGTTTTCAATGAATAGTTTGGAATATTAAGTTGTGACAATTCATCTTCTTTTAAACCATGCTCTGTGAAAATAGCTATATCAGGAGCCTCTTCTTTAAAAAATACTTCGATTCTATCTATTTTGCTACGAATGTATTGAATATTCTGATGGAACACAGTGAGTACCGGTACTTCCCTATCATCCCTTATTACTTTATCGTTGCTTTTGCATATTGAAGTAGATTTACTTAATCTCTTAGAATCTTGAGAGCCTATCAGATTGCTACAAGAGTTCCTTCCACTAATCCTATCCTGATTTTTTGATCGATTAACGTCTTTTAATACAATTGAAGATATGAATTTATCATCTGAAGCTAGTTTCCCTTCCCGGTTTTGAGCCACTTTACTAAAAAAGGTTCGTTAGATGATTGTTTAGGAGAATTATTGACAGTAGATTGCAAACGACTTTCAATCAGCTCTGCCAGCCTATTACAAAATATTACTTTGCCAGATTGATTTAGATGTAGACCATGATTAGTGAAGTTTTGTTTTTTCAGCCTTTCATTTAGAAAACAAATCCCCAACTGCTTAGAATTCTTATTTTTTAGGCTGTTGATTGTATTATGAATTGATTTATTTGTTGACTTAATGGCTTCATTTAGCTCTGGCCTATCAAACCTATACGGAATTGTACTTATTATTACATTAGTTTTTTGGCTGAGTGGCACAATCTCTCTAATTTTTTCATTTATTTCAGGAAGATGTTTTAGATTAGGTTCATTTAGATTGTTTGAGCCACCCAGTACTATTAGAAAATCGTTTTTTCCAAAATCTTTAGTTTGTTCCTGTGCTGACTCTACGATAGCGTTTATGACCAGAAGACAAATTCAGATCTTTGGATTTCCGGCTCACCGTTGAATTATACACTATTGAATAAATAGGTGATGAATCCACCTATAATGATAAGAAGGGCTCATATCAAATTAAATCTAATCAATTCAGATCTATAATGCTATCATGTAACTAGATGGATCACTACAATTTCCTCCAGCTCAGAACTACAGAACTGAATCTATTAATTTCGAATTACTCATAGTACTATTAATTTAAACTGAAGACTTCCACAATGGCGGATATTGACAACAGCATTGAAAAGCTGATGGAAATTGATGAATGCTACTGTACAAAAATATCAGTCACCACCGAGAATCAAACCGCGGAAATCCCGCGCCTTAACCACTAGACGACAGTGACCCTTCTGCAAAGCAGCACTCATTTTAGACTTGGCCAAGGGTCAAAGGTCACTGCAATTAGGAGGTCCTAATTGTTTCAATTAATTTACATGCAAAATGTTAGTATTCCACAGCCTCAATCAAGCTATATTTTTGAACAAAATACAAATATTCATCCCTTAGGGACGGCCCTTCCCAAGAAGAAGCCACATTCCTTGCAAAAATTGCCCTACACCACGTCTAGCTCTAAACCTGAAGGGTTACTGCCGTCGCCATCTTTGCAAATATCATTTCTTGACATTTGGTAGCTAATCTTTAACACGACAATCGTGAAAAATGAGAAGTTTAGGGCCTAAGGGAAGGTGACAGTAACAATATAGACCACTGCTTAAGTAATACGCCCAGAATAAGTACTGTGTCACCTTCTCTTTACCTTGGACCCTTCAACGTTCCTTCAGCCCTTTCAATGGAACACAACTTTGCCATTTCAGCCCTTAGTACAAGCCGACATAATATATAGCCGGCCTACAAGCGCTGATGGAAAGCCCTTCGACCTTTATGTATACAGAAATAGGCATGCACAAGTGACTTATAGCTTACTATAACTATAGGGCTACTTGGCTTTGAGTTTTAGATTCATAGATGTTTTCCATGACGAGATACTTGATGAAAATCAAACCTTAGACTGTATTTCTATTTAAATTATGATTTTTACTCTCTTATACTGAAGGGATGCATTTCGCTTCTGAGAAGAAGCTTCATCAGCCTCTTATTACTTTTTCTGAGTTTGTGCTCCACCGAAGAATTTGTGTTTTAAATTGGATTCATATTGATTTGATTGATTAATAATTATTATTATTTTCTATCATGCATAATTTTTTTCCTGTGTATTTTTTTGCTTGTTTGTATTTGCGGAAATAAAGATTATTATTATTATTATTATTATTATTGTTGTGGTTGCAACCTATTTTGAGATGTTTGTAGAATTCTCAATTCAGTTTATCTTTTTTATTATTAACTTTTCAAGTGAATTAAACGACTTGCAGTCAAATTTTATTAAAAATAAGTAGTATTTCACTTACTTTGTAGGCCAAACGTTTTCGAGTTGTTGAAACCCATCTTCAAGGCCTCAAGGGTTTCAACAACTCGAAAACGTTTGGCCTACAAAGTAAGTGAAATACTACTTATCTATATATATGAAAATGAATGTATGTATGTATGTATGTTCCCTATAGACTTCGAAACCACTTGACAGATTAGCATGAAACTTTGGGAATATGTTGTGTGAATATTGAGGATGGTTTCTGACCATACATTTTAATAGAGATGAGTTGTTTGAAGTCGTAACAGGTAATTTGCCTAAACCTTGAAGGAAGACGACGACGACGACATTTTAATAGAAGAGCTAATTACTATTAATTAATCCATTTTATAGACCTAACCTACTGAACTTGCCGGCCAAACAGCTTAAAGGAACAGCTGATAGAAGTCAACTTTTTTTAATCATATGGCAGGTCCCTTAGCGGCGTTATTTACGCTGTCTTTGAACAGCAAAAGACTTTGCATTTTGCATGTAGGCTACCGTGCAGTCGGAGCCTTGCAATATGTAGGAAACATACGACTGGGTATGATGAAATGTAATTATGCCAGGTTGATGACATCAGATTCTGTTAACCAATGAAGTGCTAGCTAGAAATTTGAAATGCAGCCTCAGCGGAAGGTGGCAAATAATAAAAAACTAGCTTCTACCCTTATAGTCGTAGGAGGTTTAAATTTGAAATGTTTCTTTATTCAGAGGTGGTGATTAAGAAAACAACGAAGCCTCTATGATCAGCTGGAAGAGCCCTAAGACTAACTTCTTTCCTAATTTGAAATGTAACCTCAGCGGGAGGTGGCAAATAATAAAATCAAGGAGAATTTTTATGAGAACGCAGCAACGCGCGTCGAGCCAGCTAGTTTTTAATAAAATTTGACTGCAAATCGTTTAATTCACTTGAAAAGTTAATATTAACAACGCAGTTCGTCATGGAACAAGAAATCCAGGACTTTTTTATTATGTAGCTGTCATACTGATTCTTCAATTTCTTATTATTTCTGTTTAGCTTTGGGAGCTTTGTTTGCTAATTTTATTTGTATTCTAGTATAAGGCTGATGAAGCTTCTCTTTAGAAGCGAAATGCAACTCTCTAGTATGAGTAAAACTCATAATTTGAATAGGAATACAGTGTAAGTTTTGATATTGGATTTTTAACTTTTTTACAGTCTCTTATTGATTATTTGAGGATTTGAGGCTGTAAAAATTTATATACCCACCCTTTAAGTTCTGATGAGGAGATTTTTAGCCTTTGTGTATAAAAGAAATACGCATAAGTGACTTGTTGCTGTAATATAGGACTACTTAACCTACTATAACTATTGTGCATAGTATCAACATTATTTAGTATCAACATTATAAATTAATTTCTTTTTCAAGATTACGTCTTGAAGACGCCGGCTATCGAGTTTAAGACAAGTCAAGTTAGATACAATACCAATTTTATTGACTGGTTATCACTTTAATCTTTATTGATCTATTACTGTGCTATACAAGACATGTTTTTAAGTAGATTCATAATTTTGACTCCTTAATTAATTTGTCTAACTGCTCTCTGTTACAGAGCATAGTACCAACAAAATTATTATGATTTTTTTTAAGATGATGTCTTGAAGACTCCGATTATGGAGATAAAGATAAGTTAGGTTTCTTATTCACTAGTTACCACAATTACAATTTCAATTAGTTGGGGATTAATATCAAAGTTACTCCATGGGAGAGTTCACGTATGCTTATTATTCAATACTCATAGACTTTCAAAACTGTGTACTTTACCCAGAGGTCACCAGGAGGAGTCAAAGTTGAAAAAATATTTTTTTAAAAAATGAAGAAAAATATCTGACAGGCCTAAGAAAGGTCTCAAGGTTCTCAAGCTCTAGCGCCACAAGCTATGACCAGAATATCTGATATCCTCTGCCGCAACGCAGAGAGTCCTTATGGGAGATAATATTTCAAATTCCAAATTCCAGTATCGATTTCAACTTCCTGACCGGCAAATGGTGTCCACAGACATCGCAGTTCTTTGAATATTAATTTCTGAACTACGTTGGAGTATTTTTCGATTACTGAACGCCACGGGGCGTTCATTCATGATTTTACTCAAGGTCAGCGCTTTTTAACTGATGATAGTCTATACACTATAAACTATACACTTAAGCGCACGTTCGGAGTGGAATTGTTCGTAAAAATCTTCTTTTTTTGATGGAATTTGGTATTTAGTTTGAAGGAATATTAATCAATCTAATATTAAAACTGACATTGTATTTCACTTTTAAATAATGTTTTACTCAAATAATGGTAATCATTTATAAGGTAGAATAAAAGGTAATTAGTAATTAGTTCAGTACTTCTACATTGAATACACTGGATAAACTACGGTATTATTGAGTCCTATATGGACATGCACTATGTACATTACATTTCTAGAAGTTTTGTTACATAGACGATTGACCTGAGCGCCATAATTTTGTTAATCTGACTTGTTAATATACTCTACAACTGCAAACACCACTGACTCATTGACATTAAAGATTTTTATGATGCAGGTTGATTTTCGGGGGGTTTTCTGGTGGAAACTCTTTATGAGTGAGATTCGACTGGGGAAAAACTTCAACATTGTTGAAAAGGGGCTCCTATTTTTTTAGGGGGGGGCCCAATTTACCCTCGAATTTTGGGACTTTTTATTTCGTTTTTGATGGTTTTGGATGAAAGTTAATATGATTTGAGAGGGGGTTGAACCTCAGAGAAAATTTCAAAAAACTCAATGGGGGGCGTTTTGGAGGGGGGGGTGAAAAAAGTGGAAATTCTTAATATTGGGATATTTTGAAAATTCTTCTTCTGTTTTTGTAGTGCTTGTTAAGGTGAACACAATGGTGTTTGGCGGAATTTTTTTAGTCGATTTGTTTGGTGGTGGGGGGTGGGGGAAAGTTGCCAAAAATATTTTTTCAAAAAAGTTGTTTTGGGAAAAAATTTTGGTTTTTATGGTTGATAATGGGAGGTAAGTGTATTTTAAAAAAGATGAAATTGAATAATGCCCCAAATTTTGATTGAGGGGGTTGCTAGGGGGGGATGAATTAGGGGGGTAAATCTAAATATCAAGATATTTGTAAAATTCTTTTTTCCATTAAATAGAGCATGAAAAACTGTAGGTGCCCCAATTTAAAAAATTCTGAAAATATCATCCCTCTTGGAAAAGGGGGCGAAAAACGCCATTTCACTGATTTTGGGGGGGCAAATGGAGGAAATTGGATTTTGAACTTTTTTGTTGATTGATAATATTGATTTTTTATCAAAGGAAGTTGATAATAGAAATAGGCTCATGCTGAAAATTCATGGAAACGGATTTTCAATCATAAGGTGTAGTTTGTATAGGGGTTGAAAAAAATTGAGATTTTCATATATTTGTTTTCTGTAGATTTTATTGGTGGGGAATGATAGAGCAATGAAGATAAGGTGAAATTATTTGTAAACATTTTTCGAAATAACCATCCCCTTCGGAGTTAGGGGTGCCCAAATAAATGCATATTGGAAAAATGCAATTTAGAAAATTTTTGACTTTTTTGTTTATGAGAAATATGAACTTTTCCTGATAGGATGCTGATATTGAAGCCGAGGTTTGAACAGAAAATCAAAGAAATTCCCAAATTTCGAATAAGGGTGGTTTTTGAGGGATGTTTTGAAATTTGGTCTTTTTAAATATTGAATGTTTGAGAATTTTATCTATGGAAGTTGATTAACAATGAAAAAATAAATCAAAAGTGTTCTTGAGAGTTTTTCGGAAAAATCACCCCCTTAAGAGTGAGGAGTGTCTAAAGTTGGAAATCTTGAAGAAATTGATTTTGATAATGTTGCGTTTCGTTGTACATGGAAAATTAGGACTTTTTGATTGATGGTAGACATTGAATTATTCCTACATTAATATACTCTACAACTGCAAACACCACTGACTCATTGACATTAAAGATTTTTATGATGCAGGTTGATTTTCGGGGGGTTTTCTGGTGGAAACTCTTTATGAGTGAGATTCGACTGGGGAAAAACTTCAACATTGTTGAAAAGGGGCTCCTATTTTTTTAGGGGGGGCCCAATTTACCCTCGAATTTTGGGACTTTTTATTTCGTTTTTGATGGTTTTGGATGAAAGTTAATATGATTTGAGAGGGGGTTGAACCTCAGAGAAAATTTCAAAAAACTCAATGGGGGGCGTTTTGGAGGGGGGGGTGAAAAAAGTGGAAATTCTTAATATTGGGATATTTTGAAAATTCTTCTTCTGTTTTTGTAGTGCTTGTTAAGGTGAACACAATGGTGTTTGGCGGAATTTTTTTAGTCGATTTGTTTGGTGGTGGGGGGTGGGGGAAAGTTGCCAAAAATATTTTTTCAAAAAAGTTGTTTTGGGAAAAAATTTTGGTTTTTATGGTTGATAATGGGAGGTAAGTGTATTTTAAAAAAGATGAAATTGAATAATGCCCCAAATTTTGATTGAGGGGGTTGCTAGGGGGGGATGAATTAGGGGGGTAAATCTAAATATCAAGATATTTGTAAAATTCTTTTTTCCATTAAATAGAGCATGAAAAACTGTAGGTGCCCCAATTTAAAAAATTCTGAAAATATCATCCCTCTTGGAAAAGGGGGCGAAAAACGCCATTTCACTGATTTTGGGGGGGCAAATGGAGGAAATTGGATTTTGAACTTTTTTGTTGATTGATAATATTGATTTTTTATCAAAGGAAGTTGATAATAGAAATAGGCTCATGCTGAAAATTCATGGAAACGGATTTTCAATCATAAGGTGTAGTTTGTATAGGGGTTGAAAAAAATTGAGATTTTCATATATTTGTTTTCTGTAGATTTTATTGGTGGGGAATGATAGAGCAATGAAGATAAGGTGAAATTATTTGTAAACATTTTTCGAAATAACCATCCCCTTCGGAGTTAGGGGTGCCCAAATAAATGCATATTGGAAAAATGCAATTTAGAAAATTTTTGACTTTTTTGTTTATGAGAAATATGAACTTTTCCTGATAGGATGCTGATATTGAAGCCGAGGTTTGAACAGAAAATCAAAGAAATTCCCAAATTTCGAATAAGGGTGGTTTTTGAGGGATGTTTTGAAATTTGGTCTTTTTAAATATTGAATGTTTGAGAATTTTATCTATGGAAGTTGATTAACAATGAAAAAATAAATCAAAAGTGTTCTTGAGAGTTTTTCGGAAAAATCACCCCCTTAAGAGTGAGGAGTGTCTAAAGTTGGAAATCTTGAAGAAATTGATTTTGATAATGTTGCGTTTCGTTGTACATGGAAAATTAGGACTTTTTGATTGATGGTAGACATTGAATTATTCCTACATTAATATACTCTACAACTGCAAACACCACTGACTCATTGACATTAAAGATTTTTATGATGCAGGTTGATTTTCGGGGGGTTTTCTGGTGGAAACTCTTTATGAGTGAGATTCGACTGGGGAAAAACTTCAACATTGTTGAAAAGGGGCTCCTATTTTTTTAGGGGGGGCCCAATTTACCCTCGAATTTTGGGACTTTTTATTTCGTTTTTGATGGTTTTGGATGAAAGTTAATATGATTTGAGAGGGGGTTGAACCTCAGAGAAAATTTCAAAAAACTCAATGGGGGGCGTTTTGGAGGGGGGGGTGAAAAAAGTGGAAATTCTTAATATTGGGATATTTTGAAAATTCTTCTTCTGTTTTTGTAGTGCTTGTTAAGGTGAACACAATGGTGTTTGGCGGAATTTTTTTAGTCGATTTGTTTGGTGGTGGGGGGTGGGGGAAAGTTGCCAAAAATATTTTTTCAAAAAAGTTGTTTTGGGAAAAAATTTTGGTTTTTATGGTTGATAATGGGAGGTAAGTGTATTTTAAAAAAGATGAAATTGAATAATGCCCCAAATTTTGATTGAGGGGGTTGCTAGGGGGGGATGAATTAGGGGGGTAAATCTAAATATCAAGATATTTGTAAAATTCTTTTTTCCATTAAATAGAGCATGAAAAACTGTAGGTGCCCCAATTTAAAAAATTCTGAAAATATCATCCCTCTTGGAAAAGGGGGCGAAAAACGCCATTTCACTGATTTTGGGGGGGCAAATGGAGGAAATTGGATTTTGAACTTTTTTGTTGATTGATAATATTGATTTTTTATCAAAGGAAGTTGATAATAGAAATAGGCTCATGCTGAAAATTCATGGAAACGGATTTTCAATCATAAGGTGTAGTTTGTATAGGGGTTGAAAAAAATTGAGATTTTCATATATTTGTTTTCTGTAGATTTTATTGGTGGGGAATGATAGAGCAATGAAGATAAGGTGAAATTATTTGTAAACATTTTTCGAAATAACCATCCCCTTCGGAGTTAGGGGTGCCCAAATAAATGCATATTGGAAAAATGCAATTTAGAAAATTTTTGACTTTTTTGTTTATGAGAAATATGAACTTTTCCTGATAGGATGCTGATATTGAAGCCGAGGTTTGAACAGAAAATCAAAGAAATTCCCAAATTTCGAATAAGGGTGGTTTTTGAGGGATGTTTTGAAATTTGGTCTTTTTAAATATTGAATGTTTGAGAATTTTATCTATGGAAGTTGATTAACAATGAAAAAATAAATCAAAAGTGTTCTTGAGAGTTTTTCGGAAAAATCACCCCCTTAAGAGTGAGGAGTGTCTAAAGTTGGAAATCTTGAAGAAATTGATTTTGATAATGTTGCGTTTCGTTGTACATGGAAAATTAGGACTTTTTGATTGATGGTAGACATTGAATTATTCCTACATTAATATACTCTACAACTGCAAACACCACTGACTCATTGACATTAAAGATTTTTATGATGCAGGTTGATTTTCGGGGGGTTTTCTGGTGGAAACTCTTTATGAGTGAGATTCGACTGGGGAAAAACTTCAACATTGTTGAAAAGGGGCTCCTATTTTTTTAGGGGGGGCCCAATTTACCCTCGAATTTTGGGACTTTTTATTTCGTTTTTGATGGTTTTGGATGAAAGTTAATATGATTTGAGAGGGGGTTGAACCTCAGAGAAAATTTCAAAAAACTCAATGGGGGGCGTTTTGGAGGGGGGGGTGAAAAAAGTGGAAATTCTTAATATTGGGATATTTTGAAAATTCTTCTTCTGTTTTTGTAGTGCTTGTTAAGGTGAACACAATGGTGTTTGGCGGAATTTTTTTAGTCGATTTGTTTGGTGGTGGGGGGTGGGGGAAAGTTGCCAAAAATATTTTTTCAAAAAAGTTGTTTTGGGAAAAAATTTTGGTTTTTATGGTTGATAATGGGAGGTAAGTGTATTTTAAAAAAGATGAAATTGAATAATGCCCCAAATTTTGATTGAGGGGGTTGCTAGGGGGGGATGAATTAGGGGGGTAAATCTAAATATCAAGATATTTGTAAAATTCTTTTTTCCATTAAATAGAGCATGAAAAACTGTAGGTGCCCCAATTTAAAAAATTCTGAAAATATCATCCCTCTTGGAAAAGGGGGCGAAAAACGCCATTTCACTGATTTTGGGGGGGCAAATGGAGGAAATTGGATTTTGAACTTTTTTGTTGATTGATAATATTGATTTTTTATCAAAGGAAGTTGATAATAGAAATAGGCTCATGCTGAAAATTCATGGAAACGGATTTTCAATCATAAGGTGTAGTTTGTATAGGGGTTGAAAAAAATTGAGATTTTCATATATTTGTTTTCTGTAGATTTTATTGGTGGGGAATGATAGAGCAATGAAGATAAGGTGAAATTATTTGTAAACATTTTTCGAAATAACCATCCCCTTCGGAGTTAGGGGTGCCCAAATAAATGCATATTGGAAAAATGCAATTTAGAAAATTTTTGACTTTTTTGTTTATGAGAAATATGAACTTTTCCTGATAGGATGCTGATATTGAAGCCGAGGTTTGAACAGAAAATCAAAGAAATTCCCAAATTTCGAATAAGGGTGGTTTTTGAGGGATGTTTTGAAATTTGGTCTTTTTAAATATTGAATGTTTGAGAATTTTATCTATGGAAGTTGATTAACAATGAAAAAATAAATCAAAAGTGTTCTTGAGAGTTTTTCGGAAAAATCACCCCCTTAAGAGTGAGGAGTGTCTAAAGTTGGAAATCTTGAAGAAATTGATTTTGATAATGTTGCGTTTCGTTGTACATGGAAAATTAGGACTTTTTGATTGATGGTAGACATTGAATTATTCCTACATTAATATACTCTACAACTGCAAACACCACTGACTCATTGACATTAAAGATTTTTATGATGCAGGTTGATTTTCGGGGGGTTTTCTGGTGGAAACTCTTTATGAGTGAGATTCGACTGGGGAAAAACTTCAACATTGTTGAAAAGGGGCTCCTATTTTTTTAGGGGGGGCCCAATTTACCCTCGAATTTTGGGACTTTTTATTTCGTTTTTGATGGTTTTGGATGAAAGTTAATATGATTTGAGAGGGGGTTGAACCTCAGAGAAAATTTCAAAAAACTCAATGGGGGGCGTTTTGGAGGGGGGGGTGAAAAAAGTGGAAATTCTTAATATTGGGATATTTTGAAAATTCTTCTTCTGTTTTTGTAGTGCTTGTTAAGGTGAACACAATGGTGTTTGGCGGAATTTTTTTAGTCGATTTGTTTGGTGGTGGGGGGTGGGGGAAAGTTGCCAAAAATATTTTTTCAAAAAAGTTGTTTTGGGAAAAAATTTTGGTTTTTATGGTTGATAATGGGAGGTAAGTGTATTTTAAAAAAGATGAAATTGAATAATGCCCCAAATTTTGATTGAGGGGGTTGCTAGGGGGGGATGAATTAGGGGGGTAAATCTAAATATCAAGATATTTGTAAAATTCTTTTTTCCATTAAATAGAGCATGAAAAACTGTAGGTGCCCCAATTTAAAAAATTCTGAAAATATCATCCCTCTTGGAAAAGGGGGCGAAAAACGCCATTTCACTGATTTTGGGGGGGCAAATGGAGGAAATTGGATTTTGAACTTTTTTGTTGATTGATAATATTGATTTTTTATCAAAGGAAGTTGATAATAGAAATAGGCTCATGCTGAAAATTCATGGAAACGGATTTTCAATCATAAGGTGTAGTTTGTATAGGGGTTGAAAAAAATTGAGATTTTCATATATTTGTTTTCTGTAGATTTTATTGGTGGGGAATGATAGAGCAATGAAGATAAGGTGAAATTATTTGTAAACATTTTTCGAAATAACCATCCCCTTCGGAGTTAGGGGTGCCCAAATAAATGCATATTGGAAAAATGCAATTTAGAAAATTTTTGACTTTTTTGTTTATGAGAAATATGAACTTTTCCTGATAGGATGCTGATATTGAAGCCGAGGTTTGAACAGAAAATCAAAGAAATTCCCAAATTTCGAATAAGGGTGGTTTTTGAGGGATGTTTTGAAATTTGGTCTTTTTAAATATTGAATGTTTGAGAATTTTATCTATGGAAGTTGATTAACAATGAAAAAATAAATCAAAAGTGTTCTTGAGAGTTTTTCGGAAAAATCACCCCCTTAAGAGTGAGGAGTGTCTAAAGTTGGAAATCTTGAAGAAATTGATTTTGATAATGTTGCGTTTCGTTGTACATGGAAAATTAGGACTTTTTGATTGATGGTAGACATTGAATTATTCCTACATTAATATACTCTACAACTGCAAACACCACTGACTCATTGACATTAAAGATTTTTATGATGCAGGTTGATTTTCGGGGGGTTTTCTGGTGGAAACTCTTTATGAGTGAGATTCGACTGGGGAAAAACTTCAACATTGTTGAAAAGGGGCTCCTATTTTTTTAGGGGGGGCCCAATTTACCCTCGAATTTTGGGACTTTTTATTTCGTTTTTGATGGTTTTGGATGAAAGTTAATATGATTTGAGAGGGGGTTGAACCTCAGAGAAAATTTCAAAAAACTCAATGGGGGGCGTTTTGGAGGGGGGGGTGAAAAAAGTGGAAATTCTTAATATTGGGATATTTTGAAAATTCTTCTTCTGTTTTTGTAGTGCTTGTTAAGGTGAACACAATGGTGTTTGGCGGAATTTTTTTAGTCGATTTGTTTGGTGGTGGGGGGTGGGGGAAAGTTGCCAAAAATATTTTTTCAAAAAAGTTGTTTTGGGAAAAAATTTTGGTTTTTATGGTTGATAATGGGAGGTAAGTGTATTTTAAAAAAGATGAAATTGAATAATGCCCCAAATTTTGATTGAGGGGGTTGCTAGGGGGGGATGAATTAGGGGGGTAAATCTAAATATCAAGATATTTGTAAAATTCTTTTTTCCATTAAATAGAGCATGAAAAACTGTAGGTGCCCCAATTTAAAAAATTCTGAAAATATCATCCCTCTTGGAAAAGGGGGCGAAAAACGCCATTTCACTGATTTTGGGGGGGCAAATGGAGGAAATTGGATTTTGAACTTTTTTGTTGATTGATAATATTGATTTTTTATCAAAGGAAGTTGATAATAGAAATAGGCTCATGCTGAAAATTCATGGAAACGGATTTTCAATCATAAGGTGTAGTTTGTATAGGGGTTGAAAAAAATTGAGATTTTCATATATTTGTTTTCTGTAGATTTTATTGGTGGGGAATGATAGAGCAATGAAGATAAGGTGAAATTATTTGTAAACATTTTTCGAAATAACCATCCCCTTCGGAGTTAGGGGTGCCCAAATAAATGCATATTAGAAAAATGCAATTTAGAAATTTTTTGACTTTTTTGTTTATGAGAAATATGAACTTTTTCTGATGGGAGGCTGATATTGAAGCCGAGGTTTGAACAGAAAATCAAAGAAATTTCCAAATTTCGAATAAGGATGGTTTTTGAGGGATGTTTAAAAATTTGGTCTTTTCAAATATTGAATTTTTGAGAATTTTATCTATGGAAGTTGATTAACAATGAAAAAATAAATCAAAAGTGTTCTTGGGAGTTTTTCGGAAAAATCACCCCCTCATGAGTTAGGAGTGTCTAAAGTTGGAAATCTTGAAGAAATTGATTTCGATAATGTTGCGTTTCGTTGTACATGGAAAATTAGGACTTTTTAATTGATGATAGACATTGAATTATTCCTACATTATTATTATTAATATACTCTACAACTGCAAAAGTCACTGACTCATTGACATTAAAGATTTTTATGATGCCGGTTGATTTTTGGGGAGTTTACTGGTGGAAACTCTTTTTGAGTGAGATTCGACTTGGGAATAATCTCAACATTGTTGAAAAGGGGCTCCTATTTTTTTAGGGGGGGCCCAATTTACCCTTGATTTTTGGGACTTTTTATTCCGTTTTTGATGGTTTTGGATGAAAGTTAATATGATTTGAGAGGTGGTTATACCCTAGAAAAAATTTCGAAAAACTCAATGGGGGGTGTTTTGGAGGGGGTGTGAAAAGAGTGAAATTTCTAAATATTGAGATATTTCGAAAATTCTTTTTTTGATTTTGTAGTGCTTTTTAAGCTGAGCACAATGGTGTGTGGCGGAATTTTTTTGGTCGAGCTGTTTAAGGGTGGGGGTTGGGGGAAAATTGCTCAAAATTTTTTTTCAAAAAAGTTGTTTTAGGGAAAAATTCTAGTTTTCATGGTCGATAATGGGAGGTAAGTGTATTTTAAAAAAGATGAAATCAAATGGTGCTCAAAATATCTATTAAGGGGGTTGCTAGGGGGGGATGAATTAGGGGGGTAAATCTAAATATCGTGATATTTGAAAAATTCTTTTTCCCATAAAATAGAGCATAGAAAACTATAGGTGCCCCGATTTGAAAAATTTTGAAAAAATCATCCCCCCCGGAGTAGGGGGTGAAAAACGCCATTTCACTGATTTTGGGGGGGCAAATGGAGGAAATTGGATTTTGAACTTTTTTGTTGATCGATAATATTAATTTTTTATCAAAGGAATTTGATAATAGAAATAGGCTCATGCTGAAAATCTATGGAAACGGGTTTTTTATCACAAGGGGTAGTTTGTATAGGGGTTGAAAGAAACTGAGATTTCCAAATATTCGTTTTCTGTAGATTTTATTGATAGCGAATGATAGAGCAATAAAAATGAGGTGAAAAGTATTCGTGAACATTTTCCGAAATAACCATCCCCTTGGAAGTTAGGGGTGCCATAATACAGTGATATTACAAGAATGCAATTTTGAAAATTATTGACTTTTTTGTTTATGAGTAATTTGAACCTCAGCTAACAGAATGCTGGTATTAAAACTGAGGTTTGAACAGAAAACAAGAGAAATTCATAATTTTTCCATAAGGGTGGTTTTTGAGGGATGTTTTAAAATTTGGTCTTTTTAATCATTGCAGTTTTGAAACTTTCATCTATGGGAGTCGATCAACAATAAAAGAATAACTCAAAAGTGTTGATCATGATTTTTCTAAAAAATCATCCCCTTTGGAGTTAGGGGTGCCCAAATTAATGCTTATTGGAAAAATGCCATTTTGGAAATTTTTGACTTTTTTGTTTAATAATTATCAATATTTTTTCTGATGGCAAGGAAATATTAAAACCAAAATTAGAACAGCTAACTGGAAAAATTTCAATTTTTTTGATAGGGGTGGCTTTTAAGCGATGTTTAATAATTTGAACTTTCAAAATATTGATTTTTCGAAAATTTCATACATGAAAATCAATTTAAAATGAAAAAATAACTCAAAAGTATTCCTGAACATTTTCCGAAAAAATCATCCCCTTCTGAGTAAGGGGTGCCCAAAGTGAAAGATCTAAAAATAATGCAATTTTAAAAAAATTTCACTTTTTTGTTTATGAAAAATTGGAATTTTTCTGAATGGGAGCTAATATTTAAACCAAGGCTGACACAGAAAAAAAAAATAACTTTGAAGTTTCTTGATAGGGGTAGTTTTTGGAGGATATTAATAAATTAGATATTTTCAAAAGTTAATTTTCTGATATTTTTATTCATGGGAATTGATTAGGAGTACAAAAGTAACTGAAAAATATTTTTGAACGTTTTTCGAAAAATCTATCCCCTTCTGAGGAAGGGGTGCCTGAATTACAAAACCTTGAAAAAAGTGTAATTTTTAAAATATTAAACTCTTGTTAATGAAAAATTTAGAATTTCTATAATTGCCAGCTGATATTAAGAGCAAATTTGATGTCGGAAAGCTCGACCCTTCTAAGTGGCATTTAAAAAAAACAACCCCTTTCACAATTAGAGATATTAATCAATTCGAACAAATGTGTTTGAAATTTGTACAAAGAAATATGCAGAAAAGTCCAGCGTTCTATTACCGACATGTACATCACAGACCCTATGGCAGGGGTGCAGGGGGTGCAAGAAGAAGAAGATGAAGAAGAAGGAAGAAAAGGAGAAATCAAGAGAAATGATAAGAGAAAAAACAAAAAGAAGAAGAAGATGATGAAGAAGAAGGAAAAGGAGGAGATAATTAAGGGGAATGAAAAGATGAAGAACGAAAAGAAGAAGAAGATGAAGAAGAAGAAATTAAGAGGAAGGTGAAGAAGAAGGAGAAAATTAAGAGGAGGGAGATGAAGAACAAAAAAAAAAGAAGAAGATACAGATGAAGGAAAAGAAGGAGAAGATGAAGAACAAAAAAAAAAGAAGAAGATGAAAATGAAGAAATTAAGAAGAAGTAGAAGGGAAATGAAAAAGTATAAGAAAAAGAAAAGAAAGAAGAAAAAGTAGGAGGAGAAGAGAAAGAAGAAGGAATAGGACAAATGAGACAAGAAAAAGAAGAATAAAGACAAGAAAGAGGAATGAAAAAAGGATAAGAAGTAGAAGAAGTTACAGATAATGAAGAGCTATTATTATTAATTCAATTAATTATTACATTCAGCCATTTTATAACCATAACGTACATCAGAGACCCAATGGCAGGGGTGCAGGGGGTGCAACCCCCTGCCGAACGCGAAGCGCGAGTCTTATACTCTGTAACTGCAGTCTCCAAGACGTAATCTACAAAAGAAAATGAAAAGAAGAGAAAGGGAACTCTACAACAAGCTACCACAGTTCTTAAAATATAGAGTCTTGAAAATATAGAAATATTTAAAAATCAATTAAAAATAAATATTCTGTTGAAGCTTTTTATAGTGTACAAGAGTTCCTTTCACATCAAAATCAAGCCTCACCTCAACTAATTGATACAGTAATTCTGGTAATAGTGTACACGATTGTATTATTACAATCTGTCTTGTATTCAACCGGAGTCTCCAAGATGTAATCTACAAAAAAAGGATAAATTTTGTTCAATGACGTTTTTTTTGTGATGAAATTTGACATTCAGTTTGGAGGCGCATAGATCTCTGAAGAAAGGTATTTTATTTTTTTTAAATTTCAAATTCAAATTTATTAAAAAAAACAAATTGAAATTATTTAAATAGTTCTACGTGATATTATTGAGCCCTTTGTGCAGATAAATTGTCCATTGGCGCTTGTAAAGATAATTAATTACTTGAAGATTGATGAAATATTGAGCGTATTGGTAATAAGGAGACATGTCCTGCTTGCACAAATATCTTGGGATACATTTTTTTTGTAGATTACGTCTTGGAGACTCCAGTTGAGAAGTATAAGACAAGTCAGATCAACAATTATACACAAGATACCATAATTACTATATCAATTAGTTGAGGTGAGGCTTAATTTTTATGTGAAAGGAACTCTTGTACACTATAAAAAGCTTTATCAACTAAATATTTTTCCAATTGTTTTTTAAATATTTCTATATTTTCAAGACTCTTTAAAAACTGCGGTAGCTTATAGTAGAATTTCCTACCAATTTAACTAGGTTTTCGTTTGAATAAGCTACTATTGTGACTCACCAAGTAATAATCTCCTCGGCTTCTTGTATTATAATCATGTACGTCAAGATTTTGGTTAATATCATTCGTTTATACATATAAAGTAGCTTCATACACATATAAGCAGGGTACAGTTAGGAGACCAAGTCTCTTGAACAACGGCCTACATGAATCTAATCTATTTACTCTTTCCATACACCTAACCGCTTTTTTTTGGATCTTAAACACCCTATCAAGATTTTGTTTTGATGAATTACCCCATACTAAGATAGCATACCTAAGAGTCCATGGTAAGCTGTAAAAAGTAACTTTTTGTCATTCAATCTAGCGAGCTGTCGCAGGACAAATACCACAGATGTCATCATAGGCGTAGCCTATATGCGAGCCCATATAGTCTGAGACCTGCGCGTGTGTAATGAGTTGGATTATGGTGATGAGTTGTACCTACAGTTTTAGGTAGGCTCCGAACCACCGGGAAATGTTTTACAAAGAGAACGAAACTGGCTCACGGCAGTCACTTTCCCAACTTACTTTTAGCTAATGGAGACATTTATATTATTTAACGACTATTGAATGATAATTGTGAGTCTTTCACTTTAAAGTTGCTAAATTATGTCAATCTTCAAAAATATTTACATTTTTTTCAGAATACATTCGTTCTAAATCATTTATCAAGAAAAGACCAGCAGAAGAATATGTTCAGATAATGGAGTCATTAGCAGCCTACTATTAAATTAATTACTAAAAAATTACTAGTCTACTATTAAAAATTATAATACTCAAGAATATTTGCGGTATTTTGTTTATAGTTTGGAATTTATGGAATAATTTCTGTAACAGTAATAAGTATGAGATCATAAGTTGATGACCGTTAATGGACCACTTTTGATATATTAAATAATAATAATAAATTGTGAGTCTCTTTGATTTGTGATGAACCAAAGTAACTTATAACCTCATGAAGAATCTGCATTAGTATGATATTGGTAAGATAAGTTTTTTTAGAGTCTTCTTGAAATATTAATAAAACAGAAAATTGCTATCATTTTTTCGTGATGATAATTTCCACATGAGACTTGTGCGTGGGTAATATGATGGATGTGAATGATGTTTCCTACAGACAGATCATTGAAACTTGAAACGACAATTAGTTAAATTCCTGGATTTCTTGTTCCATGACGAACTGCGTTGTTAATATTAGCATTTTAAGTGAATTCAACGACTTGCAGTAAAATTTTTATTAGGAATAAGTAGTATTTTACTAATGGTAATTAGCAGTATTTTAGTAGTAGTTGGCCTTGAAGATGGGTTTTAACAACTCGAAAACGTTCGGCCTACAAAGTAAGTGAAGTACTACTCATTCTTAATAAAAATTCGACTGCAAGTCGTTGAATTCACTTAAAAAGTTGATAATTAGTTACTTTGAGGTTACAATGGAGACATGAGAGAAGGAATGGTGTATACCTACAGCTCTAGGTGGGCTCCGAACCATGTCAGTAATAATAGAGCAGAAAACTTTATGTTATTTTTTGTCGGTCACACAACCCAGCGCCCGTGAACATTAGTAAATAAGAACCTTAGGTACTTTCTGCCTTTGAACTTATGAGCGTTCCTTCATATGTTTATTGAATAAATTTCTCTTGAAATGTCTACTCTATATTAATACATTACCTTCCAAGAGGAGTCGGCGTAGCCGAGTTGGCTTATCGCTGGTCTGATAAGCCAAAGGTGCTGGGTTCGATCCCAGTTGAGTACAAGATATTTTTCTCGAACCACTCCCGTGTTTCGGAGGACACGTTAAGCCGTCGGTCCCGGTTGCATATAAAAAAAAGCAGTCGTTAAAAAAGCGGCGAGGTGGAACTACCCGTAAGGGTCTCCCCACCACTAAAAGCCATACGAATTTATTATTATTTACCTTCCAAGAGTTACTCGAGTCAAGCGAAACTGAAGGTACATAATATGTACCTTCATATATTATATAAATACGGCCTTGAAAGAATACTGAGTTTATATTCCACCATCTAACATTCAGTCAAATTCATTCAGTTAAAACAATAGACATAAAAGACTCCAGTCCAGTTTGCATTACGAGCTGAACCCCCTTTCTTTCCTTCATTAAACAAAGACAGAAACGCGCCAAATCCGATACGGCGGTTTGTCCAGGGCAAATAATACCGGACTCAAGCAGGACCTTTCACACGATCCGGCACCGGTCCGGCAAAAGCACGAATCTTTGCACAGATTTTAGCCGTGTTGACAGAGACTGATGACTCATCCACCATTGTCAAGGAGGAAGGGGAAGGGGTTGGGGTTGAATTGGTAAGGGGTGGGGGATATCAGATTCAGTTTGCTGCAATTTGGGAAGTACAAGAGGGATAAGGCTGCTGCGAGAGAGCACACGTGTGGAAGTCAAGTACTGTGCAAACTGTCCTTTGCTGCAGTTGTCCTTGTCTTTTCTTCCTACTTATAACCCTCCGTTTTCCTATTTATCTTTCCTTCTTTCGTACTACCATAATCTTCTTTCGAGCTTTTCGTACTTTCATAATTTCACCAAGATTTTTGTCTATAGGCGATCTGGAGATCGACCGACAGCGCTCCGAGCGGAGGATCTTGCTCTAACTTAGTGAGTCAAAATCTGATCGCCATTAATTCGTGGGCTAAATTGTCTCACTTCAAATACGTTTTTTCAAAAAAAATATTTCTTTGAACAAACATACAAAAAATGCCCAAGAGCCGTATTATGTGTTGTGTACATGGGTGCAGTAATACCTATGAGAATACAGAAGGAAACTGTGTTTCATTTTATTCATTTCCTGGTCGACCTTACAAAAAGGATAGATAGGAGAAATGGATCTCTAATGTTCGAAGGACTCAGTGAGTTATATTATATTTACAAATTATTTTATGTGTGAAAGATTGCTGATTGATGAAAATAAGACGTTTTCTATGCACTTGTGTGATTGATATTTGTAATTAAAGAAATCAATCCTAATAACAGCTTTGAAGTTATGTTTTTGTTATTGTTGCAAAATATCAATTTATTGTAAGCAGAGGCAGATTTAGGCAGTTGACCCCTCTAGGCAGTTGACTTTTGATAAACAAAGTGGACATTTTTTGACAAAAAGATTGTAAAACAACATTGACGCTAGTTTGTCTCATCACTTTTCCACGTATAATACCTTTGCACTCCTCCACATCAAAAACATTATTACTCTCTATAAGGTTCTTCCCTTTTCCTAGATTAGATTTCCTTAAAAAATCGCAATTGACCTCTTTAAATCCTGTTTTTATGATAAGTTTCCCAATGTTAGCCATTATAAACAATGCAACTAACTCACTACACTGCTGCCGATTTATGCCGCCCTGAGTTCGCGACGATCGATCTTTCGGCCAACTTCTGATCGCCTATGCTAGTGTTTTCTATCATTCAGACGTTTCTTTTGGAAGCGTGCTTTCCTGATATTTTCTTCAGTCTTTTATTAATTCTTCTCATGTTCCTCACTAATTTCCTTTATAGTGGCAAAGCTGATATTGTGGAAGGTATCCATAATGAATAATAAGACGAAATTGTCACAACCACATTTATTAAAACTTTGATAAACTAGTTTCGGTTGTTACACCATTATCAATCTCAATCAAATTAGAACTAAAGTACAGAGAAGCTTAATATATACTGAACATGGAATGATACTATTGGCTAAGCGGGAAAGAGGCTATCATTAATAATGGGCACAAGTTCAAGGCTGAAGAAAATGTTGAATTTCAGCATTTGATTGGCAATGGCAGGCAATTGAACATTTTAGATGCTTTGGAGATAACTAGGTTGGTAAAAAACGATTCCAATACTAGTTTAAATCACCAAATCTATTTTAACCAAACCAATACAACTAACTTGGTTTCTTCATAATGCCAGCCTACATTTAAAAAACATTTCTTTCGTGTATTTCTCAGTTGACCTTGATTGCATCTCAGTGAGCTTCTTATTTTTTAGTTTTAATTTGATTCAATTCAAGCCTTATTACGTATTTTTCTTCTTTGTTGCTTTCTTGATGTTCACAGTGTTTAGTTATTGATTTGACTCGTATTTTTGCTTGTTACTCCTCCCACCAGGGGGCGTGACTTGACAGCCAATCACAACGTCCAATGAAGGTCTGCCTCTTTCCCGCTTAGCCAATAGTATCATTCCATGTTCAGTATTCCAGTTTCGTCTTATTATTCATTTCTCACTAATATTCTTCATTATTTTACTGTTTTTCACATTATTTTACTGTTGTCAAGTGACAGGGTTCCATCCACAGACTATATAATAAAGCTTTATTCTATGCTCTGTGGTTCTATCACATTCTCTCCTCCTCACACTCCTCTTCCTCCTTCTCCTTCACCTTCTCCTCCTCTTCCTCATTGTTGAAGTTTATTCAATTAACTTAGTTTTAGTAAGTTTATTTTGTTTTTAATAACTGCTTCTATTGTTTTTGTAAACTGTATATTTTGTAAATGATATGCAATACGTCTCTCAAGACCTTGCATCTAAATAAAAAAATCCATCAATCATTTAATCAATCAATCACTCTGTTCAATCAGATAGAGATAAGCAGCGTTCTCCCAGGCACTCTTTGTAAGGGTGACCGTTTAGATTGGCCAACAAAAGAGACAGTGTTCTCTGCTGTAAAATCACTTCCCGGTGGTTCGGAACCCAGCTAAAACTGCAGGTCCAGCTCATCAATCAACATTACCCAACTCATTACCCATGCACAGGTCTGACCTATGTAGGCTTCATCCTCTAAAAAAAAATAAAAATAATAATAATTCTCCTCCTCCTCCTCCCCACCTTCTCGCTCTTATTCTTCCTATTACTCCTCCCCCTCCTCATCTTGTGGATGGACACTCGTGATCAGTATCAGAGACACACTGACGGACACTTTTCCTGTCTTCTCCTTATTTTCCCTCACCTCCTTGTTCTTCTTCCTCTCCTCCTACTACCACTACTAGTCCTTTTATACACGCGTCCTGCACAATACGTACGATACGAAAAGTACTTCATTGCCTACATTAAAGTTGGTCACGTTTAGCTAACCTCCCCTCTCTCCTCTCCACAATTGTTCTACCTTTTCTGCCTTTATCCTAAGGCCTCTCAGAAAACACTCAACTGAAACCCTCCCCTCTAACCCCTCTCACACAACAATTCTAGCTAGAGGCAGACTGCAATTATTATTGTATTTTCTGAGTGTCTCTTCTTCGTTCATCATTTTAGCCATCTCTTCAAATTATTAAGACTTGTAGAGATTCAGGCCCGTATTTTATCAACTAATAACGTATATATGTAAAACTAACGTGATAATTTTTCGCATGTTCTAATACCTTTATAAAGAAATAGACGAAATAGTGGCATCCCGACACATATTTTTATAGTGGGAGCCACAAAATTCAGAACAGCAATACTTTAGATTCAAGACTTTATTTTATTTTCTGAAATATTAATTTTTTATTTATTGTGAATAAACTCCTCTGGTAGTGCTGTACTCACAACCAGAGAAATTATTTTTTTTTCTGACCTTGAGGTTTCCTTAACTCGAGGAATGTTTGAAAGTGTATTCTCAAGTTTCATCGAGTTGAGAAAGCCTCATAGCATTATAATCGGACGGACAGCAAAATCTGAATAACTTTGATATTCTCAGACAATGAGTAGACTTTAACGTCTAAAAGCTCATAAAATGCACCCCTTGTTAGATCCCTTGTTAAAAAAAAAAAAATCCCCAGAGTCGAACCTTGATTACACCTTGATGCACCAGCAAGTGGAATTGCAGAAGTAAATCTATAAATAAATCTAAATCTAATTATTATGCCTGTATTCATGAACGTTTCTTCGGTATCTCTTGACTCGAGGTTGCTCTTCTACGTCGTTTTTCAAGAGTCTTTCGAGAAGGGGTTAATTTCAGTGGGAACGCAAGGGAACGGCGTTCCCTTACCTTCCAAGAGTGCCGGAACGCAAGGGAACGCACAGTTTGCGTTAATCTGATTCCGAAGTAGTTTCATCTTGCTATCTATTCAGATAAACATAAGAAATTTTGCAAATAATTTAGCGTAGGGCGAAGCGCTACGTTTTTTTCATTATTTACAGTTAGTTTTGTATTGCTGTTTGTTAGCTTCCAGCACTTTTAAAAATTAACAAACAACTGATTTTCCAACAGTCTAGGCTAGGCATTGCCTTACAATTAGATTACAAAACCGTAGGCCTACACCTACTTAATAATCAGCAAATATAAAACCTTAAAATTTCATTAAATTTTAAAAATAAAGTGTTATTATTACTAGCAACAGTTCAATGTTTTAATTTAATATTTAGGCTATAAAACCTTTTAATTTTTCTGCCTGTTGTCAATAAGCATTTCCTTTCTTTTTCAAGAAGTGAGTTTATTTTGAAGGTATGAAAATTGTTCTTCAATTTTCAAGACAGGCGAAATGTTTTTGTAAAATATAAAAATTATAGTTCAAGCTGGGAATGTTTAACTGGGCCTTATTATAAAATCGAGAGGGTGGTTTATAGGAATAAATGAGCGTTCCCACATCTAAAATTTTAGAAATTAAGCACTGCCCTCAAATCAAGAGAGACTGAAAAAACGTTCATAATTCCGCCCAAACATTCCAACCTTTCTACACCTCAAATACCACATCCTTACACTTGGAAAGTAATGTTTATTTTTATATATAGGCTTACCTCACTATAGTTCAAAGTTTATAACATCTTTAATGTTACTTCCTGCCAATAATAAATTAATATCAATCTATCATATTATAAATTATAGTACTTATTATCCATTATAAGAGTAGATCATAATTTCCCATATTTTCCATTGGTTACGCGGTAAGTGTGGTGTTCCTGTGATCGTGATGTTCTGTAACGAACGCTCAAGACTGCGATGGATGGGTAACTCTGCTCCAATGACTTGATGTTATAAGCTTCACTATCTCTTACCCGGTGGTTTGGAACCCACCTAAAATAGTAGGCCCGCCACGCTTCCCATGACATGGCTCAAACGGCGAGGTGGAGCTCCCCTCACTTTCCTCACCATAAAAAGCCATACGCTAATTATGATAATAGGAATGAGAATAATGATTAAAATAAGGTATTCAATGAGTCTTCGCACAGTAAAAAGTTCAGTTTAATAATAGTATTTCAGCATTTTTAGGAATTTTGAACTTTTTCGAAGAAAGTAATGGAATAATGAATTCAATGAGTCTTCCCACAGTAAAAAGGTCATTTTAATAATAGTATTTCAGCATTTCTAGGAATTATGAACTTTTCCGAAGAAAATAATGGAATAATGAATAAAATAAGATATTCAAAGAGTCTTCCCACAGTAAAAAAAAACAGTTTGATAATAGTATTTCAGCATTTTTAGGAATTATGAACTTTTTCGAAGAAAAAAATTGATTATTATCATTTATAATTACAGCCAAATTAGTCTTATTGAATAACAGTAGACAGAACTATCTGTCCAAGATAAAGAGAGAGAAATAATGAAATCCTAAAGGGCGTGTGAGTGGTAGTGGATGTCACTCACACACATACAATACTATAATAGATTATTATATAGATATATAGATAAATATAGGCATTCCCTATATGTTGTGATGTCACCCACAATGAGAAAGAGAATCCAAAGTTGGTCCACTTGAGATTCAGCCTCACAAGTGGACAAGATTTAGCTGCATGGGTGATGAGATGGTGGGGGGGGGGGGGAGCCGTTAGAGGACTGGCGAGGGTGGTGAAGTGCCCACTAGAATTTGTAAAGGAAGAAATAGGGGGAAGAAGACGAGAGTGCGTGATGAAATTCGAATAAAAGTGGGAGATGCAAAATCTGTATAAGTGGAATTTGGAGGGGGGAAGGTGACAATTGGCGGGGCAATAGGAATGCAATGATGATGATGGTGATGATGAATGTGAGAACGGATGAGTGGTGAAGCGTGTTGCTGGAGAAGGAGGAGGAGGCGGAGGAGGATGAGGTGGAAGAGCAGGTGATGAAGAGGAAGGATAAAAAGGGAAGTAAAGGGAAATTTGCAAGAGAAGTAGTGGTGAAAGACCAGGAAGGAAACCGATAAAGACGAGAAGGAGGAGAAGGAGTGGGAGAAGTAGGAGAGGTATTAGAAAGAGGAGTGGGAGAAGAAGGAGGAGAACAAGAAGAAGAAGAAGAAGGGGAGGAGGAGGAGGAAGAGGAAGGAAAGGAGAAGGTATGAAAGCAGGAGGATGATGAGAAGGAGGAGGTGGAGTAGGAAGAGGAAAAATGGAGAGGAAGGAGAAAAAGGAGGAAGGAAAGGAGAAAAAGGAGGAAGAGAAGGAGAAAAAGGAGGAAGAGAAGGAGAAAAAAGAGGAAGAGAAGGAGAAAAAGGAGAAAGAGAAGGAGAAAAGAAGGAAGAGAAGGAGAAAAAGGAGGAAGAGCAGGAAGAGAAGGAGAAAAGGAGGAAGATAAGGAGAAGATAAGAAGATAAGTAGGAAGAGGAGAAATGGAGGGGAAGGAGAAAAAGGAGGAAGAGAAGGAGAAAAAAGAGAAAGAGAAGGAGAAAAGAAGGAAGAGAAGGAGAAAAGGAGGAAGAGAAGGAGAAAAAGGGAAAATAGAAGGAGAAAAAGGAGGAAGATAAGGAGAGAATGATAAAAAAGGACGTAAAGTATCAGAAAATTTACTAGAAAAGTAGAGGAAGGAAAAGAAGAAAGAGTAAGAGTAGAATGAGGAGGTGGAGGAGACGGAGGATGAGGAGAAATAGTAGGAGAGAAGAAAGAGAACAATGAGGAGAAAAAAAGGGAAGAAGAAAACGAAGGAGAAGAAACTTAAAAATAATAGACTAGAAGCAGTTGACGAAGCAGTGGGGAAAGGATGAAAAAGCCGGAAATCTCTGTAGAAGTAGTGTGAATGTTTTTGACTTTAGCGCTCTGACCCTCTTTGCCTCGTATGTCCTCTCTATTCAGCGACCCCTAAATTGCGTCAATGGTGAAGAAAAAGAAAACGAGCAGGGGTTGATCGATGAGGAGGAGGAGGAGGAGTAGGAGATGCAGGAGGAGAAGGAGGTGATTGACAGAAATCATGTGTGAAGTGATCCTCCCTTTTTTCTAATTGCATAGCGTGTGCGTATTAGAAACGTATGACCTGTGTGACTCATCTAACGCTGTATTTGGTACCACTAGACACGTTTCAGTCTCCTTGAAGCTGTCTGCGGGGAATACTCCCCTTATGTACTAATCTCTGCTTAAGCAATAGTTTTTTAAAGATTTTTTCAATTGTTTTTCTCCAGTCGATAAAACCCACATGAGTCTTATACTTGTGTGTGAATTTAAATGAGGTGAATGATACAATCTATGATGTTTTCCATGACGAAATACTTGATACACAATCTAATATCAAAATTGGCACTTTATTTCTATCTATAGAAATATAAATTAATATAGTGTCAGTTTTGATCCCAGACTAATGATTCTTTTCTATTCATCTAAAATCACTGGCAAAGAGATTTGTTATCTCTCGATTTCTATCTTTTAACTTTTTCTGTGATGTTTTCCATGACAAAATACTTGAATAATCTCATATTCAAACTGACACTGTATTTCTATGTAAATTATACTGGAGAGATGCATCACACTTCTGAAGAGAAGCTTCATCTCTATAGAAGTGAAATGATTTTCTTTGTAGTAGCGAAGGTGATTGTGGAAGAGATCCATAATGAATAATTAGACTTGAAGTTGTCACAGCCACATTAATTGAAAACCGTGAGAAACTATTTTTGTTTGAAACACCATTATCAATCTCAAACAAACTTAAGCTAAAATACAGAGTAGCTCAATATATACTAAACACAGAATGATATAATAATAATATAATATTGATATACTAAACACAGAACGTACAGAGAATTATACCATTGTATAAGTATGTTCGGTTCTTGATTTTGGTAATTATTTCTGATTGTTGCTGCTCCCACCAGTGGGCGTGACTTGTTATAGCCTTTAGCCAATCACATACCTTCAATGAAGGTCAGCCTATCTGAGGCACATTCTCCCCCAGTCAATAATATCATTCTGTGTTTAGTATATACAAAGCAACTCTGTAGCCTACTTTAGTTTTATATTGTTTGAGATTGATAATGGTGTAACAACCGAAACTGGTATCTCACGTTTTTCAATTATTGTGATTGCGACAAATTCAAGTCTTATTATTCATTAGTGAAATGAATCCCTCCAGTATAAGTGAGTAGAATCATAGTATTTGAATAGAAATACAGTGTCAGTTTGGATATTTGATGATTAATTATCTGAGCTGGAAGCCGCTGTACGTGACACATCAGGTTTCAATCATTGTCTACAGGAATTCAAACAAGATATTCACAAAAGAAATCAATTATTGTTCACAGGAATTCAAACAAGATTTTCACCAGAAAAAATAAATTATTGTTTATAGGAGTTCAAACAAAATTTTTACAAAAAAAATCAATTATTGTTCACAGGAATTCAAGTATGATTTTCACAAAAAATCAATAGCATTTGGTGAATAATAATTTTGATTAATATTAAAAGCATTATTTTCCACAAGAAATGAGTGAACAATACACGAGTGTACACCATACGATGACGAATGCAAATGAGCTAAGTTAGTGCTAAAAACAAAGAAAAATGCTTAAGGCAATATACACTTTTGACGACTAAAACGGCGGTATAAAACAACTACAACACTCTACTTGACAATAACCTCGGGTTAAATGCAACGCTTACGCTCTGACACCGCGTAGAAAATTGTTTCAAACATTTCTCTCTGTAAAGCGGTAGAGCCACAAAATACACGGATAACAGAGAGGGAAAGAGTGTGTGAGAGAGAGTGCTGAGGAGAGGGTGAATGAGAGAATTCAAACAGCTGGAGGCTAACCTGACGCACCCCAATTTTCTGCAGCTAACAGTTTTCGGCGAGATAACACACAAAGTAGAAGAAGAAGGATGAGAAGGAGGAAGAGGAAGAGGAGGAGGAGTAGTAGTAGTAGGAGGAGGAGGAGGAGGAGGAGGAGGAGGAGGAGGAGGAGGAGGAGGAGGAGGAGGAGGAGTAGGATGAGGAAGAGGAGGAGGGGGAAGAGGAGGAGGGGGAGGAGGGTTTGGGAGGGAGAGGAGGATGAGAAGGAGGATGAGAAGAGAGGTTTCTGTTCAGTCAACCGTTTTGAATTTGTCTGTTTGTGTCTGTAAGACATCTACGCATTCAGCGCAGTTGGTTGAGGCGTCGCAACTTCAACTTGCTGTCGTGGGTTCGAATCCCGCTCCTCCGTCTGGCATCTATGTGTTGTCATTCACCTCATTACGCACGCAAAAGTCTCGGAATCATATGGGCATCATCAGAAATGAAAAAAATTGTGTGGACCAAATTCAGTTAGATTTTGCATAAATTTTACTTTAAGGAATGCCCAACGATGTATGTGTAAGATTTTCGAAATTAGCTTGCATTTAAAAGGGTAAAACCTTAATGCTCTTGGGCTTTCTATAGAAAACATATGACTTTTAAAATGAGCTTCTCCATCATATTATCCAATGAATTGGAATCAGATTCATAGATTATAGATAGCTCTCGGGCTCCCTTATTGATCCAGAGTTGAGCCTTATTCATATCAATAAAATTATCGTTCATAAGAATAACGTATGTGTTCGAAAAAACAAATCGTTTCTAAAACCTTAATTAAGTATAATAACAAGTGATTACTAAATAAATGAAATATAAATTCAATTATGCTATTGTTGTTTTATAAACATATTCATCACACGTTTGAAATCTAATTTGAGCAATCAGCTTCCTCGCAAATAGAAAACACAGTCTTGATGATGTGTTACAGAGTGGAATTGTGAAAAACAGACAAGAACTACGCGAATTGTAGGGTTAGGGTTAGGGTTGCAAGGGTTAGGTCTGATGACTGTGTTAATCTTGCTATTGTGATTATCATTGAGTACATCGAGTATGTTCCTCTGTGCAAGTACCCTTATTCTTGGGCGTGAGGTCTACTGTTGACAGGACTAGTGTTATTTAAAATAGTAATTTCGTACAAAATATTGGAGATGAATATCAAGAACAAAGATAAAAATATGATTCTCTCAAAATGTCTCGAAAAAATTGAAAAATTTGATATTTATTGACAGTAACAATCAAAACTAGAATAATTGGGTATGGTTAAAAATCACATAATATTACAAACATAATTCTATAAAAATGATATACCCCATATACTAGTTCCCATGAACACTACACAACAGCTGGGGCTTGAAATCGAAACTCTTATACCCTATAAAAAGCTTCATCGACTAGATATATTTTTTTAATATTACTAATATTAATAATATCATTGAAAAATGATATATAGAAAGAGTGAAATGGGTACCTGTAATTTTGCAACTTCTATCTGTGACACATATATATACGATCCTTATATATATATCTATATACATTAAATAGATCCTTATGACACTTATATATATATATATATCCTCTTATATATAAGATTATGTGTGTATTTGGCAGTTACTACAGTTTTTAGCACTTCATTTCCTTAACTCATTAATATATTCATTAAAACAATATTAAATACAGTGATTGCTATTGATCTTTTCATTGATTGCATTTCAAATAACGCACTACATGTAGAACCATAGTTAACAGTAGGCCTATGTGAGAAAACACGCTAGCTAATTAGAATGCGGAAACTCAAGAGAACAGCCCTAGCATGGCAAAACTAGGCGTGCGCAATGCGAACACACCAATGGAATTATTTTAAAGGTAATTATATTTTCTGCAATTATTTCACGAATAATCTTTTATAATTATTATGCTTTTAAAAGATATACAAAAAAAACTGCAACCTCATCACCCTGATTCATATATTTTTTAAGTTACTTTTGTGGCGCCTTTAATATTAGTTTTACAATAAAACTGTATAGAATAAAATTTCTTGTACAAACACATGAAAAAATAAAACCATTTTTGGCCGAACAACAACCGAGATATGCGCGTTGTAGCGGAAGCTCGCAAATAACAAGTTCCTTTGGGGTGGGGGGGGGGGGGGGGGGAAAGCACAAGAGGGAGAAGTGGGGAATTTTGGGAGAATTTACCTCTTATCATGGTCTATCATCAGGGAAAAATCCAGCTTTCCCCTAATTATTTGCCCCTAGAGCCTATTTTTAGTCTTTATTGACTGGGCTAATAGAAACCTTGTAAATTACAGTTGCAATACAGGAATCTCCTCTGTATTACTAGACTTTTATAACTTTTACAAAGCCTATAACTTCAATGAAACAAACCCTAGATGAATGTCCTTCGAGTTCTGTCCATGCAAACCCCAAAATCTCCAAGTGTGAATAATGAGACAGGACTCGAACTAAGGACCCTGAGGGTGAACGTTGCATGGAAGCTACTGACGTGCAGAGAACAATAGTTTCATGCACCAATTGAATTCACTGTGACACAATCACTCGCCATGTCATTCATCCCCTTCTTATTAGATCTTATTCGCACCAAATACTCCACTACTCTCTTTCCTCCCTTTCTTTTATCACTCTTCTCTTTCACTACAATCCCTTTTATTATCTTTAATCACCTCCCACTAATCCTTGTTCCTTCATTGCCTTTCATTTATCCCTTCTCTTATTATATATTATTAACACCAAATACTCCAGTCTTTCCTTCCTTCCTTTTATCACTCCAATTTCTCTACAATTATTTTTATCAACTATTCTCACTTCCCACTAATCTTCTGATTTTTTCATTGATATTCTCTCACTCTACCTTTTATCACTCCAATTTCTCTACAATTATTTTTATCAAATATTCTCACCTCCCACTAATCTTCTGCTTTTTTCATTGATATTCTCTCACTCTAACTCTGAAATTAGCAATGATCCCTTTGAATTGAAAATAGGTTAAACAAGAATTGAATATAAACATTGAGTAGAAGGATTGATAATTGTGGTAACTTTTTTGTAGATTACGTCTTGGAGACTCCAGTTAAGGAGTATAAGACAAGTCAGATCAGCAATTATACAACCTTATAATCTTATACACTAGTTACCATAAATATTACTGAATCAATTAGTTGATGTGAGGCTTGATTTTGATGTGAAAGTAACTCTTGTACACTATAAAAATCTTTATCAACTAAATATTTTTTCAGTTGTTTTTTTAAATGTTTCTATATTTTCAAGACTACACTTTTCCAGTTATTTTTTAAATATTTCTATGTTTTCAAAACTGCGGTAGCTTGATGTAGAGTTTCCTACCAAAAACTAGGTTTTTGTTTGAATAAGCTACTATTGTGACTCACCAAGTGATAATTTTTTTGGCTTCTTGTATTATGATCATTTGAGTCGAGATTTTGGCTAATATCATTGTTTTTTACATTTAAAGAATCTTCATACACATATAAGCAGGGTACAGTTAGGAGATCAAGTCTCTTGAACAACGGTTTACATGAATTTAATCTTTTTTTTTTAACTCTTTTGGTAAATTCAATGACTTGCAGCCAATTTTTATTAAGAATATGTAATATTTTACTTACTCTCTTGTCCGAACGTTTTCGAATCGTTGAGATTCATTTAAAGGCGTCCTTCTATTTCGATCATCAATGTCAGTTTTTTTGTTAGAAGAATTGTTTTTGTATAATATGTGATCAAAAAGTTTGCGTGATTTAAAATGTATTTGTTCATTGAGGATGTTTTGATTATTGTGAGTGGTGTGTCTGTATATCTCAAATTGCTCCAAAAGGTGTTGAGTTCGTGTTATTTGAATTTTATATGTAGAATGTGTAGGTTGGTAGTGATGTCAGAAAAAGTGTGCTCACTGTCCAGTTTGAAGGATATGGTCAGCCAAATTCGATTCAGCTTTTGATTTTAAGGCTTGTAAATGTTCCTTGTAATGTTGTAAAAATGTGTGGTTTGTTTGTCCTTACAAGGAACATTAACAACCAAAACTAGTATGTCACTGTTTAATAAATGTGTTTGTGACAACTTCAAGTCTTATTTATTATAGATATCCTCCACAATACCACATTCGCAACTACAAAGAATGATCCATATTTATATATTTTCTATTTCTATTGTTTTTATATTTTTATTAGCGTCCTCTGACCAGAGAGTATAGAAGAAGAATAGAGCAGCCTTGCGTATAACTGGTTGTACAGCCGGAGTGCGCCAACCCCCCAACCTCACTGGGGACCTACCTCGCCCGGCCGGTCCTCTGACTCTATGTTAAAAGCGTTTCGTAAATCGCCCATATCTCAAGTTCTAATCAAAATATTTGAACGAAAATGATTTCGATGGCTTCCTTATATCATTCTCTACAATCAATGTCCTATCCCTTTTCATCGTAATTGCCATACGAGCGAGGTAGGTCCCCTGTGAGGTTGGGGGGTTGGCGCACTCCACGCTCCCGCAAGGCAGCTCTATTTTACTTCTATTCTCTCTGCCTCTGACCTCCTATGAGAAGTAAAATGTTATTATATTTTTCTTTTTTTTCTTTCTCAATATCCAAGAATGTGGAATGTATCCATTCTGAATTGTGTGTTTCTTTATTTTGTGATTAAATCTATAAAGGCTTTTCTAGGTCTGACTTCTGAGTACAATGAATCAAACCATTTTGAATTAGCAACATTCAATGGTTTTTCAAGACCTGACATTTGAGTGAAATCAATCAATCTATTTTGCATGAGCATGATGACTAATGAACAATTAATAAAAAAGATAGTAATCTGTGAAATTATTTTAAAAACAATTTACAGTAAAATATTCTATTGCTTAATTCAATGTACATTTACTAGAATCTAACCCTCTATTTTACTCACTCTTTATCATGCCCTTTCTTTCCTACATATTCTATTCCCCCTCTCTTTCTCGCATAATTATTCTTCCCCCATTAAATTAAAGTACAGTAAAATATTTTATTGTACAATGTGATGTGAGTTTACTACAATCTATCCCTCTGTCTTGATCCCTCTCATGCCCTCCTTTTCTCACATATTTTTCCTCTCCACTCTTTCTCACATACTTCTCCTCTCCTTCTCACATATTCCTACTCCCCTCTCCTACCCAAATCCCCAGGGGGTCATCGCTAATAACCTCGTTAATAGTGGACCAATCGTCTCCTGTGTAATTCTGCTAGGGGTTGCAACCCACCCTACTTTACTAGATGGGTTGTTCACCATCTACCCCTCTCTTCCTACTCGTCTACTACCCCTCCTCCTATCTGTTCTCAAACTCACTCTCTCACACATTCTCTCTCTTCTACCCCTCACACCAATTTCTCTCTTCTCTAAATCTCAATCATGTCCATGTCAACAATAGTAGACTATAGTCTACCATAGTTACCAGATGTCCAGCGGGTGTGTCCAAAGCCATATATATATATATGGTTGGTGCATCAAACCTATACTTTTCTGACAGATTTGACGCTAATGGTACTATTATGTTGAATAGTTTAATAGTTGATTTGGCCTCTTTGCAAAGAATTGCTTCCTGATTCAATGTGTAAGCTATATGTGTTTGCAAAGCGACTTTCTAGACTAGTAGAGTGGATGTTCTTACTAGTTTTTTATTTATTTTTTTGTAGATTACGTCTTGGAGACTCCAGTTGAGTATAAGACAAGTCAGATCAACGAGTGCTATATGTGATATATATGCTAATGATGAGTGTTATAACCCTTATTAACCCTTATGGTTACCCCTAGTACCCCTAATCATCCCTATTATTTGTAAGAGTGTGATAATAGGCAGTAGTACACTACTTGAATGAAGACATAAATTTTCTTTAAAATTTATTGTGGATGTGAGCTCTTCCACATTATCATGTAATTCTGTACATTTTATAATCATTTTTTTACAGATAACAAATTATAAGCTATGAACTCCTGGGCCCTCTTTGTAAGGGTGACTTATTGGATTGACCAGGAAAAAAGACTGTTCTCTGCTGTAAAATCACTTCCTGGTGGTTTCAAACCCACCTAAAACTGTAGGTCCATCTCTTCATTCATCATTATCCAACTCATTACCCACGCACAGGTCTCAGACCTATTTTTTGTAGATTACGTCTTGGAGACTCCAGTAGAGGAGGGACTTATAACACAAGTTAGATCAACAATAATTAGACAATCTACTACCATAATATTACTATATCTTTTAGTTGAGGTGAGGCATAATTTTGATCTGAAGGGAACTCTTGTACTCTATAAAAAGCTTTATCTACTAAATATTTTTTTAATTTTTTTCTAAATATTTCTATATTTTGAAGACTCTTTAAAAACTGCGGTAGCTTGTTGTAGAGTTTCCCACCAATATAACTAGGTTTTTGTTTGAATAAGCTACTATTGTGACTCACCAAGTGATAATCTTCTCTGATTTTAATTGAATTGCTCCCAACCACTTGAAATAATGTTGGAAAAATACTATACAGTTGTGGAGAATAGATAATTTACTTTCTTAAAAACTCTTTAATGAGAAGTGATAGCCGCGAGCCGTAGCAGGTATCTGTTCAATCAGATAGAGATAAGCTGCTTTCTCGTAGGTCCTGTTTGTAACGGTGACCGATTAGATTGGCCAGCAAAAAAGACACTGTTCTCTGCTGTAAAATCACTTCCCGGTGGTTCGAAACCCACTTAAACTGTAGGTAGGTCCAACTCATCAATCACCATCATCCAACTCATTACCCACGCACAGGTCTCAGACCTATGTGGGCTTCATCCTCAAAAAAAAAATATATATATAAACTCATAAACTGTAGCCTACTTCCAACTACTGAAGTGAACTACCTCATAATTTCAGCTCGTAGACTCCCTCTGAGATTATAACTGCATCATAATGTTGAGTGTTTCATTCTCAATGCAGCTGGCATATAGTATAATATGTATCTTAGCAGCTAGTGAAGGGTAGAAAGGGCCCTTTCACACAACCTGTCACCGTTTTAAATGTTGAGTGAGGCCTAATGTGAAGTACTCAGACATTGAAAGTGTGCACTGGCCCTCTCCAGCCGGCAATTGAGTCAGCATTAACCAGATGTGATCCTTGAGAGAATGTGCACACGACTGCACACTTAAAATGCTCGGTTTATTTCGTGGGGTTCTAATCCAAAAGGTGAAGCAGCACTTCTCCTGGTTTTATTCCCCCATTTTGTGAGAACGGGGGAATGACCCGGGGATCTGGGACCGGGGAACCAAAGGGTTGTACCCTTAACTTTTTAAGTGAATTCAACGACTTGCAGTCAAATTTTCATTAAGAATAAGTAGAATTTACTTACTCTGTGGGCCGAACGTTTTCGAATCTTTGAGATCCATTTTCAGAGGCGTCCTCCTTGATCATCAATGTCAGTTTTTTGGTTAGAAGAATTGTGGTTTTTGTAAAATGTGATCAAAAAGTTTGTGTGACTTAAAATTTAGTTGTTGATGTTTTGTTTATTGTGTGTGTGGTGTGTTTGTATATTTCAAATTGTTCAGTGATTGTACAATTCAAATTGGGGTTGTTTCAAATTGAAAGGGTTGTTTCCTTTCTGATATTTGAATGAATGGGGGAACAGAATCGGGGATCTTGTGGTTTACCCTCTTCGATCAAATTAATAGATGTCATAATTTGTTGAGTTTATTTTCAACATTATCAATCTAGTAAGGTCCGATGAGAAAATGTTCTTGTCTTGCTGCATGTGTATGAAAATACACTATATTTAAAAAAAAGAGTGATATAAACTTCAATCTTGAAGATCATAAATACACGAAACCGAGAAGATTATTACTTGGTCAGTAAAAATAGAAGCTTATTTGGACAAAGAACTAGTTATAATGATGAAATAAAAACGTCCATGTAAAAAACAAATTAGACAAAAGAAAGCTGTTAGTTGTATGGAAAGAGTAAAAAATAGATTAGATTCATGTAGACCGTTGGTCAAGAGCCTTGTCTCCTAACTGTACCCTGCTTATATGTGTATGAAGAAGCTACTTCATATGTAAAAAAGAGTGATATTAACCAAAATCTTGACGTACACGATTATAATACAAAAATAAGCCGAGGAGATTATCACTTGATGAGTCACAATAGTAGCTTATTCAAACAAAAACCTAGTTACAGTCAAACCTGTCCTTAGCGGACCCTGTAATAGGCGGAATCCTGCCTATAACGGAAAATTTTCCTGGTCCTTTCATTTATGTAGCCTATGCAATGTTATTTCACCTGTATTGAGCGGAACCTGCCTAACGTGGAAACGGAAGGAAATATAACGGAAAATTAGTGATAAAATTGTCACCAGTAGACAAAACCAAACACTTCGATTTCGTAGTAAACAGGAATCTGAAAAAGGATTATTTCGTAGGCTAGTAGGCCTACAGTATTCTACTGATTCAGTACATGAATGTAAACAGTGACCGGTCACCGGATGTAGGCAATGAGTCATCGATTACTTACAATAATTTACACTGTACATTTACTTGGAGACATGATTTGTGTTGAAGTTTATTGAAAAAATACAGTGCAATACAGTACCGGTACCTTTCAAATTTTCAAATGACTCATACTGTACTAGTTTTTCTTTTTTCAAAAATACAGCGGTAATAATACACTATAGTAATTATAGAATTGACGTTTTTTTTAATTAGACAATAATTGACTATCAATAGAACATACACAGTAGTATGTACAGTAAAAATTAATTTTGGCAATAAATAACATACATAGTACTGAATTTTTTAAATTCATAAGTACATACTGTACTTCAGTGAAATGTGAATAGATTGTTCTTCTCTTGATACAGTTCTCCAAACAAAATGGATTATCCAATATACAGTACCTACTGTATTAAGGTATGTAATTTTGCAACATTTTTTCATTTTTGGGTTTTGACCTGTATTCAGCGGAAACCTGTCCAAAACGGAAAGTTTGTCCGGTCCCATGCCTTTCCGTTATAGGCAGGTTTGACTGTATATTGGTAGGAAACTCTAAAACAAGCTACCGCAGAGTCTTCAAAATATAGAGATATTTAAAAAATAACTGAAAAAATATTCAGTTGATAAAGCTTTTTATAGTGTACAAGAGTTCCTTTCACATCAAAATCAAGCCTCACCTCAACTAATTACAACCCAATATTAAAACTGACACTGTATTTCACTTTTATATAGAAATATTTCACTGTATTTCACTTAGTAAGACATTATATAAAAGTGAAATACAGTTTCAGTTTCAATATTAGATTGTTCATTAAGTATTTCGTCATGGAAAACATCACAGATTTCAACTAATTAATATAGTAATTATGGTAAATAGTGTATAAGATAGTATAATATTGTTAATCTGACTTGGCTGGAGTCTCCAAGACGTAATCTACAAAAAAAAGAAGGAAATCCTATAACAAGCAACAGCAGTTTCTAAGAAATCTTGGAGTTATTGAATTACGGTATTGAAAAACAATTGAGAAAGTATTCAGTTGCTAAAGCTTTTTATAGTGTACAAGAGTTACTTCAGATCAAAATTAAGCCTCTTTACCTCAACTCATTGTCCTCAACTCAAAACTATTCTTACCATAAAATTAAAGAACTTCTTCCACTATTTTGCAGTTCCTGTTCTCTAGAGTAAATCATACTAGTTTGTTTCACAATATTTCATTTTTTTTATGTTAAATAAGTATTAATTGAAACGTGTATGCATTCAGGAAATAATTTCTACATTTAATAAAAAAGAATAAATGAATGTCTTGTGCTAATGTTTGTGATGTTCGTACTTGTCATAACGAAGAAAATTGTGTAATCAATATATTATACCCCTTTTTTATTTTATCAAATTACTTCTTCATCTTTCTATGCCTTCTCAACATCTACCTTTTCTCTCAACCCCTCCCATATCCTCTCAATCTATTTCTAACCTCTGTTAAGTCCTCTGAAGCTCTCTTTAACCTCTTAAAATAGCTCTTTTAACCTCTTTTTAATCTCTTCAAGTATTTTCAACTTATCTTCAACCTCTTTTAAATCGTCTCAACTTTTCTAAATTCCTCACAACCACTCTTTAACCTGTTTTAAGTCCTCTTAAGCTCTCTTTAATTTCTTTTAACCGCTTTCAAGTCTTCTCAAGATCTCCTTAACCACTTAGAAAAGCTCTTTCAACCTCTTTTTAATCTCTTTAAGTATTTTCAATTTATCTTCAACCTCTTTTAAACCATCTTAAATTTTCTAAAGTCATCACAACCACTCTGCAACCTGTTTTAAGTCATCAAAACCTATGTTTAACCTCTTTCAAGTCTTCACAAGCTCTCTTCAACCTCTTTACCTCCTCACAACTTATTTCAACTCCTGCAAACCCTCCTCAATCCTTTTTATTTGATTCCTTTCCAATCAGTTTTGAAACAGACAACAGCCAATTCACGTGAATGATGTATCCGATGACTGCACTAAGACATTTTCCCATGATGCGCAAATATCCGTCCAATGTCCTCATGTGACAGATGGCGTGGGATCGGCTTCCGATTATCGCTATCAGCCCAAACAGGACTGCAACTGATCCCACTGCCAATCCCACCCATCCAAATATGACATCACAATCCTCCTAATGGCGTCAGTATCACTTGCCACAGAAGCTTATAACATGATCTACAGATGCTCTTGATTGAATTCAAAGTAGGAGTTATTGGCTGCTCATTGAGTGTGGTGTCAGGGCGATAGTGATGCTCAGTAACAAGCGCTTGGGACTGTGTTTGGAAGGGTGATCCGGTGAGATATCATCTATTAATTCACTTTTAGCATGGCGTTAACAGCTGGCGTTATCATTTGCCTGGTAGTTAGGAGCCCACCTGAATATCTTCTACCAGGCAGTCGTGATGTTCAGTCACGGACGCTTAGAAGGGTGACCTGCTGCGATGGCATTATTCTATTCATTACTTCTAGGCATGACGTTAAGAGCTCTATTATCACTCACCCGGTGGCTAGGAACTCACCTAAAACTGTAGGTGTACGAATCATAACATCATTATACAAGATTATATTAGATGGTGACAGTGCTTCAATGACTTTACTACACTTACCCGGTGGTTCGGAACCCACCTAAAATAGTAGGTCCACCATTTTTCACTTAACATGGCTTAATAGGCGAGGTGGATCTTAAAGGTTCTCCCCACCATTGAAATCCATACGCTTATTATTATTGCTATTATTCACTTCTCTGTCCACGCACAAGTCTTAGACTCATGAGTGTGCTTTACTAGCAAGAAAAAAGAATATAATCAGATGCTAGTCAACATTTAACTTGAAAATACTTTACAAAACTAGTAACTTCAACTATTACCTTATTTGTGTGTTAGCTATTTCGTATGTGTGTAATGCTTCCTCGCACGAATAAGAAAGTGTTTAATTCACCAGTAAAGTATTTTCAAAACTTATTTAAGTTTAAATATCAAGTGAAAAAGTAACATGAAGCTAGAAGCTAAAGTCTTCAAGACGTAATCCACAAAAAAAACATCAAATTTAACTTGATTTAAGGAATTCTTCTCATTATTTTTCTCATTATTATTCATAAGCTGTGTACTACGGTCTTATACTTCTGCTTTTGAGATTCTCTCTAATAGTATCCACTAATCACTAATACTATCAGTTCAGTTTACAGAGTCTTGTTTCTAAAATGATGAATTGTATCCTGAAATCTGGTTCGGTCGTACATTCTTTCTCTAAAGTTAGTTCTGTAACTAATTTTTTTAATGTACATTAATAATAGAGCTCGCAAGATTTATGAGCTGTATCGGACGCGTTTCAGGACCCGAGTCCCATCTTTAGCAAACAGAGAATATTGTTGGAATATATATAGGCTAATCCTTTAAAACAGCAGAATGTATTCACTTTTCACTAAAGATGGGACTCAGGTCTTGAAACGCGTCCGATCTCACAAGGTGAAACAAATCTCTACTAGAAATTCTACGATAGTAATTATTACCATAATAACGAAGTATTTGATATTATCGGAACCATTTACTTTAAAAAAATAAACATTCCATGTAAAGATGACAACTAAAATAAAATGATAGTTTTCTTTGAGTCTTCCTTGGACTAATGACTCTTTAATCTTCATCAACACCAAACTTCTCTTTACTTTAAAATCCTAAAATCTGGCTCTCATAATTCCATTCTTTTTTGTATCATTGACTAAGCAATACTTTCACTATATTTTTTCAAAAACCTTTTTTCTTTATTCAATTAATTTCAATTTAATAAATGTTGTTCTGACTCCTCAATCATGATCATGATCACAATTTAGTTGAAATTTATAGAAAAATAACATCATAACATCTCGAAATAATCGTCTGTGGGTTTTTAAGAGCTTAATACAATCTCTCATACAATATTTTTCATTACTAATATTTCAATTCTTAAAATATATAAGAGACATTAGAACTCATTACTTTGTTCTGTTGATTCAGAAATGCGTTTTTTCAATTATTTACTCTTTGATATAATGTAAAATGCGAATAACATGTTTGTATAATGTAAAATGTAAATAATATGTTTGTATTCTCTGTTTTTAACCTATTATTGGCAATCTCAGTTCGTATATAACCAAAAATAGAAATTTGTATATCCTGTGTATGGTTTGGAGCCTGTTGCATAACAATTTACAAACTACTGTATAAGAAAAATTCACAAGTGAAATCTTCTATTAAGATTTTGCAAGTGGGTGTGGAAGCACCAATAAAATTTGTGATGTTTTCCATGACGAAATGAAGGATGAGCAACCTAATATCAAAATTTACACTTTATTTCTATTTAGATTATGATTTTTACTCACTTATACTGGAGGGATGCATTTCGCTTCTAAAGAGAGGCTAACGAAGTTTCACTTTAGAAGAGAAATACATCTTTTCAGTATAGATGAGTAGAAATCATAATTTAAATAGAAATACAGTGTCAGTTTTGATATTGAATTAATAAAATTTTGTTTGTTAATATCGTTATCGTTATTATATTATAATATCTCCTTTAGATCAATCACTCTCCTCTCTGTATAATATTATTATTTTCTTACATTTTCTCTAGATTCTCTAACAAAAAATTGATGGAAGTTGTTATAACCAATTTTAATTCATAATGAAATTGAATTGGAAAGGTTTTTAACATTCATTCAGGCTTGTCAGATTGTAACATTGAGCCAACACAGTTAACATTTTAATCATAAAATATAAGTCTCTGCCATAAAGTCAAACATGTTGTACAGATTATTAAATTCAACCAGTTATCATTGACTGTAAACCTCTGCTATATAAAGTTTACCATGTACATAATAATAGAGCTTCAAAAACTTCCAAGGGTCAGCAGTTTGGGGTCTTTCCCCTTTACTGTCCCATGTAAATTTCGGATATTATAAATCTGTCGACCTGTCATTTTTTGAAAGCTCTATTAATTTAACGACCCCTACCCCCCTCACCAACTTCCCCCCTAATTACAATGGGGGTGTTCACAGAGTGGTAAGTAACAAAACCTGGGCGTTTACTTCTTATGACTCATTATAACTTTTGATAGGCTTTTGTGTTGTGAAAGTTGGAGTTGTTTTGTGGCTCCAAAAGTGGATTTTGGTGGAAGTGAAAATTGTTTTTAGGAAAAGGAGAGAAGATGGGAAAGAGCGGTTGGGGGAGAAAGAGAAAGAAACAAGAGATATAAAAGAGCATGAGATGAAGAGTGTGATAATAATGAAAATAATAGGCCTACCTGTAATAAAAATAACAATTTTGGTGAGAATAATGAGAAAAAATTGAATATTAAAATTGAAAATTGTTTTTCGAAAAAGAAACGACGATGAACTAGAAGAGACTGAAAGAGAAAGAGAAAGAACCAAGAGATAAATAAGAGCATGAGATAAAGAGAGTCATAATGGTGATACATAATAATATTAGGCCTACTTGTAATTTATTATTATAATATATAATAAATAAAATAATTAGAAAAAATTGAACATCTTGTGTTTAATTGAATATTGAAATTGTAAATGATATCTGGAAAGAGGAAGGAATATGGAGAAGTGTGCTTGAAGGAGAAAGAGTAAGGAACAAGAGATAACAAAATAGCATGTCATAAAGAGAGTGATAATAGTAGGCTTAATTGTAATAGTAATTTCATCAATGCTTTTAATAATTTGTTTATTTAAAAAATAAAATTGGATTTAGTGACTCACTGCTGGCACAAAAGTTCTACTTTTGCTGGCAGTGCCAATTTATTGTGGTGTTTGATGCAAGAAACTTAAGTTGTATTGCGATGGCCTTTTTGCCTTGTTATTTGTAAAGCTAAATTTTTAATAAATGTTTCTTGTTGAATTTCAGGACATTATTTAATATTGTGATAACTGTGTTCAACTTCGTCAGTATGAAAATGTTTAATTTTCTTGTAAAATTAGTTTTGGCAAATAAAATTTCAATTTTCTTCTTCTATTACTTACATCTAATTCACTCCTCTATTCTCTTCTCTTCTTTTTTTACTTTGGTCCTATTCTCTCATGTCTTCTTCACTACCACCTCCTTCCTCCTTATCACCTTCTGATTCTTTTCCTTCCCCTTTCCTTTTTCCCCTCCTTTGTTCTATACTTTCCTCCTTTCAAGTACTTCTAGAAAAACTTGTGAACAAGATAGGAGTGATAGAAAAGAATGATAAAGGCGCCAACGAAGAAGTTTGAAACATTTTCACCCTCTTTTTGCGCACTACTTCTCTTTCTCTTCCTCCTCATTATTCTTCTTCTTTTCTCTTTCTTCTTCTTTATCACATGGTGCTGCTTGGCGACATTAAAACCAAATTCACAAAAGGGGTTAGAAACGAAAAAACGAGGGAGGGTTCAGAACCCCAGCATTTTGATTTCTTATGCTAACTTCAACAGCGTTCATTTTTTGCAGAAAACATTCTTTGAGTGTGACAGAGAAGTATGTGTAGAAAACGGATGTATGAGAGAGATAGTGCTAAGTTCTCTCCATTCTTGTTAATACCATGTTGCCCTACGTAGTTTTTTATCGGTGAAAAAAGTTAGGAAAGAATATAAATAAATTAATGAGATGGAAAAACGTTATAAAAAGTCCCAATGTGATAACGCAAATTCAGTGAATGAAGCTGAATTTATTTTCACAATATTGTAAAAGTACATAAAAGTAATAAAAGTCAATCTGTAAAAGTAATATCTGCACTTAATGTACATTAGTTGATTTTATGAACATGTTGAGTTCTTATAAAAATAAAATTTGTTTCAAAAAACAGCACTTTCTATAAAAAAGAAAACATCTATGTATGGGAATCAAGAGAAAAGACAATATTATTATGGAAATAACCAAAGGTCAAACTTATTGACACAGAAAAACATGTGATACGGAAAGAGTGATGCATGAATTGAAAAAGTAAGATGATAAATGAATTAAACATTAGTAAATAAATGAATTAAACATTAGTAAATAAATGAATGATACCTTAACTAGAAAAAGATCAGCATTAATCAACGCATCATAGCTAAGCTTGTAGGCTGGATGACCAATAATAAACAATAATTTGAATAGTAAATAAACCAAATTTATTATTATTTATTTGTTTTTCACACATACTTCTCTGTCACACTCAAAGAATGTTTTCTGCAAAAAATGAACGCTGTTGAAGTTAGCATAAGAAATCAAAATGCTGGGGTTCTGAACCCTCCCTCGTTTTTTCGTTTCTAACCCCTTTTGTGAATTTGGTTTTAATGTCGCCAAGCAGCACCATGTGATAAAGAAGAAGAAAGAGAAAAGAAGAAGAATAATGAGGAGGAAGAGAAAGAGAAGTAGTGCGCAAAAAGAGGGTGAAAATGTTTCAAACTTCTTCGTTGGCGCCTTTATCATTCTTTTCTATCACTCCTATCTTGTTCACAAGTTTTTCTAGAAGTACTTGAAAGGAGGAAAGTATAGAACAAAGGAGGGGAAAAAGGAAAGGGGAAGGAAAAGAATCAGAAGGTGATAAGGAGGAAGGAGGTGGTAGTGAAGAAGACATGAGAGAATAGGACCAAAGTAAAAAAAGAAGAGAAGAGAATAGAGGAGTGAATTAGATGTAAGTAATAGAAGAAGAAAATTGAAATTTTATTTGCCAAAACTAATTTTACAAGAAAATTAAACATTTTCATACTGGCGAAGTTGAACACAGTTATCACAATATTAAATAATGTCCTGAAATTCAACAAGAAACATTTATTAAAAATTTAGCTTTACAAATAACAAGGCAAAAAGGCCATCGCAATACAACTTAAGTTTCTTGCATCAAACACCACAATAAATTGGCACTGCCAGCAAAAGAAGAACTTTTGTGCCAGCAGTGAGTCACTAAATCCAATTTTATTTTTTAAATAAACAAATTATTAAAAGCATTGATGAAATTGGATAAAATAATCACTTAAACAATCAAGTTCATAACATTTGGTAGAATAATTAGTAATAACAAACACATCTTCCTATTATTTTCCTTATTTAAAAATATGGCTGGATTTAACTGGGATGAGCTCCAGTAATTTTGCTTTCGACTTTAGAATTTAGTGCATTCAGTTCTTTGCTGTGAAATCACTTCCCGGTGGTTCAGAACTCACCTAAAACTGTAGGTCCAACTCATCAATCACGATCATCCAATTCATTAACCACGCACAGGTCTCAGACCTATGTGGACGTCATCCTCCGAAAAGAAAGAAAAAAGAAATATATTTTAAATTAGGAATTCTATATTTAAAAATTGATATCTTTGATGAATTCCACGATGAAATACTTTATGTACAATCTAATGTCGAAACGGACACTGTATTGCTATTGAAATTATTAATTTTACTAACTTATGGAAGGATGCATTTCACTTATAAAGAGGCTGGTGAAGCTTCTCTTTAGAAGTGGAATGCATCCCTCCAGTATCTCTAATATAACTAAGTTCGTAATTGAAATAAAAAAACAGTGTCTGTTTTGATATCAAATTTAATATTAAATTGATATACGGAAACATAAATATAAGATTAACACATTAATAAATAAATTTAGAAGATCTATAATAGATTCTCATTTGTGATGCTTACTTTTTATAAAGCAATTTAAAAAATAAATATTTGTATTCATCTATTCTGTTGTGCAATTTTTTTCACTTTTACTGAAGAAAAAGGAGAAAATGTTGTAAAAAGAGAAATACTTAGGAGAAGATGAAACAAGAAGAAAAAATGAGCAGAACAAAGATGAACAAAGAAGAACAAAGAAGAACAAAGAAGAACAAAGAAGAAAAGGAGAAGATGCAAATATAATTTTCTTTCAGCAAAGTTTGTCTCCTGTTGGGTACAAGGGTGCAAGATGACTGCTACCACCAGAAGGTGGTTGTTTGTGTGTGGGTGGTGGTGGGGGGGGATGTTAGATGTTGAATGGGTTGGTGAGGGGAAGGGTAGTGGGAGAGAGACTATCTACATTTGATACATTACGGATGCAAATATCGGATAAAATATTTACACAGAGACCCCAAGACGTGGTGCACTGTATAAAGGGTGTCTGTTGAAAGACATGGCTGTAGCCATGCACAGTTGTGGATTGGAGACCCTTTGGATTCGGAGGACATGCCAAGGATACAGCAGAAGGATCGCAGGATGTCACTTGGAACTCTTGACACCCCTCTGGACTTATCTTGTCGGGGAGTTGGGGTGGCCCCCCTCCCATAATTGAATGTTTATGGCTGGATCTCTGTACAAGACCTTCACCTCTGACTATATTCTACTTAGGAGTTGTATTCCTTCATATCCTTCTTCTCCTTTTATATTTTTCTTTACTTCCTCCTCCTCCATCTCTTTCTTCTTGTTCTTCCTCTCCATCACTTACTTGTTTTCTACTATTTATTATGCTTCTCTGTTATTGTTTCCCTACTCACTACTAATTTGAGTATTTCCTAATTTTAAACTTTCTTCTTTCTATTTTCTAACTTAATATTTTTCTTTCAAATTCTTTCTTTCTTACTCTCTTAAATTATTTCCCTTTTACGCCTCCATCCACAACATTTTTCAAATCTGCCTCTTCTTTTTCCATGCCTACTCTTTTAATGAGTGTCAGGTGAAAATTAAACTAAGTAATATAGATTTTCAAGTTTTCTACTCAATGGATAATCCAACAGTTACATATAATGAAGTTACTAAGATATTCAATGGAATTTATATGAATGTTTATAATTTTCATCATGATAATTCAAGAAACGTCTTTTCATTTAGAAAACCATGGATGAATAGAGAATAATTGTTGACTCTTGTAGATAGGCGAGATACGCTTTTCAAAAGATGGAAGCTAACTAATTTAAATGCTCACAGAGTTGAATATAAAAGGCATAGAAATTGGTTGAACTTAAGAATAAAGAAAAAAAATGAAAACCATTATAAATGTAAGTTTGATGGCCAAAGGAGAAATAAAAAAGGTATGGGGTTTTGTTAATAGTTAAATAGAAACCAATAGGAATAAATCTATTGAAAGTATAGTTATCGAACATATGCCCCTTAAAAAAACACAGGAAATAGCTAATGAGTTTGCAGAATGTTTTTATACTACTGTACAAGATTATTATTCATCCTTGTGGGTTTAAATTTATATTAGAAGATGTACCAAATCCTTTTTTAAATTGCAGTTTATTTTTACTGCCAGAGTCGGCAGAGTTTGTTTTCTTTTTATCGCCAGTGTTGGCAGAGTTTGTGGAGAATTGTTGAGCATGGATAGAAAAAAAAATCACCTGGTTTTGATAATATATGATTGAAGGATTTATTGTTATAGAGCAACGATATAGTTCAGCTATTGCAATTGCTCATAAATAAAGTTATGAAGACTCAATGCTTACCCAATGGTATGAAGAGTTCTATTGCCCATTCTATCCATTAAAATTGGGACTAGAATTTTTAAAAAATTCAGAACAATTTCCAACTTACCCATATTTGAAAAACATATGGCTAAAAGAATTAGTGGATTCTTACAGCAGCATAATGTGATCAATGAGTTTCTGTATAGGTTTATAAAAAGGTTGGGTACAAATAAATTATTATAAAATTTCTCAGATTACATAAATGGAAACTTGAAGAATAATGTACAGAACATATGTCTCTTTATAGATTTTTCAAAGGCGTTTGATAATATAGATCAGAACATTTTATTACAAAAGTTGTCTCATTCAGTTATATGTGGGCCAGTACTAAAATTATTTGAGAGTTATCTTGCAAATAGAAAATTTGTTGTCAAAATTAGCAATGATTTCAGTCGAGAAGATTTTGAATGTGGGAGTGCTTCAAGGGTCAGTCCTGGGGCCTCTATTTTTTATACTCTACACAAATGATTTACCTAAATAATTGAAGCATTGTAAAATATTCATGTTTACAGATGATATCTTACTGATTTCTGCTCATAAGTCTTTAGAAACAGCAGAAACATGGCTACAATATGATATGAATACTCTCACGAAATGGTCTCACAATAATTTTTTTGAATATCAATGTTGTCAGAACAAAGGTGTTACATATAACTACACCATATATAAGTAGCATTAGAGAAACAAAAATTAAGTACCATTGCTGTGAATGTTTCAAATTACAAGATAGAAAAATATATGTTTATACCAGGGATTGTCAATTTATCTTCATACAAATATCTTGGTGTAACAGTAGACTATAAATTATCTTCGATGGGATATACACATTAAAAATATTTGTAACAGATTGAAACAAGTTTTAGCCGAAATGCATTATGTGAAAGATTTGATTCCTAGTAAAGTAGAGAGGATGATGTATGTACCTTTGGGTGAGAGATATAGCTATCGTGAGATATGGCTTACAAGGGTGGGGGTATGCCAGTGATGTTTATTTGAGAAGAATATCTTGTGTTCAGAAAAAAATGTTATGTTTAGTGATTCACCTAAAAGCATTCCATATGAAAAGCTCTTGAACAGGTGTAACGTTTCAAGTATTAAAGGTTTATTTTTGTTCACAATAATAATGGAGAATTATTTTAGTAATAAGTAAAAAGTTGTTAAAGAAAGCCGTTATGGCTTGAGAAATAAGAGATATATTGTTCCATTTGCCACATAATAATATCGCAAAGAATAATTTATCATAAATATTGTTCCAAAAATATTCAATGATTTACCTGAGTACTGCACTGAATTTGTAAGTATGAAATTGTTGAAACGAAATTAATTAAAGGTTTGGCTTAATCATTATACATTGAATGATGTTTAGTTCAGTTGTTCCTAATCAATTTCATTTAATGGAGAAATAACTAATTGAAGTTGATTAAAGTTATTATTTTATGTTGTAATTAAGAGCTGAGCCAATTATTGTAATTTTAAAACAGTATTAATTTAATAAAACTCTAATAATTATCGTAGAAATAATCCTTTATAAATTTTTATTTTAAAAAGATATTTGATTTGTTTTATTCAACCTTGTCAAGCAACCTTCTAGGTGAGCTTAAGGTTATGTTATTTTGAGTAAAATATTTTTCTATTCTACTCTGTTCTATTCTACTACCACTTCCATTTTCTTCTGTTTCTCTTGTAGCTTCTTTTTCGTCTTCTTCGTCTTCTTCTTATCATTCCTCTCTTTTTTCGCCTTTCGTTTCTCTCATTCTTCTTTTTTCTTCTTCACCTTCTCCTTCTCCTCCTTAAACTCCTCCTTCTTTACATCCTCTTCCTTCATTTACACCTCAATTTTCTTCTTCTCCTCCTACAGCTCCTACTCCTCCTCCTTCATCTCATTCATCTTCTTCTCCATTTTCTTCTTCTAACCCTCCTCCTCCTCCTCCTCCTCCTCATCGTCTTCCTCATTTTTTTCCACCTCCTCATCTTCAACATTTTCCACTTCTGCTTCTTCTTCCCCTGCTGCTTCCAAAATAAAGTAATTTCATCTTTATCTTATCTTTATCTTTATCTTAACTGCCTTCTTCTTCTCCTAAAACATCTCCACCATCGCCCCCACCTCCTACTCCTCCTCTTTTTTCTCTTTCTCGTCTTCGTCTTTCTCCTTTTCTTCCTCTTGTAGTGTCACCTGTGTCTCCTTTCTCCCCTTTTCATGTTGTGTAGTGCACTTGACAATTTCTTGGTGGTAAGCCAGCAGAAGAGACACACACTTCTCTCTGGTTTCCCTTCAATATGACTGCCGCACTTTTCCCCCAATTTAGCGACTGTTTCCATTTTCCCCTTCCCCTCCATTCCATATCCCCCTCACACGCATTTGAAATATATGCTAATTCCTCAAAGCTGTGGAAAAGCGTGCATCTGGGTTTCACACAGCAGGAGAAAGTTGTATCATTTGAAGGGTTTAAGACTTAGACGGGTGCTTATAAGTTACCTTGAGACTTCCTTAACTGAAGGCAGACTCGAAAAGCATTCACTTAAAAGGCTTTTCAAGTCTCACTTATGATGAGGGGAAGCCTCAAGGTAAATTCATAAAAACGGTCCTTGAAACTTGGACTAGTAGTTCTATGAACAGTAGACCTCACGCCCAAGAATAAGGGTGCCCACACAGAAGAGCATACTTGATTTTTTTTCTTGTAGATTACGTCTTGGAGACTCTAATTAAGACGAGTCAGATCAACAATTATACTGTATACATATAATATTATCAATCTTATACACTAGTTACCATAATTACTATATCAATTATTTGTGGTGAGGCTTAATTTTGATGTGAAAGGAACTTATGTACACTATAAAAAGCTTTATCAACTAAATATTTTTTCAATATTTCTATATTTTCAAGACTCTTTAAAAACTGCGGTAGCTTGTTGAAGAGTTTCCTACCAATATAACTAGGTTTTTGTTTGAATAAGCTACTATTGTGACTCACCAAGTGGTAATCTTTTCGACTTCTTGTATTATAATCGTGATCTACTCAATGATAATCATCATCGCAAAATCAAATGCAATCATTAGACCATACCCTTGATTCCATTTGGGTAGTCAATTCCATATCTGGTTTCCACAAAGAATCACTCTGTATCGTCACCAACGCTGCGTTTTTATTTTCATTCAGCCTGTTCTTCAATACAGGTGATTACTCAAATCAGGTCCGATTTTACACGTCTCATGAATGAATTTATAGAACGGAATTTGTATAATATTATCATCCATTTAGTTATCACTAGCTTATTAACTTTAATAATTTTTTGATGTCTTTTTCCTTCTCCTTATAATTTTATTTATTTTATTATACTCAATTGAAATATTACAAATGATTTGTTTTTCTCAAACAAATATGTCATTGCTATGAATGATAGTTAAATCATATGAAGGCTCAACAAGATTAAATAAGAGGGCCCGGGGACTGTTTTGAAATCTAATTCCAATTCCTTATGATGGAGAAGCTTATTTCAAAAATTTTAATTTCTCAGTTGCAATGGGAAGAGAAAGAAGGAGAAGAAGAAGACTGGCAAAGAAGCATGTGGGCAAAGTAGGGAGGTAACAACAGTTTATAACAGCAGTTGCAAAATAGTTTTAATCCGCTGCTTTCATCGCTTTGCAAAAGTCGTTAGAAAAGTTTCGAAACTGGAAAACACCTCTAGCGCAACTCACTCAAATTTTCTAGCGCTTTTCCCACTCCCCCCGTCTGGAAAACTCATTTTCCGACCAGCAAAGGAAGCGCAGTAATGACCGAATGAATGCTCCTGCCCGCACATTCGCGTATGCAAGTCCCCGCAAATTCTTCATCAACAACATCTTGTCATCCTCCTTCTCATCTTTCCTTCTTTTTCTTCTTCTTTTTTCTCCCATAAAAAATTATTCTAATGTTGGCTTCGAATATTAGGTTTATTCTATGCTATTAATGCAATCGTGATGTTCAGTCATGAGCCCTGAAGACTGCGCTTGGATGGGTGACCGTGCTTCAATGATTTGATGCTTTAAGCTACATTTTCTGGTCCCGTTGGTTTGGAACTCACCCGAAATAGTAGGTCCACCATATATTTGATATCATTGATTAACTAATAGCCTACTAGGACTACATTATTATTGTAAAGATAACTTTCAGACTCTATACAGGGTGTTTCGGAATTCTCTACTAATACTTCTAGGCAGTGTACCACTAAAAAAAGTAAATATCGTGATAAAATTTTTCTGAAGTCCTCAGTTACTCGCACAGCCGCCATTTTGTTTTTTTCACGCATTACTTTTTTATTCGAACACCATTGAACGTATAATTTTGAAATTTTGCATACAGCTTTATAACAATTAAAACAATCTAAAAAAATTAATCAAAATTTCCCGACATGAAAAAACAAAATGGCGGCCATTTAAAATCTTTACAGGATTAAATTAATAATGGCTAATGGTAACAAAATCTGTTTGAAATAACCTTTTTTAGATATTTCTATTGCAAATCTAGCGATACCTCATTTTTCAAGATTGGCCAACAATTAACAGAGATTAAAAAAAAACACAAGAAGAGATACAACAGACACAGCCCACTACTGCTTTCTTTACAAATTTTCAATAAAAAAATCCAAATTTTAGGTTATGACCAAGTTAAACTAGAAATTTTACTCCAAAAGATGATTAATAATTGAAATATATATATATATTTTTAATAAATGTAATTTAGCTGTTCACTTCAACAACGAATCACTGAAACTGTCCAATAGTCCAAAGAAAGTGAATATAATTTTGAATTTTGTTCGAGATTTTAGAGCCGAAAATAAAGAAGTCAATATTATTATTTATTTATTTATTGTGACAAATTTACAACGAGTGTGAAGGTGCAACAGACTCAAATCCAAAACTGCTCCCTTCACAAATTTTGAATAAATTTGAATCTCTCAGAGTTATGCTACTTTTTAGGGTGTGCGGTGGTTGGAAGCGGTTTGCAGTTTTACGATCAAACAAGGAATAACTTACAAACAAAGAAAATTTATTTACCATAGATAATTACAAAGAATAAATAACCATGAGAATGAGAGCCTTGCAATGACAGTTTAAAGATCTGCAACCCGCTTCCAACCACCGCACACCCTAAAAAGTAGCATATCTCTGTTAATTGTTGACCAATCTTGAAAAATGAGGTATCGTTAGATTTACAATAAAAATATCTAAAAAAAAGTTAATCCAGTCAAATTTTTATACCATTAGCCATTATTAATTCAATCTTTCTCAAAGATTTTAAATGGCCGCCATTTTGTTTTTCATGTCAGAAAATTTTGATTAATTTTTTTTCTTAGATTGTTTTAATTGTTATAAAGCTCTATGCAAAATTTCAAAATTACACGTTCGATGGTGTTTGAATAAAAAAATAATCCGTGAAAAATCCAAACATCGGCTGTGTGAGTAACTGGGGACTTTAGAAAAATGTTATTACGGTATTTACTTGGTTAGTGGTCTAGAAGCACTGCCTAGAAGTATTGGTAGAGAGTTCCGAAACACTCTGTATAGAGTTTGAACGTTATATTTACAATAAATAATAATATAGTCCTAATAGGGTATTCCTTCATCAAGGATATCAAATATAAATAATGTTATCAAATATAAGGTATATTATATCACCTTTCTTATTGAAAGTATGCCTCACCTCAACTAATTGATGTGGTGAATAATATGACGAAATTGTCACAACCACATTCATTAAAAATAGTGAGATACTAGTTTCGGTTGTTATACCATTATCAATCTCAAACAAACTAATGTTTGAGATTGATAATGGTATAAAAACCAAAAATAGTATCTCACTATTTTTAATAAATGTGGTTGTGACAACTTCGTCTTATTATTCATCATGGATATCTTCCACAATATCACCTTCGCTACTTTCACATATAGTAATTAACTAGTGCGTTAGATATGAAATATTGTATGGTAACTAGAGCACAAGATTGGTAGTAAAATGTATGTATATAATATTGTTGATTTGACTTATCTTATACTCCTCAACCGGAGTCTTCAAGACGTGATCTACGAATAAATAATATATCTCAAAATTTGATAGCCGATGTTGAAAGGAATAAACTTATGCACTATAATTGTTTTATCTATAGACAGAATAACAATGAATGTGGAGATGCAACACAGTCCAAGACTACTCTCTTTACAAATTCTGACTATGCTATATTGTTCAAAACATCAAGGTTAATTTACTCTAAAAATGTATATTGACTAATAAATTACCTTTCTACTCGTTATATTCAGCAGTTTCACCTTTATCAAATATTGAAATGAGAATGGCTGTAGGCATTCTCTTTATTGATTAGATAGTTAGATTGAGAGATAACTACCAACTCTGGCTAACGGCTTCGGCTATGCCTAAAGAATTCTATAATATTCTTATTTAGATTTGAAACTGTGATGAAGTCAACTATTTTGTATTGATATTGTCAAATTTTGTTGGATGAAGGGATCAATAAATTCTTTTATCTATCTACATTCATTTCAAAATATAAAATGGTTCTTTTTCACTCAAAAGACTATTAATTTAAAAGTACACTCAAAATAGAACTCTGAAAACAGTTAAAAAGAGTTTAAAATATCGCAATTTGATAAAAAAATGTTCAACCAAAAATACTTCTATTATTGCTGCATTTCCTTCAGGAACTTGGAGTTTGATGCATAACAATTTTGAAATAATATCATATCCCTAGTATTTCTACATTGTTTATGTTTCGATATTAAACTGAGAATTTCTGTCATCCCTAGAGTTGCGACCCTCCTCAAGAAATGGAATGGCCTTTGGCAATAACTAGGAAGGGCTCAACCCTTTAACCATGTAACCAAGTTGGCTGAAAGTTAGTTTCAAGCAGAACGGAGGAGATTGATGGTCGGGCAAGTTGATTAACTTGAAGTCGATAATCGAATAACAGCGGTTTGATTTGTCAAATCGAGATATCAACTCGGGTTTAACTCTCCAGTTAACCGCAGTTCCAGCAACCCTTCCAATAGCACCATCATCGTTATCATTATAATTATCATCGAATTTATATCACTTCAGCACGAACATTATCATCAACGGCATCATTCTAATTCTAACATTAGTTTTAACAGTATCATTCTAACGCTAACATTATCACCAACTGTATCATTTTAATAGTATTGTAACATTATCATCAACGGTATAATCCTAACTTCAACATTATCATCAATATTGTATCTTTCTATCATCATCATAAACTGTATCATTCTAACACTAACATTATCTGTGATGTTTTCCATGACGAAATACTTGATGAACAATCTTATCTCTTATTTCCTCTTATGTTGTCTATCTTTTTCATCCTTACTCACTGAGAAAGCGATCCTTGAGGAAATCCCATTACTGAGATCAGATGCAACAATTTTGCGCGTAAAAGCTGGAACGTCTCTCATTTTTCACGCATGAGAAATAAGAAGTGAAAAATATGAAGAGAGGAGGAGGAGAAGAAGGAGAAGGAGGGAAGGAAGGGGAAGGAGGAGAAGGAGGAGAAGGAGGAGAAGGAGGGAAGGAGGGGGAAGGAGGAGAAGGAGGAGAAGGAAGAGAAGGGGAGAAGGATGAGGAGGAGGAGAAGGAGGAGAAGGAGGAGAAGGAGGAGAAGGAGGAGAAGGAGGAGAAGGAGGAGAAGGAGGAGAAGGAGGAGAAGGAGGAGAAGGAGGAGAAGGAGAAGGAGGAGAAGGAGGAGAAGGAGGAGAAGGAGGAGAAGGAGGAGAAGGAGGAGAAGGAGGAGAAGGAGGAGAAGGAGGAGAAGGAGGAGAAGGAGGAGAAGGAGGAGAAGGAGGAGAAGGAGGAGAAGGAGGAGAAGGAGGAGAAGGAGGAGAAGGAGGAGAAGGAAGAGAAGAGAAGAAGGAGGAAATTGAGGAGAAGAAGGAAGAGAAGGAGGAAAGGGAGGAGAAGGAGGTGAAGGAGGAGAAGGAGAAGAAGGAGTGAAAGGAGGAGAAGGAGGAGGTGATGTTGGTGATGAGGAGGAGGAGGAGGAGAAGGAGAAGTTTCAATAATTAACTATGCCCATCAATAAAATATGACGGCTCAAGTTTTATGGATGAAGAATATTAATAATTAAGAATGTAAAGAAAAGTAAGTGATAATAAATAATGTAATAACCTGATAAAAACTTGTACACAAAAATTGAAAGACATTCTGACTCAATAAGTCAAAGAGATTAAAGTTTTTCTCCCACATGTTCAGGATGGACAACAACAGACTCACAAAACAAATATTCGATGTCTTTTGCAATAGATTTAAAAAAGTTTAGGACAAACTGAGCTGAATTGAACAGATGAAAAACCGTAACATCTTCATGAATATTTTGAAAAACCAAAATCGAAGGCTTTAGAAAAATCACAAGCGTAGAGCTAGTACAGTGATGTCCGAAGATCAGAAAAAAACCACTTCTGAAAGAATGAAAGAGTATTGATGAAGAAGGAATTCATAAAGGCATTGTCGAGATCATATAGCTGAACGTTTTTCAAATCTGATCTCAGTAATGGGATTTCCTCAAAAATCGCTTCCTCAGTAAGTAAAGAAAAAAAGATAAACAACTTCAGAGGAAATAAGAGAGAAAGAGACTACAAAGGAATGAAAGAGAAAAGGGGAAACATGTTAGAGAAAGAAGAAATGACAGAGTCAGAAGAAAAAGAGACAGACAATTCAAGAGGAACAAAGAGAGATGAGAATATAGAGGAATGAGAGAGAAAGGAGGAAGCACTACAGAGAAAGAAGAAATAACTGAGTCAGTTGAGGAAGAGAGAAAGAGTATCGTGTCCGCGTTCATCACTTTACCTTGACACACTAAAATTCATAGTTTGTGTTTTTTTATGATTAAAATTAAGATTATTGTTAAGATTAAGTGAATATGTTGACTATAAAGGATTAAAGCCTTAAATTTAGCCTTTAAGTACTAAAGCTCTCTGTTGACTTGAAATTGATTTACAATACCATAGATGGATCTCATTCTGTTCTGATTAAGTTCAATGTCAATCAGAAATTTAAAAAAAATTTAATTGAGTCTATTGTTTTGGACTCTTTATAAGGAGTGAATTATCTGACGGTTCGATGGTGCGGGAGTGGATAGGAGAAATGAGATGAAAAAGTTTAAAATCTTACAAAAAAAGGTTGTCTAAATCCCAATTATTTTGTGACCTTATGAACTTTCCAGCTGAGACTGTCCTTGACTGACCTCTCAGTAGTCGAAAAACACACTCCAGCTTCCAATAAAACAGGATTCCAAATATTGGCACAACGTTCCAAATAACTGAATAAAATGGCATCCAATTGAAACATATTCCATCCATGCATACAAATTGTTACAATCAACACAAGTGCGATTGTTCTATTCGTTATTTCGCCTTTCTTTCTCCCATATTTCATCTCTCTCTCACACACATACACACACCATTTCTCTCTCACTCTCTCTCTCTAGCTTTTTTTCTATGTCTCCATTACTCATTCATTTTCCATCCATCGTTTATCAAGCGAACCTTTTTAAGAGATATCCAGAAAATAAATAGACGAATGCTAACATCAGCTCCATCCCTATTTTGTTATTGATGAAATAAAACGAGTAGGTGAGTAAGGGGATGGTGGAATAGCAGAATTGAGATAAAAGAGAATGATAAAGAAGGCATGATAGAGGGACCGGTAGTGATGAGAGAGAACGAGTAGCGAAGAAGGACAGTGTGATGTACAGAAGGGAAGAGAAAAGCGAAAAAATTCCTGCTATGTAACGTAGAGCTGAAAATGAACAAACGCTACCATGCCCTGAGGCTGGAATTAATTAAATGCGATTTAAAAATCGAATTCATCATATAACTTTGAACTGAACGTTTCAGGTTGTGAGCTTTTTATTAGGTTTGTGAGGCCGGGTAACGTTATTTGCATTAGGGGCATCCTACGCTAACTTTTAGCGAATTAACTTACTGACGATTATAGCGTTGAGCTACTGATTTCAATCAGAACTGATCACTTTTGAAAGCAATCACTGTCGATTTTTAATCTGCTTTCTCCTTTATTATTCATTTTTATTATGATTCTCTCATTCTGAATTCCTGGAACTCTTTGGATTGGTCTGTATTCATTTAATTATTGTATTATTCATCAACTTGCCCACTTTAAGAACATTTTTATTAAATTGCATCAGTGGTTTTCATCCTTACATGTTTTTTATTACTCACAGTTAAATTTTCAAAATTATTCTAGGACACAGTCGCTCTTGGATCTGAGAGTAATGTAGTTACTCAATATGATGTAACCACTCATATCAATATTATTTTTAATTCACACAAATAATAAATAAATCTTACGAATCTGGATCTTTCTCAGAGAATTGCAGATGAAATGAAACATACCTACGGAAAAATATCTAAATTAGTGTGGATTGCAGAGCACAGATACAATGATACAATTATGCTGCACACGCTTAATTAGCATTAAATTCAATCAGCTGATAATCCTCATTGAGTTAAGATCAACTTGAGTTTAGAATATTAACTTGGAACAAATGCAGCAGCGTCTTCCTACACTTCATCAGGAAATAACATAATTCGCTGCTGTAAAATCACTTCTTGATGGCTCGGAGCGCACCTGAATCTGTAGGTTTAACTCATCAATCACCATCATTCAATTCATGACTGACGCGCAGGTCTGTCATACTCGTATGTGGGCTTCAACTAAAAAAAAATCAATGCTGATAATGCGAAAAAATTTATTCAATTTTAAAAAATATTGTGATTGATTCAAAATCAAATGAATATAATATTTTCAAAGATATACATATTTTATAATAGGTACTCAATTATATTTTTATATTTAATCACATTGATAATACTGAGAATATTATTTTCTCTGAGTTCCAATATTTTATTTATTATTTTATACTTGAGAACCAATCATTCAAATAAATACAGACTAGAAAATTGAGTTATTCTTGAACTATTCAGTGTTTTTGAGAAAAAAATTGGCTGAAGCAAAACAATCACAAAAACTGTAGAAAATCATTTGGCAAAAATAAGTAATGACCTCCACTGTCACCATATATTCCAAAATCACTCACCCGTAAAAAGTTGAACGAAATTAAACAATGCAAAAAGGGCAATTTTTCCCGCACAAGTAGGGCAAGCTGTTGACTTTTTTTTAGCAAATCGAACAATTGGCAACCCAGATGTCAAACGCGCTCCATTTTTTTTTTTTTTAATTTTTTTGGTTTTGAGCAATAAATTATGAAGCCATACAATTTCCTCCGTCACGTTCCTAAAAATGAGCATACTGCTTCCGTGTTGAGTTCTATATCTATGTATTTATACATGTACTAAAGCTAGGGCCTTATAATATACATATTCGGATTAAATATAGATATATGGAGGTCCCCATCGATTAGCATTGGAAGCCTAAGTTAACCATTGAACCGTTTGGCCTGCATACTTTATCCATGTCATCTTTTGGGGGAATAGGCTAAGCAGCTGCTCAGTTGTTCCCCTTTCGCTGTTCCTCCATTACCCAAATGTCTCCTAATCGTTTCCCTTTGGTCTTATCCCTTTGTTATTTTTCTTCCATATCCGCTAAATAAAATCTAAAAAACAATAACAATGTAATGCTTGATTCATTTGCAAGCTAAGTTGACAGATGGCTCTCATAATTTTCAAGGTACTATGGTCAGCCCTATATAAAGAGTTCAAAGGGAATATACACACTAATATCAAATCTGCTCATCTATCTACTCACTTATACCGTACTGTAGATACTGGAGGGATACATTTCATTTATAAAGAGAAGCTTCATCAGCCTTGATATTAGAGGCTGATGAAGCTTCTCTTTAGAAGTGAAATGCATCCTTCCAGTATGTCCAGTATAAGTGAATAAAAATCATAATTTAAATAGAAATACAATGTCAGTTTTGATATTAGATTGTTCATAAAGTATTTCGTCATGGAAAACGTCACCGGAAATGCAGATTCTAATAATTTTGATAAATACCAAATTTAAAATGTAACTTAACAAAATTCTTGTATCAATAGAGAAGAATTATGTGATTCTAAAATGATTTTGGAATGTGAGTGAAATAAATTTTTGTATCAGTAGGAATAAATCTAATAATCCCAATTTTTTCGAAATTTATTTTATTGAAAATGAAAAATGGGATTTTCAGCCTAAAATTGTTTTCATCAACTCATTAACTTGGAAACGGGAATGATCACCAAAGTCAAGCTCTGACTTTAATAATTTATTACTGATCAAGCTGATAACTTTGATAATGGCCACTTGAATGATAGTGGAAGATTGATATTGATTGAATAATATATAACATATAATATTTTTTCAGTTTTTGTTTGTTTTTTGAAGATAAACCATCTTCAACTCTATGGTAGGTAGATACAATAAATGCTATTGTAACAATATTTTCCATTGTAATTCAATACAAGTTCATTAATTTTAAACTTTATTATTATCAGTCTGAAAATTAGGCCTACTACCTAATTTAGGAAAAACGTCTTACAATATTCATGCTTTTAAACGTTGGATGGAGAAAGGTGAAATGCAAGATTTGTGCTTCAATGCTTCATCAAAAATGTGCTTATATATCAAACGCTCTTTATAGGTATATCAAATAGTACTAGCATATTTTAAAATATGCTGATATACGACGAGCTGCTATCAGCCTGTCCGTCCATCCCGGCTAAACTTAATTTATTAATAAAACTTGTAAATACTTGAACCATATTTCCATTTCCATTTTATCTCTAGTGCATCTGTCACACTATGAAATGTCCTAATAAATTGTGTTAAGAGCTGACGTCCAAGACACAAGCCATGTGCACCTTATTAGGTTCAATCTCTAGAAGACAGAGACACAGCTATCTCGAGAGATAAGAGTAGTAAATGGAGATAGTAAAGTAGTTGTACAATAAGAAGAAGAAAAAATAAAAAGAGGAAGAAAAAAAAGGAGAAGCTGCCAAAAGGAAAGACGAGTAGCTAGTAGAAGTGGATGCAGTCAATTAAAACAGCCAGATATAAAAAAATATATTGTCAAACAGCGTCAATTAAAAGGAATTCAAGGGTTTTAATTTGAGCATAACCATAAGATGACACCATGGAAAATATTAATATTAAAAGCCTGGAAAGGCTTGTGGCTTCCTTTACGACTCAAACTATCCGCTCAATTCATAGAGCAATAATTCATGGTAGAGAGCTCTGAACCACTTAGTCCTTTACACTTTTTCCCTTCTATTTATTCCTTGTTTCTTCTTTTACATCCTTCTTTCTCACTCCTTCTCCTTCTTTCACCATCATTCTCCTTCCTTCACAAACCCTCTCCTTCATTCTCCTGGTTTGATTATTGGTGGTCATAAAGTTGTGAACACAAAAACTCAAGAAGGGACGTTGATTATAAAAAAGGGAAAAAACACACATACACACTTAGGGAGTTTATTTTTATATTGATAGTAGGAAGCTTTGAGTTAAAGCTACAATAGAATAACGTACCGTTATTTTACTGTACATAACGTACAATATATACTGCACGCATGGATTTCCACGCTAATGGAATAAGCTCCATGGGCATGAGCAGATGAGCAAAATGGTACATAATTTTTTTTTAGGAACGTTACTGAACTGATACCTGTTGCGGCACACGGCAAACGGCTACCGCAATACAAAACGTGGATTTTAATATTAAAATATACGGTTTATATCTGGAAAAAAAACCCACCTAGTATTGTCTTTTTTCTTTGAAGGTTGAAGCCCACAGGTCTGAAACCTGTGCGAGGGTAATGAGTTGGATGATGATGATTTTTGATTAATGATTAAACATACAATTGATTGATGAGTTGATCTAAAGTTTTAGGTGGATTCCGAACCACCGGAAAGTCATTTTATAACAAAACGAAGAGTCTTTTTGCTGGCCAATTCAATCGGTCACCCTTACAAAGAGCGCCCAGGAGTCCGTAGCTTATCTTTATTTAAATTTAATACCTGCTACGGCTCACGATAACGTCCCTTTATGTGCACCAATACCACAGTGCAAAATGCATTATGGATTTGAATATTAAAATAAATGGTTTATATCTGAATATATAAACCACATAAATAGGTGGATCGCACCAAGAATGACATTGGCCCCATAACAATCAAATCATTTTTTTTTCCAAATTAGAAAATACAAAAGAAGTAATGAGCTATTTTCATTATATAATTACAATAGAATAAAATAAAGAAGAGATTTCGTAGACAACTAACTAAAGACAATAGATAAAACCATTAAAAGTTTCACATTTAATGTCATAGTCTCTATTGCGTAGGATTATCATGTCGTGTTAAGGAAATAATACCTACAAAGGTGAAACCTGAGCGCAGGTATGAGTCGCTCATTGAAGCATGTGAATAGTTTATAAAAAGGTCAAAAAAAAATTACTATAAGTTTTAAAAAACTTATGTGAAGAAATTTGAAAATTGAAATTGATTAAAAAGATAGGATAATAAGCTATTGAATTAGAAACGATAAAAGAAGTTCTTGAAAAAACAAAGAAAACCATATGAATTCCAGAAAACTACTACCTAAGTTCAAGTTTGTTTATAAGAAAGAATTGGTTCAAAAAATAGAAATAATCAAATTAATTTTATGAGCTATTGAAACAGTTTGTCACCAAGTTTTTGTGAAACTATAAATTTATCCAGATCATGTCACATTCTATTATTTATTCTACTGTTTAAGAAAATCAATAGAAATAAAATTGGTCAGTTTCTTGGTTACAAATGGAAACTGTCTAGAACACAACTCCAGAGCAGCATGGTCATAATGATACTGGTTGGTCTCAGGTTGTATGAGGTTTCTTGGAGGCAAAAACTATTTCTATTTCTATTTAATAGAGTGGAGCTAAATGTTCATTAATATAAACCTGCGTATTAGGAAGAGAGCGATTGAGTTCTTTGCAGTTGAAAGCCTGTTTCTTCTTTGCTGCTGCTAACCGTAATAATTTTGTTTTTCTTGCCAAGAATTTGTCTATAGTATTCTGTGATCGTGGATTGTTTATTCAAGGAACTGTATGTGCAATTGAGATGTCGTGTTGTCGATAAGGAACCTCTATAATGAAGTGGTTCATTTGAGAAATATTCATTACAAAATTTATCAATAGACGAATGCTCAGTTTCAGACGATAACATAATCTGAATTTAGACAATTATATTTGAAAAAATATAATCTGTTGAAACGGATCACCATCATGTTCCAATACATGGTTAAACGCGAGGTGGAACTACCCGTAAAAGGTCTCCCAATCATAAAAAAACTGTTATGGGTTCTTTCTCTAAAATAATGCTGACAAGACTTTAATTCAACACTCGCACTTTATTAACACAAATTATTCACAACACGCACTAATCAGTAATGTCTTACACAGAATAAGCAATCAAAAACAGATAAATCTATAATGTTCAGCTAATAAAGATATTACTGTAAAAAATCAAACACTAAATGTTGGAAAGCCGATTTAACATTAAATAATAACTGTACAATAAGCTGTCCAATAATTCAAGAAGAAACGTCTAAAAAGAAGAATTAAAACTTACGTAGCACAAGTCCATAATACAATAAATTATAGCTAAGAGTAGAGTCCACTCCTATGAAATGTAGAACAGTTCTCACAATACACTCACAATATCCTGCGATTATCACTTTAACAACAAACGTTTGTACTATGAACGGAACTGCCACTTGTGATGTCAATGAGATTCAAACAATGACTGAAACTACAAAAGTCTCTGCTATCTATACATTTTTCATAATCCAGAAAGACAGAGATCTTTCTAAAATGTTCTATCAATTTTTAAAATAAACAAATAGAACATTCTCCATTCATCCAGGCTATTTTAATTGCCGAGATAAGAACATTCTAAAGGTGTCTCGATAAACTGCAAGGCAAAGGGGAGTATGGGGGGGAAGTAAGCAATTAGCTTAGACTTGAAGACGTACTGACACGGGCAGATAACGCTGAAAATCACTGTTCCTTCTTTCTTTTCATATCCATAACAAAACCATACTCTAATAAAAATACAGGCAATATTTTTGTTTCTGTTACTGGAGTAAAAGACCTCTTTTTTGTGTTACACAAAAGTAGTGTGTACCCAACCTTGATGAGTACTGACCTTGATAACCTTGATGTGTACCGAATTATTCTCGTTATAAATAACAAACTAAAAAGTTATTTTTATTGGAAGATGAATGGAGAAAAATGGAAGAAAAGAATGTAAAAAGAGAAAGAAAAATCAATGAAGGAAACAGAAAGAGAGAAAGAGAATGAGAAAAAGAGTGAGTGAGAAATTGTCGCACAATCTCACATTTTTTTATGACAAGTCCATTAGTGGCTGATTCAGAAGGGCCGTTTCACACTGTAGGCAAACATCACACACATCATGTCCACACGTCTGTAACGGGCCTTTGTTGCCATTGTCAGAGCTGGCCTTTATTCAGCAGGTGAAGAGAGAGAGAGTGTGAGTGAGTGCTAAGATGGGGTAGAGGAAGAGTTATTGTGTCGGCTTGATCCCAATGTAATCTTTGTTGAAGCCATTGTGGTCAGATGATTTTTCACCTCCATTTTTCTGTGATTTTGATTCACTAAGAGGAACCGTAAGAGAATATTGCCGTTCGTCCACTCTTTCTTCTCATAGAAGCTGGTAAAAATTTTATCAATATGTAGTGTTCCGTAGAAGTAGGATCTTATTACCACTCTGAATTTTACATGTTCAAACATAAAGAAGAAATTTTCTGAAAAGAAATGTCAACTTCCCCTTGGATTTTCATTACCCGGCTTTTTTTGTCCTGTTTGTAAGGGTGGCCGATTGGATTGTCCAGCAAAAAGGATCTGTTCTCTGCTGTAAAATCACTTCCTGGTGATTTGGGACCCACCTAAAACTGTACTGCTCATCAATCACCATTCATTATCAAACTATCAATTACCATCATCCAACTCATCAATCTCCATCATCCAAATCATTATCTACGCACAGGTCTCAGCCCTATATGGGCTTCATCATCCGAAGAAGAAATTTTAATACCTTGGGTAAATTTTTAGGTATTGGGCTATTTCACATTCTATTTCCAGAACTGAGTTCTCTTCAAGTTTCATGAGAATATATCTTGGTTTATCAACAAATTTTGGGGTACTGGGCTATTTCACATTCTATTTCCAGAACTGAGTTCTCTTCAAGTTTCATGAGAATATATTTTGGTTTATCAACAATAACCCAATTCAATTCAATTTAAACTTGAGAAATTCCAGTTTTTATGGCTGTTTTTGAACATTTTGTTGAATATCTCAATAATAAATAAAAATAGTAAGTGACATGTTCTCCCCGGTTTTCCAGCTCTTTTTACACAAGACCTATACAATTTACCGCCCAAATGAAAGAATGAAAGCCTTATAATAATAATAATAATAATAATAATAAAAATAATAATAATAATGATAATAGTAATAATAATAATATTAATTATATGATAATAAGCCTTTTACTTTTATCAGTGGGAGACCCTAACGGGCAGTTCACATCGCTGTTTGAGCCATGTCATGGGGAAAATGGTGGACCTACTATTTCAGGTGGGTTTCGAACCACCGAGTAAGTGATAATAAAGCTTATAACATCAAGTCATTAAAGCATTAGTTGCGTTTAAAGATATGTTGTTCATCATATATGAAAAAGTAAGATATTGTCGTGTCACTCAATTTATTTTGTCACAGTATCATGGTTTCACAGCTTTCTAGCTGCTTCCTCAGCAGTACTGTAGTTGAACGTAGTAGAGTACAAGCTGAGGATGAAGCAAGTAAGCTTTGAAACTATGGTACTGTCACAAATGAGTTGAGTGTTTCTTCAATTTCAGTCTTTTTATTCACAAAATAAAATGAATATAATCTTATTATTTATCTATTTATTTATTATTAATTAATTAATTTATTTATTTGTTTATTTATTTATTTATTGTGAAAAATTTACAACGAGTATGAAGGTGCAACGGAATCAAGTCCAAAACTACTACCTTCACAAATTTTGAATATAAATGTTACATTGTCCAAAACATTTAGGTTAACACAAACTAAAAATTTAAGACATGCTGGAAACCTTCAATCGGAAAATAATAAAATTAATCTTCTCACTTGACCACTATTAATTTAAAAGTTCACTTGAAACGAAACACTAAAACTGTTAAAAATAGTTAATAATATTACATTTTTATAAAAACATTTGAGCCGAAAAATATTATAGTCCTTCCTTTAGTGTTCCTACTCATTTCTTTGATCTTTCCGCTAATCCTCATCCTCGTCTTCATCCTCATCCTCACCCAGCTTGCATCCAATGGCCTGTAACCTATGGTTGCCCTATTTTTGGCCCCAAAATGTTTCCCGCAAATGTGTTAAGGGCTGAAAGCGGAGCTTTTCAGAAAAGGTCTGCAAAAATAAACATGTCCGCCCCTACACCTTCTCCCAATCCCCCCCTCCCCCACAAAGACTAATTTCCTGCAACGTTCTGGCCTTACGAAGACGATATAGATGTATGTTTGTATATACAGTAATAATAAAGGTGAGTGTGTGTGTGTGTGTAAGGAACAGCTGTTAGCTAAGATGAATGCGGTAGCAGAAGAGAACCCATGTACCGCCCCAAAGTTTAAGTGTGGCATATGTACCTACATTGATCTCAATGTTGTGTGGTTTGTGTTTGTGCGCGCGCGTGCGTGTGTGTGAGAGGGAGAGTGAGTATGGGAGAGAAAGAGTGAGAAAGATTGTTAGAGTGAGTGGTGGAATTTGACAAGTCATTCATCAAGCCAAGCTTCGCTACAAACCTTTTAGAAACACTTAGCCAGGTTCAAGGGGTGGAAAAGTGAAGAAGGGTGGGTGTTTGGAAGTGAAATCGGTTAAAAGGATACCGGTTTTAACGATGGTGGAGTATGAACCATGTATTTCAACATTAAAAGCAACAACACTATAGATGGATCGCCACGAGAATGACATCAGCTGACATGTACTATCTTTTCCTCGCAAACTGTACTAGACTGGTAATTTAGAGGAATTCAAAAAAATGAACTCTCAAACTGAAGCAGCTTGGAAATGTGATGATTGTCTGTCTAATACTGAGAATTCAAATTCTATGGATTCAAAATTAAATAAGGTAGTGGACGCAATAGCTTAGCTTTGAGCTGAACTCATAACTCTGTTTGAACCTCAAATAACTGCACTTCCGAATTTGAAACTGAAAAAAATCTAAAAATGCTGTGAAGTCTATCTTTAACGAACTCTCCACTCAATGCGACAAAAAATACTTTGACTTGTTAATTGTTTCTGAGGATTTGAAAAAAAGGATCGTCAACTTGAGGAAGAAATAAACGTTCTCCACCAACGGTCAAGGTTGGATAACATTGAAATCTCTGGCATCTCATTGACTGCAGGAAAAGATGTCAGCGGGGTTCTGGAGGAGGTGGCTCGAGTTATTGAATGTGAATAGAAAATTATTAAGAAATGCTCAGCATTGATATTTCCATGAGGAAGCTGTGAGGAGATAATTCCAATTTATAAAATTAAAATATTATTAATGCTATTAGAATCATAAAAATGAGCTGCATCAAACTGGATGCGCGAAGCAACAGGTTTTCATTTTATTACTGATTTTGTTGTAGATTATATTAGTGATGTTGATGCTTGTTGAAGAAAATCGTTATTTGGAGCTGTAAATGCGGAAATTATAAAACGTAGGAAGGAGTAGGAAAAAATATGAAAAAAGTAGAATAGGAATTGAGATAATGAAAATTAGAATGGGAGAGAAATAGAAGAAAGCGATGAATAAGAAAGGAGAGGAAAGTAAGTCAGGAAGTACGGGAGAGCAAAAGAGTTTTGAAAATAAACATGAAGGAATTGGAAAAATTACTAACAAGTGGGCTTTTGTTAGAGAAGAATGAGGAGGAGATATGGATGGTAAAGAGGAAGAAGAGAGAGATGAGGATTACAGTGATGTGAAAGAAGAAAAATATCTTGCAGACAAGAGGAGTAAAAAGATTGAAAAAAGAAAATACTCCAGAGAAGGCGGAGTGAAGAAGGAGAAAAACCAAAGAGAAGGAAGATATTTATCTATTCACGTAAGGACGAAAAAGAAAGAGAAAGAAGAGAAGAAGAAAAAACCAAAGAGGAGGCACAAGAGGAGAAAAAAAAAGAGGAGACTTTATTTTGCATAGAAAGGGAGCTTGCCATGGCTTTTTGATGTAAAGTTGATGAAGAAGGAAAGAGGATAAAGAAAAGAGGCGGAGAAGATGAGTGAGGGATTTCATTGTTGAAAGAGGGATGTAGGGATTTTCGTACAAGAAGTTTTGCCACCACGACTGCTACTAAACTTACAGTCAGACTGAATGTTTGCTAAGTTGCCCGGGATGATAGAAAGTAGCCTATAACAACAGCCTTAAGAAAGGATGAAAGGCCTGATCAACAACATCATCAGCATAGACTATTGTGAGAAGCGGATAGAGATAAAGAGAGAGAGTTAGTGAAAGGGGGGAGTGAGTGAGAGAGTGAGGAACAAAGAATGACTGGTGAGAGAATAAAAAAAAAAAAAATACTGGAAGAGGAGTGAAATAATGTCGACGGCAAAGAAATGGAGACAAGTTAAGTTGGTGTGTTGTTTACTTGTTAGCTCATCCACGTAAAAGAAAAGTGTGTGGATTTCTGCCTTACAAGAAGTAGAAGAAGAAGAAGGAGAAGAAGGAGAGGAGAAGAAGAGGAAGAAGAGGAGAAGGAGAAGAAGGAGGAGGAGCAGGAAGAAGAGGAAGAGGAAGAAGAAGAAGAGGAGGAAGAGGAGGAGGAAGAGGATGAGGAGGAGGAGAAGGAGAAGAAGAAGGAGGAGGAGGAGGAGGAGGAGGAGGAGGAGGAGGAGGAGGAGGAGGAGGAGGAGGAGGAGGAGGAGGAGGTGAAGGAGGAAGAGGAAGAGGAAGAAGAAGAATTCATTAATCAGTAATATAACTTTATTATAACAGCTAAATCAGTAGAATAAAACAATTTGAAAAATGAACAAACACTGAAATAACTAAAACATTTCATTCAATTAGGGAAATTCAATAGGGTAGGGAATTCAATAGGTAAGTGATAGCCGTGAAGCATAGTAGGTATCTGTTCAACCAGAATAGAGATAAGCTACACCTGGGCCCTCTTTGTAAGGGGGATCGATTAGATTAATCAGCATAAAAGACAGTTCTCTGATGAAAATCACTTTCCGGTGGTTTGGAACCCACCTAAGACTGTGAGTCCAACTCATCAATCACCATCATCCAATTCATTAACAACGCACAGGTCTCAGACCTACGTGGGCTTCATCTTTAAAAAAATCACTTTCCGGTGGTTTGGAACCAACCTGCGAGTCCAACTCATCAATCACCATCATCCAATTCATTATCTACGCACAGGTCTCAGACCTACGTGGGCTTCATCTTTAAAAATATTTAAATAAGTTCTTTCATCATCCTTCATTTTTATGAATAAGCAGGTCTGTAAAACCTTAAAATTTTCCCACGAAAAAAGCAACCACATGGCCAAAGTGATGACGTCACAAATGTCGACTTTTGCCCCGATTAGAATCTGTCATAAAACAAAAACCTTATCGCTTCCATGAATAAAATTCCCGTGCCATAAATAATCCTATTAACTTTGTCACCACGGCGTTGTTAGCAGTTTTTGCCGCCTGAAAAGGCAGCGTTGACAACTGCAGCATCGAGGTTGGAAATCGTTTAAACTTTATGAATATTAAGGGGCAGTTTCAGGGGTGAGGATGGGGTGTGTAAAGTTTTGTAGTGGAGGGAGGGATGATTGGAGTGCTAGACAAGGGATGAGATACAAAATTCTGCAATTCCTTCCGGTTAATAGCTCGCGCCTGCGCACTATCACCCTTCAAAACACAAACATAAACACTTAGTTATAAAGCGCACCGTTTATCAATGACACACGCTCAGCAGTAGCATGCATCAACCTCCCTTACTAGTGTATGGGCTTTTTTTATTTTTTAGTAGATCCTCTGTCTTTATTTGTGAATATTTTATTTTTTGTTATGCCCAGTTTGTCTGTCGTTTTGTGTGAATTAATACATGTTATATTAATATTATTATTACCGATTATTCATATTATTATTATTCATTTTTTATATTATCCATATTATTTATACATATATGAATTATACATTTATTACAGCTTGTTTCACAGATAACTGGTGTGATGATTGGTCAAGCGGTGAGCGTGGTGTTTATAAGATCTTGATATTCAATTACGAGCGCTCAAGAATGCGCTTGGATGGGTGACCATGCTTCAATGACTTGATGTTATAAGCGTTATTATCACTTATACGGTGGTTCGGAACCCACCTAAAATAGTAGGGCCACCCCTAGTAGTTTTCCTCCATAACGTATATGGTTCAAACGGCGAGGGTCTCCTCACCAATAAAGTCCATGCTTATTATTACCTGGCTGCCTGATAACTAGTATCATTTATTTATTTATCTTTTTATTTATTAATTCTTTAATTTATTAATTTATTAATTTATTCATTTTTCATTTATTAATTTATTAATTTATTCATTTATTCATTTATTCATTTATTCATTTATTCATTTATTCCTTTATTCATTTATTCATTTATTCATTTATTCATTTATTCATTTATTCATTTATTCATTTATTCATTTATTCATTTATTCATTTATTCTTTAATTTATCCATTTATTTATTTTTTTTTTTATTCATTTATTCATTTATTCATTTATTCATTTGTTCATTTATTCATTTATCCATTTATTCATTTATTTATTTATCTATCTATTTATTTTTTATTCATTTATCCATTTATTCCTTTATTCATTTATTTATCTATCTATCAATCTATCTATTTATTTATTTATTTATTTATTCATTTATTTATTTATTTATTATTTATTTTTTATTTATCTATTTATCTATTTATTTATGTATTTATTTATTTATTTATGTATTTATTTATTTATGTATTTATTTATTTATTTGTTTATTTATTTATTTATTGTGACTAATTTACATTGAATGTGGAGGTGCCATAGACCAGATAATTATTTAAAATATTTACCCGGAATAATTATCACATTGTATCATACCATTTTAAAAATCGGGCTATATTTTCATTATTCAATAATTCAATAACTAGTAGGCAATGGAGACTCACAATGTGATAATAATCACTTTTATTTTATTGCTAATGGAGCTCAAATTTGAGTCTGAGTGCATGGGTAGATGATAATAAAATATTGTTAAGAATGATGAAAATATTTTCTCAGTAGTTCAGTAGCGGCTAATCCAATACCGGCTGTAAGGCTTGCTTCAAGCATACTTGGTAGCCTGGTCACCGGTGTCATTTACCAGGAATAATATTAAATTACATCATATGATTTCAAAAATCGGGTGAGTCTGAAGCACTCCATATGATACAATGTCCCTTCAGCTGGGTGAACAGCATCGGCTACCCGACTGCCAGGTTTATTTAAAGAATAAATCTAATAAATTAGAGGTGCAAGCTGGAGTGCCTCAGGGGTCAATACTAGGTCCATTGCTTTATTTGTTATATGTCAACCGTTTACCTAAAGAATTAATTAGTGGTAGAGCCCTCTTATTTGCTGATGATACATCACTCATTTTCAGCAATTCCATTCTAGATAATTTAGAAATAAGTGCCCATATAGGTGTGCAGTCCATTGTCCAATTTTTAAATCAGTTGAAATTAACTATAAATAGTAAAAAATGCCAATACCTTCAATTCAAAAACAAACATAATTTAAATGAAGATAGGGCTATAAACGTGTTTGTAAATGATAATCAATTAGACCAGGAAGAAAAAATTGCATTTCTAGGAGTTATGTTGGATAGACGATTGACCTGGACTCCATACATTGAGAAAATATGTAGTAAAATTTCATCTGGGGTATTTGTCCTGCGACAGCTCGCTAGATTGAATGACAAAAAGTTACTTTTTACAGCTTACCATGGGCTCTTACTGTCACATATTAGGTATGCTATCTTAGTATGGGGTAATTCATCAAAAACAAAATCTTGATAGGGTGTTTAAGATCCAAAAGAAAGCGATTAGGTGTATAGAAAGAGTAAATAGATTAGATTCATGTAGGCCGTTGTTCAAGAGACTTGGTCTCCTAACTGTACCCTGCTTATATGTGTATGAAGTTACTTTATATGTAAAAACGAATGATATTAACCAAAATCTTGATGTACATGATTATAATACAAGAAGCCGAGGAGATTATCACTTGGTGAGTCACAATAGTAGCTTATTCAAACAAAAACCTAGTTATATTGGTAGGAAATTCTACAACAAGCTACCGCAGTTTTTGAAGAGTCTTGAAAATATAGAAATATTTAAAAAACAATTGAAGAAATATTTAGTTGATAAAGCTTTTTATAGTGTACAAGAGTTCCTTTCACATCAAAATTAAGCCTCACCTCAACTAATTGAAGTAATTATGTAATATAGTGTATAATATTGTTGATTTGACTTGTCTTATACTCCTTAACTGGAGTCTCCAAGACGTAATCTACAAAAAAAAAAAAAAAAAAAAAAAAAAAAAAAAAGGTATGTGTGAAACGAGCTTTAGAGCCGCTATTCTATCAACACCTACTGAATGGTTTACTGAACAACTGAAAAACCGGCATCAATGAAAGTGATATTTCCATCAATGTTATTTCACTGAGTAACAAATGAGACCTGGAGGTAATATCAGGGCTCCATTTATGTAATGCAGATCATAGTACTTACATTCTTCCAAATCTTACATTTTCTATATTTTTTATAGGTCTGCTGTTCAATAATTTAAATTTGTTGATGATGAGAATAATAATTTTTTAATAGTGCTTTTTAAGAGCCATCATTATTTATTTCAGTAGCATGAAAAATTATAAAAATAACTAAGTTGATTAATTTATAGAAGAACTAACGAGATAAGTAATTAAATTCACTATTGAAAGTTAATAAAATAAATAGATAATTGAAACTCATAGTGTTCTGTCAGATTCCAAATTTGAATAAATTAATAATTGCATCTTTATTTATTTATTTATTTTTTTATTTATAAACAGTAAGAACTATCATAAGGAAATAATAATCAATTTCTCGTATTTTACATGACTTTCATAGTTTCTAAATACACCTTTTTAAATAGTAATAAGTATAAGGAAATAATAATCAGTTTATTGAATTTTAAATTACTTTCATAGTTTCAAAATACACCTTTTTGAAGATCAAGTATTGAAAAATCCGCTTATTTAGTACAGAAAAAAATGAAGCCACATCAACAGTTATGAACAATATTATCATTCTTATTCACTAGTTACCACAATTAAAATTTTAATTAGGGTGAGGCTCAATTTTGTTCTTGAAAGAACTCTTGTACACTACAAATAGATCCAACTAAATATTTCCTCGCTTCTTTTTTAATATCGCGATATTTCCAAGGCTCTTTAGAGACTGCGGCAGCTTGTTACAGATTTTCCTATCATTATAACTAGGTTTTGTTCAAATAACCTACTATTGAGACTCACCAAGTGATAATCTCCTTGGCTAAACTGTAGCTAATAGCTAAAGTATTCTCTTAAAAAATATTTTTATATTATAACAAGTAATAGATGATCCAGATATGTATAATCAATGCAATACATATAATGGTGTCGTGCTGATGAAGCTTCTTCTCAAGAAGTGAAATGTATTTCTCCAGTCAAAATAAGTGAAATCATAATTTAGATATAAATAAAATGCCACGTTTTATTATTAGATTGCATTATTCACTTTTTATGATAAATTTAACAACTTGCAGTCAATTTTCGACGACTTGCCGAAATTGACTTAAAAGTTAATATGATAAATCGTCAACGCAGATCGATGTGGATCAACAAATTTAAGAATTAGATTATATATAATCCTTGACAACCTTGAGAGTTCCCTTCAGTACCCAGCAAATATGTCTCCACCATTGCATGATATGCCAGCTGTTTCTGCAAGTAGGGAATTACCCATAATGCACTAGATGTGCATGAATTTGATCAGTGTCCAATATCATTTCCCATGCTGCAACGCAAGGACACAACTGTCCGAATCCATTCAGCCATGGTACATCAAGCTGAGGCTTGAACAAGAGGTCTGATGCACTGAATATCTCTCTCTATGGAGATCTCTCTCTCACTTACTCTCTCTCTCTCTCTCTCTCTCACTCTCTCTCTCTCTCTCTCTCTCTCTAATAGGTTAAGTGTAAGAGAGGGACACCGTCCCTAACTTCGCCTTTTCATACAAATGTATCACCAAGCTTTTTTCCTTTTTTTTCTGTATATCATATTAATATCATTTTCAGTAATAATTTCATGTTTGTATATAGTTAAAAGTTTATGTAATAAGTAACTGATAATGTTTTATGTAATAATACTTGGTGATGCCTATATATTATATTTTATACTAGTAACTGTCCAACTATTATTTGCATGAATAAAGAAATCAATCAATCAATCAATCAATCTATCTCTCTTTCTCCTCTCTTTGAAGGCCTTTCTCTATAATATTTCCAATCTATAATATATATTACCAATCCACAAGTATTCCCTTGCTGGACCTTAATTATTATTTTAATTCTTTCAATTTTCAAAAATTATTCTAGTCATTTTGGATATTTATGTTGCTAAATCTTATAAATTTTGAAATGATTGACCAAAAAAATTCATCCAACTTCTAAATAAATGTTTTCTTATATACACAGGTTATAAATATGCCTGTGTTTGTGAACGATAATCAACTAGAGCAGGAAAAAAGCATTGCATTTCTAGGAGTTTTCTTGGATAGTCCATTGACCTGGGCTCCTCAAATTGAGAAAATATGTCAGAAATATTTAAAAAACAATTCGCAAAATGGTTAGTTGATGAAGCTTTTCATAGTGTACAAGAGCTCCTTTCATATCAAAATTAGTTAGCCTAATCTCAAGTAATTGATATTGTAAAAAGTGTATAAGGTTGGTAATATTGTATTTATATAATTCTTGATCTGACTTGTCTTATACTCCTCAACCGGAGTATTCAAGACATAATAATACAACAAAGGTTCAATATCAAAACTTACACTATATTTCTATTTAAATTATAATTTTAACTCACTTTTATGCAAGGGATGAATTTCACTTCTATCACTTTCACTTCTAAGTGAGATCCTAACCTCACATATAAGTGAGTAGAATTTACTCACTATAATTCAAATAGGATATAATTTAAATAGAAATACAGTGTCAGTTTTTATATTAAATTGTTCACCCAGTATTTTATCATGGAAAGTATCACAGAAAAAAGGTAACGTGCAAGAGAGGGCAATATGTACTAGCCTTGTCCTTCCATGTAAATAAACCACCTAGATTCTTTTATTTTCATCCATATTCCAAAGTTATTTTATTTTTCATAAAAAATATTACAATTACTTTTTTTAGTAACAAAATCATGTATGTATGTTTGACTGCTGGTTTAGTATTTCATCGCCGTATTTAATTTTCTTTTTCTGCTAGCCTGAATTTTTCATAAATGATATCTCACACACAAAACCTTTGAAAAAGTAATGAATCATTCCATATTATCAAAGAAGATATCATATTAAAAATAGCTATTTACAGTATTACTTAGGAAAAATACTATTTTGATATTCGCATGCAGTATTTCATATGCTCATTTATTTTGTTGCCATTTGTTTACATTTTATAAGCTTTATTATATATCACTTGCCCAGTGGTTCGGAACCCACCTTAAAATGTACGTCAACCATGTACCTCATAGCATGACTCAAACGGCGAGGTGGAATAAGGGTCTCCCCACCAATAAAAGCCATATACGCTCATTTATTTTTTATTTGTTCACGTTTGCTATAGAATGCAAAAATCAAATAAACAAATAATTCAAGTATGGACCACCAGCCTCATAATCTTTCAAATACATCCAAAACTAGAATCTAAATACATTATAAAACGAATCTCATACTAACTGATATTTTGATAAATTCAAAAACAAGTAAACAAGAAGTGTGAACCACCAGTTTCCCAATCCTCCAAATACGTTCAAAACTAGAATCTACACACAATATAAAACGAATCTCAAACTAACAGATACTCTCCCTTCAATTCAAATAATAAATTCTGAAATATTGAACTCAAATCAACAAACTGACAAAACTGCATCTACCAATACCATCAATATTGTTTCCCAAAGTCTCATTCATCAAATTTCCACAGTGTTGTCATATTTCAATATTGTCTAATTATTGTAATATCAATATTATCAATGCTTGACAGACGGATATTCCCCGAAATTAGCGAGCCTAATTCAATAAACAGTGTTTGTCAAAATCCATGTGTGCTGTTTCCTCTATAACTGTATCTGTTTACTGACTCTATATCTGTTTATTACTCTCACTCTATTTACTGCTTTGTTTTGGTGTTATGGTGTGAAGTGGTAGTGTGGGGAAGGGAGGGAAAGATTGACGACAGTACAATGAAATAAATAGGAGAGTACATAGGGTTTTGAGGAAGGGAGGGTGTGAGTGAGTAATTGAATTAAATAGGTTTGCCTTTCAGTCAAACTAAACTGATTGAATTCAACTGGAAATGCAGTCGTTTAACCAGAACAATGGTCAGATCAGCAGAAATATTATTCTGATTTTGTAACATCCCCATGCTTGGTGCTTTGCATTGATATTATGTTGTGTATTGGTTTAGCTAAATAAAGGGCTTACATGTGTCACCATTGGTTTTAATGTTGAAGTTTGGAAGATATAAGTCTTATTGAATGACAAAATGCTCGCTAGTAACAAAAAGTTACTTTTCGCCACACTAGGACGTATGAACTGTTTTTCGTGCGTTATATGGAGGCCGAAAGTGTTCGGTTTCCGACGAGGTCTGTAAACGTTTACCGCCCTAGGGCGGAGAAGAAAATGACCTTGAATGACAGCTGATCGTGTCTGGATACAGCAGTCATGATTGTAAAAATGAATCATTCCAACTTTTATGTAAAACAAAAAGATTTAAACCATCAATAAATGTTAATTTTTTATAATTTAATATGTACGTAGTATTTAAAATGTCAAAAATGATCTCTTTTTATAACTTAATATGTATTATTTTGTAGTTTTGATATCAAACAATAGAACCTTTTTATTCAACCTACAGAGCTCTGGGTGGGAATTTTGTCAACTACTACAACTGTTGGTAACCTCTCACCAAAAGGTTAGTTGGTTAGGTTTTTTGTTTTTAGGAATTTTGTCAACTACTGCAACTGATGGTAAAGATTACTGTTGGCATAGAAAGGTTAGTTGGTTAGGTTTTTGGTTGTTTTATGCAAGTTTCGAATCAGGAACAGGAATAACAACAAAAAAACCTAACCAAGTAACCTTTCGGTGAACAGTTGTAGTAGTTAACAAAATGCCCACCCATAGAGCTCTGTAGGTTGGATGTGATGTTTTGTATTCTTGCTAGTACCATAGCCTTAAAATTTCGCTTTCAAAATTTTCATTGTTGTTTTTTTTTTGTGGTGTGGCGAAAAATAGCGTTCGCAACGCGGGCAAAAATGTTTGACTTCGTCTCGAACTTGAAAACCGCGATCTCGAGCCGGCAAACACACATTTTCGGCCCTAGGTGCGAAATATACTATTTCACAGCTTACCATGGGCTCTTACTGTCACATATTAGGTAATATATCTTAGTATCGGGTAATTCATCAAAACAAAATATTAATAGGGTGTTTAAGATACAAAAGTGTAGGTGTATAGAAAGAGTATAAATAGATTAGATCATGTAGGCCGTTCAGTGACGTACCGAGGTTTTAAGCGCCCTGGAGCGGAAGTGTCTAACGATGCCCCCCCCCCCCCCCCCACACAAAATCAGTCTTACACTCAACCACCCGATTGAGCTGATATTAATATAGTGGTAATTTAATGAATCAGCGGCTTTTTTTCCGCCTCTAACTATGCCGTATTTGTTAGAAATGCGAATCTCCAAGGAATGATTTTTCGCCAGGCCAGATTCTGCTTTTATTAATTTCCAAACAGCTTGTTTTGGATTTTTTCACTTTTCTATAAATTTATTTGCAGTTATTTTTTCGCATTTTGCAAGTCATCCTTATGATTTTTTTTTTATATTTTGGAAATAGGATTCGAAAGTAAAGTATTTCAGTCCTGTTCTTAATATAAAAACCATTGAACTTTTTGTGGATTTATTTTTTCAGAATAAATTCAGTCTTCATTCAATTACTTGAATTTGTTATACCTTTTGCCACCCAATTTAAATTGTTTTGGCTTTGCTACTTTCGACTATTTGCTACTTTTGACGCGACCGTTTTGCATTCTGTCTGGTTGTAACGCATTTACGGCTGAACGCATGAACCGATTTATTTTAAATTTGACATGAATTTTCCTTTTAGTCATGCGCAGCGATGTTTACATACGGTTTTTTAAAATAGTGTTGCATTTCACCCTTTTGGCCTTCATTATAGTAATACATTTTTTTGTAAGTAAAAGGTAATTTTCTCTCAAGAACGGTGCGCCCCTCAGAGCCTTGCGCCCTGGAGCGACTGCTCCACTCGCTCCATTATCGGTACGCCACTGAGGCCGTTGTTCAAGAGACTTGGTCTCATAACTGTACCCTGCTTATATGTGTATGAAGCTACTTTATATGTAAAAACGAATGATATTAACCAAAATATTGACGTACACCATTATAATACAAGAAGCCGAGGAGATTATCACTTGGTGAGTCACAATAGTAGCTTATTCAAACAAAAACCTAGTTATATTGGTAGGAAATTCTACAATAAGCTACCGCAGTTTTTGAAGAGACTTGAAAATAAAGAAATATTTAAAAAACAATTGAAAAAATATTTAGTTGATAAAGCATTTTATAGTGTACAAGAGTTCCTTTCACATCAAAATTAAGCCTCGCCTCATCTAATTGATCTGGTAATTATGGTATCTAGTCAATCTAGTGTACAATTGTTGATCTGACTTGTCTTATACTCCTTTACTGAAGTCTCCAAGACGTAATCTACAAAAAAATTCAAATCTGTTTAAACGAATATTTTTAGTAGAATGCTTTCTTTAGAAAGCATTTTCTTTATCATTGATGAAGCAATAGATGCTTATTAGGTAAGAAGTATTTCAACGTCAGAGATAAAATCTGTCTTTGACTTTGAGATGCTTATAATATTTCTGTTTTTAATATAATCAATTGACAAGTTACAAATGGAGTGGGTAGATTGGTCAGTGGTCAGTTGGTGTCTTGTGTTGGCTGATGAAGGACGGAACAGAAGCTTCCATCTAGCATGGCATCCCATCACAAGAAGGTAAGACCTTAAAATGTTCATTTATGATAAAATATACATCCAGTCTATTCAAATGTATTTAGAATATACGGCCAGGAAAATATATGGCTTAGCAGCCAAAAGATCTTGTGAAGAACGGGTAAGTGAATGACTGCTTTAATTTCTGCGTTGAGCTGTAATCATCTATTGGTTGTGAATGTGTATGTATTCAATATAAATAAAATGACAGCATAGTCAAAAGCTCAGAAAAATAATATTTTATTTTCCTCAGATTGCAAAAGTGGTTGGACATATCTTTTTTTGAAAGTCTAACCCCAATTTCTTATCGGTTAGTTCATAAAGTCCTATTGACCAAACGAAGAGAGGTCTTTGTTTCAAGTCGACCGTTTTGCATTTATCTGTCTGTCGGTTTGTTACACATTTACGGTTGAATGCATAGACTAAATTCTATGAAATTTCGCATTGATCTTCCTTTAAGGAATACCCAGCAATGTGTGTGTAAGGGTTTTCATAATTTGCTTGCATTTAAAAGATGTTTAGAAGGAGAAAAAGGAAAGCACTCAAGCATCCTCCTATAGGAAACATATGACTTTTAAAATGAGTTTTATGAGTTCCATCATATCAATTGGAATAGCCGCGGGCTATGGGAAGTGATAGCCGCGAGCTGTAGCAGGTATCTGTTCAATCAGATTAGATTAGATTAGATTAGATTATATTTCTTTATTCATGTAAATTTACAAATTTGAATATGAATGGTTAAAATCAAAACTATCAACATCACATAGATATATACAGTAGTGAACTCAGAAAATACTATTTTTATAGTGCAAAGAATTATGTACAATGATCTCATTTGAATGATATTAATTACAGTAATGACAATCTAAGTGATGCAATTACATGAAATGGCGAAGTTTGGACAAGGATTCGTCCATTCTTGACACTTAACCAGTAAAGTTTAAGAGAGAGTTGTTCTATTTGAATTTAGTTGCAGTTATTTTTGTTACAGTATAAAAAGAGCTTATTATAAAAGTAGCTGGTATGAAATTAAGATGAAAATAAAGAATAATTATAAACTATGAATTTTAAAAGAAATTAATTATGATAATGGTAATGGATGATGAAAAGAAGAGATAATTTAAAATAGTTGTTTCTATACAAGTTTTCTCAGATGAATTGTGGTGAGTGATGAGACAATTTTCAATAATCTATAAAACAAATATTATATACAAAGAAGGTGAATGTTTTTGTGGTTTCATGCAGTTGCTCTAGGGTTGAACAGATGCAGTCATTTTCTCCATGAGATATTTCCTTAATGATGAGATAGAGATAAGCTGCGTTCTCGTAGGTCCTGTTTGTAACGGTGACCGATTAGATTGGCTAGCAAAAAAGACACTGTTCTCTGCTGTAAAATCACTTCCCGGTGGTTCGGAACCCACCTATAAAAAATGTAGGTTCAACTCATCAATCACCAACTCATTACCCATGCACAGGTCTCTGACCTATTTGGGCTTCATCCTCCGCAAAAAAAAAGCCCTCAGGCCCTCTTATTTGCCTGGTTCAGACTTCATATAAATTAAGCTATCATTTTTAAGAATAACATATTTGTTTGAAACAAATCATTTCTAATATTACAATTAAGTATAAAAACAAGAGTTTTCTAAATAAATTATGCTTATTCAAATTTAATTGATATTATTCCAAAAATTCATGCATCAGACTTGCGAAATCTGATCTGATTTCAACTATCAGTCTGGAAAATAGAAACACTGTCTTGATGATGTGATACTTTTTTTCGGAGAATAAAGCCCACATAGGTCTGAGACCTGTGCGTGGGTAATTGTTGGTGATTGATGAGTTGGACCTAAAATTTTAGGTGAGTTCCGAACCACCGGGAAGTGATTTTACAGCAGAGAACAGTCTTTTTTGCTGGCCAATCCAATCGGTAACCGTTAAAAAGATGGCCCAGGAGTTTCGTAGCTTACCTTTGATTGAACAGATACCTGCTACGGCACTCGGCTATCACTTCCCTAATCCAGAGTGACTTTTTTGGTAAACAGACATGGATGTTTTTTTAACTATTAAGCCCAACAAATTGGCGGGCCGCTTAGCACGGTTGGTGCCCCAACCAACTTCAGCTTGCTGTCGTTTAAGTGATCGTGGGTTCGAATTCCGCTCCACCATCAAACATTTATGTGTAATCATTCACCTCATTACCCACGCACAAGTCTCGGACTCATGTGGGCATCATCAGCAATAAAAATAAAAAATAGTTTATTATTAAGACTTCGCAAATTGAATTAAGATTAGGTCTAATGAACGTGTTTAATTTTGCAGTGGTGATTATTATTGAGGACAGAGTTCCTCTGTGCAAGCACCCTTATTCTTGGGCATGAGGTCTGCCGTTCACAAAACTACTAGTGGTTATGACTGACATTATTTTTAGGGTATTTACATGCTTCAATTCCACTGAATGGAGACTTGCATTGAAAAATTACCTATTCAATAATTGTTAGCTACATTTCAAGCGGCACGTGCTATTCAAATAGCATATAATAGCATCAAATATTATTCAGTAGTTTTACAATTCCTCAACCTTTTTCACGCAATAATTGCTACAAAAATATACTTCAATTTTAGCCAGTCAATATATCCCCGATTCTGCAAAACAATTGCTATCAATCCCTTCTCAAAAACATCTGCTGGCAACAATATAACAACCTTTTGATCAAAACAAAAAACCTTAACTTTAAAAAAATCAAAGAATAACCACCTTGATCGCCACATGGTGATTGAGTGAAAGATCCAGTTTTGATTGAATCCCCCACCCAGTTTTGATTAACTCCATCCCCCTTCTCAAAGTTGAAAAAAGGGGGGAAATATTTCAGTTGTTTGACTGAAGCATCGATTGAGCGTGAAATCTGGAGAGATTTTTTGAAAGTGTGGCTATCAAGATTTGACAGCTCGTTTCACACGTGAGTGTTTTGAGAGGTGGGGGGCTTTTTAGGGGGGATGGAGGAGTGATGGAAGGGGGTGGAAGAGAAGGGGAGGCTTATAATAGGCCATGTCTCTATCAGATACAGATTAAACAAAGCGTTTCAAATTTGAATTGATTATTGAGTGGTGTGTTTGTAGGACGTTTTTTTTCTAGATTGAATGGTGACGACACTTGTTAGCACATGCTCAGCCCTTTCACTCCCACACATTCATTCTATCTTTTTCTCTCTCTTACTCTTCCTACTCTATTTATCTTTCTTTTTCTTGTTCCACTCTCTTCGTCAGCTAACAACAGCTGACATTCGCGTGCCGCGACTTACGTACGCACATAGCAAAAACACACACAAACAAAAATACAGACACACGCGCGCGAGTGAACACAGGATTCAATTATGAACATCTATGTACGATATGAGGGGATTTGTTTCAAGTAAATTTGCAATATCATTATAGAGGGTTTGCCGTAGTAGTCTATTATTACTGCTACAACACATGTTAAGGCATTATTCTACATCCCTTCTCCACAATCATTGACTCACTCTCTCTAACTCTTTAATTCTCTCCCTCTCCCTCACTCACTCTTTCTCTCTTTCCCTTATGGCCGCCGCATCAATCTAGATCTAATTCGCCTAAATGCATCTGGTGTTACTTGCATGGTTAGCATGGCCATTCTTGCGAGAATATTTCAATTTGCAGGCCCTCAGCAGCCTGTTCTGTTTTGGGCCTGCTCTTGTAATAACTTTCAGTCTTCAACCGCTTCTTCTTTTTCTTCTCCTTCTCCTTCTCCTCCTCCTCCTTCTTCTTCTTCTCCTTTTCCTTCTCCTTCTCCTCCTTCTTCTCCTCCTCCTCCTTCTCCTCCTCCTCCTTCTCATCCTTCTCCTCCACCTCTTCCTCTTCCTCCTACTCCTCCTCCTCTTCCTCCTCCTTTTCCTCTTCCTTTTCTTCCTCCTCCTCCTTTTCCTCCTCTTCCTCATTCTCTTCCTCTTCCTCCTCCTCCACCTCTTCCTCCTCCTCCTCCTCCTCCTTCTCCTCCTCCTCCACCTCTTCCTCCTCCTCCTCCTCCTCCTTCTCCTTCTCCTCCTCCTCCACCTCTTCCTCTTCCTCTTCCTCTTCCTCTTCCTCTTCCACTTCCTCTTCCTCTTCCACTTCCTCTTCCTCTTCCACTTCCTCTTCCTCTTCCTCTTCCTTTTCCTTCTCCTCCTCCTCCTCCTCCTCCTCCTGAGAGAGATAAGGTATCTTAATATTTTTGCAGACGGGCTTCAAATGCTCATTTCTGTTACTGTTCAGATCTGATACCCCATAGAGTGTATTGTGATCGTGAAATTTGTCAGGCCATGATTCAATGATATGAGGGAAGAGTTGATAACCACAAAAAAGGCTTAGAATTGCACTTTCAAGACCTGGAAAACAATGTTTTTTCTCCGGTGGAGAATCCTGAGAATCCCCAATATTTTGAAGTTCCGTCACTCTATATGTAAATCAAAAATTACTGTAAGTCAAAGTTCGGAATTGGATGTGATATTAATTTATTCTCTCTTTGCAAGTTGAATCAAGTTCCTTCCAAAGTCATAATAGTTTTTATATTTTTACACATTCTACATATTCCAGTGTTAGTTCGATGCGAATTCAAGAGATTACACAAAAATAGAAGAGAAGTTTATTGCTCTCTTTCTCTCTCTCTCTCTCACTCTCTCTCTCTCTCTCTCTCTCTCTCTCTTTCTCTCTTTCTTTGGCGCCACTCATTGCCCTTTTCTCTAGCTTCCACAAATTTTTCAAGGAATGGTTTTCAGTTGATCTACACTCGAATTTTATCTTTAAATTTAAAAAACAATTCAAATTAGTCACACAGATTCGTTTGAGTACAGTAGGCAACTAGGCATTCTTGGAATACATATTCAATGCTTGTTGGCAAATCGAGTCATTAGGTAATAATTAAATTATTTAATTGATTTGAAATTGTTTAATAATTTTCAATTATTGAACATTGGTGTTTAGGGTGAAGGTGTAAGGAAGCCACCAGCCACAACTCTGCCCCAGGCCACCAAAATGTCTCTGGGTGGCCCTAATTGTAATAATAATTTGAAACCACTGTAGATTGTTAAATTAGCTTTATAAAAGTAGATTTTTTTGGATTTTATACATTAAAATTTGTTCAAAACTAATTAATGAACTAACAATGTACGAAAAGTGGGTTCAAGCTCTTAGGCAAACGATTCATAAAAGCAATGATTTATTGAATTTAAGCTTCCACTATACCCAATCTATAAACTTCATTTTAGGCTAATAAATGCTTGTAATACTTGTTACTGTTTTTAATCAAGCTCTTAACATCGAAAATTCAAAAACTTTCCCATAATGTGGACTAAAATGAATGTATTTAAGCTTTTCTAGACATGGGTCTAGAATCTCTTGAAATACGATTTTAGATGGACTAATTTTCTCAAAATTTTCCCGGGGGAGGCCCTCCACTACCTTGCCCTGTGGGTATTTTATACCCCCAGACCCTCCGGGAGCCACCAAATCTTCGATAAACCCCATATGAAAAGATTTTCGCTACGCTACTGCACTAGGGTGAGAGGTAAATCGATTATAATTCATTTTATAAGGCTATTTGATAAGAGAACTTTTAACTAGAATAGAATACAAATTGTTGAGATTTGGTTGGTGGCAGTATTAAGTGATTTTTAATTATTGTACTTGGAATTGCAATTTCAAGTAGGTTGTTAGAGAAGTATTCATTATAGATTGTTATTACTGTTAATTTATTTAGTTGTGTTAAAGTTCTTTATTTATGAACTTGTACCATAGTAATTATCTGATTCAGTTTATTTGTGATTTGTTGGTGTTATTCAATGAATTATAAACTCATTTTAAAAAAGTAATTTTTATTACAAAAAGTAATTTTAAGTAAGTTTAATTTTTTAGTCATTTTAAAAAAGTAATTTTTATTGCAAATGAATCCCAGAGCCCACGGTAAAGAACTGTTACAATATCTATATATATAAAAATGAATGTCTGTCTGTATGTATTGTGGGGTCGCATTTTTATGAAATGCTATATGGGCACTAAGTTAATTATTTACAAAAAAAAAAAAAAAAGTAAAGATTTATGCTAGATGTAGCAGCCTAGTCATACGACTATTTCACCAAGAAATAAAAAGGAATAGATTAAAAATAAATTTGAATAGATTATTAATAAAACAAATCGGATAAATAAATCATAATACAAACCTAATTTACTGTACAATAAGTATTTATTCAATCATCCATAGACTAGTAACAATTAACCAAAACTTTATTCGATTCATTGTTTACCTTACCGTCCTTATCAGTAATCTGTCAGCTGTAAATGAACCGGCTTTCGGACAAGTTTTTTCAACCAAATTATGTTCAAATTATTTTATTTTCTAAAACTATATTGTAAACGCTAAGGACCGCTCATTATTTTCCCCATCCATAAAAAATGGATTTGTTATAAATTTCTCATTGTTTTATTTGTTTAGTCCGTGACATGCAGAATTCCAAAGAGGTTTCAACCCCTGTAATTGTGGATGTCACGTGACTTTTTCTATGTGAAAATTTTTTTTCAGAGGCTTCAACAGTCCTTGCCATTTTTGTCTAGAGGGAGTAGCCCAATAATTTGTGTGGCTAAATATTTGTTAAATTAAGTGTTAAATGTAAATTACTCTGGCAGGACCACAAGTACTTAATTGTAGAGTTCCAAATGACGACTGATGTCTATTTTTTAAATTAATTTAAACATTGTGAAACTCCCAACTACGACTTACGTCCAGCTGAATCGTGAGGTACACGATGACCACCAAATGAAGGGACAGCAATATTCCACATCGACCTCATGCATCAAAGTGGTGAATATAATTCATATAAATTAATGGAATTCCATTTGTGCGCGTAGTAAAAGTGTCGTCGAAAAGTATCCATACTGGACGACTCCTAATTTAAATTATCACTGTACAGGCACAAATCGTCATCCTCGTGGTCAAAAAACACCCTTAGTGAGGTGAAATCACGCAATCTTCATTAAATTTCAAACATCTCATTATGAACAATATTTCTTAAAAAACTTAATAACCATAGATTCATCTCAATTCACTTTTAATAAGTTTCATACTAATTTTAATTCTCTGTTCCATGCTTGGAACATTTTCTCTTTTTTGTGCCAATAAATTTCTCAAGTATTATTTCTTACATTATTCTGTTTTACACCCTGTTTGACGATTGCTCTGGTCCAACTATATTACATCACTCATTTCTGAGTCAGGAGTTCAATTGTTGAATTCACCTGTTCAAGATTGAGCAAGGGTAGAGACAGTATTCGGTCCCTAGTGGATCTGAATGTGTATCACATAAAGTGGCGTTATCCAAATAATAGCGGCCACTTCACAGGTGATACTGAATTTATTGGTTACATTTTTTTTTCTTTCTACTAGCATAAGATTTAGGTACGACCGGAAATCTTCAATTAATCAGTAATATGTCCTTCCAAGGCCTATGAGAAACAATTATAAGGATTACTTGAGGGGCATATTGCTTTTCTTGTAAGGTTTGATTCGAATCTGCCAAGTTTTTCGCCTTGATCAAATCTTAAGCTCTACCGCATCTACAGCATTTCCAAGGAGGAAATACTTATTTCAAATATTATTTTTAATTATCGAGGGCAGAGGAGAAACCAGCCAGACAAGATGGCGCCCGAAGCAAGGTGACCGTTTGGGAGATGAGAAAATAATAGGAGTTCCATTAATAAATTTATTTTCAGAATTCATGCACCAGTCGGGAAGCGGAAATAGCAGTGGAATATTAATCTTGTTCTATTTCAGTAATTCAATCAACAAGAAAGGGACCAATACCATACTGGAGCAGTCGAAATTTACCAACCTTAATTATATTAATATAGACTCAGAGCAGAGTAATTGTCAAACAGGTCTTATAAAGTTGCGTGATTTCGCTGCACTGGGGTTAGGGTAATTGAACACTCCCATTAATGAGCGATCCTTAATAGGCGTAGGAAAATTTTCATGTTATACTCATAATCGTCTGGAACCTACAATATTTACAACTAGCCACAGCTGACTAGTTTGTACTATATATCAGTGTAATTGACAGAAATATAATTCTGTAGAATCTACTTCCTGCCCACTATTGCACATGGCAATTTGGACACATTTAATATTATGTATTGTTGCATTGTTTTTTATGTTTGTTCATGTTAGTTGTAAGTCACTACCGCGCATTGTAACCTTTCGTGAGTGAGGGGCTAGCTATCATCAGCTTCATAAAATCACTGACAACGGATACTTCAAAGAATACTCATCATAATAAAAAGCTTACCTTGAGTAATTGGTTATCCAAAATTTTAACACACACTGCACTATTAGCACTTGATATTTTCACTGTACTGACTCAATCACATATCAACATGGCTAACGACGGTTCAGCAGCCAACTTCACCGTGGACTTGGACGACTCCACATCAGTATGTGAACTCAGGCCAGTTGATAGCGCGACGTCTGTTGGATTCAGCCAAGAAGTCAGATTACTATCATCCACACATACTGAGTGTGATAATACTCCTTTAGAGACGGCCACGCCGAGCCCAGATGTCAGCGCCCAAACCGCAGTAGCTGACAACAAACCAGCACCCACTGAACCATTGCCGATCAGTACGATGACGATGTTAATGGAGTTCATGAAGGAGCAAGCTCGTCAGCAAGCTGAATCACAAAAACTGCAAGCCGAAACACAAAGCCAACAAATATTAACTGAGATAGATGGTAAGCTGGAACAACAATCTACAAAAGTATGTCAGAGATTCGATGAAAAGTTGGACCAATTGTCTGTTCGCCTAGATGCCACAGCCCAAGAACTTAACAGTAAAATCGATACAGTGAACAAAAAATTAGGCAGTAAAGTGGAAGAGTTGGAAGCGAGTTTTCAACAACATCTTAAAGAAAATTCGGAAAATTTAAATAAAAGCATAGCTGCACATCACCAGCAGGCCATACAACACACAGATAATCAAATTCAATTGATGCGCACCGTGATCACTGAACAAGGAGATGCTGAAAAAGAGTCGCTGCTCACACAGACTAAACATGAGAGCAAACTAACAAATGAAATGAACGGCAAATTCAAACAGACTGAGGAAAAAATCAGCCAGATTGAGTCTCAACAGCAAACTGCCACAACAAAAATAAAACAAATAGAAACCGAATTAGGCAGTATTCGTTCAACTGACATAAATTCAGCAGTCAGCAGCGAGTTGAGGTCGCAAATTATGCAATCCCAAAACGACATTGCTAAATTGAAGCAGGACATGATGAACACAGGTACCGGTAGAGAACACCTATATACCCACCTATTTACCTCCTTGCCGAAATTCGACAATACTCGTGACACCGTACAACCAATGGCATTTATTAAGCAAATACAAACCATAGATTCCATGGCTACAATTAGCTGGCCTATGTGGCGCATACAATTAATGTGTTGTTTGCAAGGTGAACCACTCATATTTTTCAGGAGTCGAATAACTGAATTTAATAGCCTGAAAGAATTTAATGATAAATTTTTGTCTACATTTTGGCCACCAGCACGACAACAAGCTCTGCTATCACACTTGATAACCTGCCGTTATGTTCAGAGATTCGATTTATCATTCACAGCATTTGCATCACAAATAAAATATCAAAATGAACTTCTAGATCATCCACTGGAAATAACAAATTTAATACAGATCATTATTCAAAAATTACCTAAGAGTGTACAGTTGGCACTTAGCTCCCAACAATTCGACAATTTCGAAGTATTTGAACAGTGTCTACATCGCGTTACCTCTGTTCATAATTATTTCGATGGCATCTATAATCAGAGAAATGAACTACAACATGAAATAGAAGAACAACGGGAAGTAAAAGATAATTTTAATCAAAATAGAAGAAATTATAACAATTATAATAGAAGTAGAAATAAAAACTATCAGGAAAATAATAATAGAGGGTCAACGTGGTTTAATAAAAATCAACATAACCAAACTTTTTCGACTGGAGAGTGTACGAGTCAGGAGCGGGAGCATAGAGCAGTAGAGGCTACAGAGTACCGTCCACCAACGACGAATGCACCACGGCCTTCTGGAAAGACTCACACACCTACAGCACAGACAACGGGATGCAATGAAGACTCCACTCCAAGAAATAAAAATCCCAATTTTGGAAACAACCGCAGGAATAATTGACAATTGTCAAAGACTACCTTAGATGAAATAAAAAATACAGAAAAAGATAAGGTAGTCACTGAAAACATTCCATGCGAGGAGAAGCTCAAGAACCCGAACTCTACTCCTGTGTACCGATCTACACCTAGGCACAAAGCCAGTTCATTACTTCCACCACTAGGAACTGATCGCCGGTACACCTATAAGCGGCGGACTCGATTCAAAAAGCAGCCAAATCGAACTCCCAAAATTAGTATGAACAAAATAGAAACGGAACCCGGTAATAAAAAGGATAATAAGGACAGACGAAAAGGAACAAGCAGTATAGCTGAAAGCTTAAAACATTGAGTCTGGTCAATCTCTGTTATTAACAAGATTGCTATGGGAATTGTGTAGACCATACTACCAGCGACACTGGATTCCGCTTCACGGATTCTCTTAGGATGGTCTGGCCATAAAATTTTGCCACAGAATTCTGTAAACTGTGCCGCCAGTGACAGCTACCAAGATGTTTGCTGCATAATGCATTCAACCAACAGTAGGGAGATGCACAAACATCCACACTTCACGACCCAGTCATATGAGTCTACAACCTTCAAGACAGAATGTCAAGAAGAAAACTTAAAGGTACCGTTGATGTCCATTGAGGAACAACCTACTACCCCGGAATCGCCAACGTTGCAGCCACATCATTTCGTCAGTGTGAGTACAGCATCGACGTCAAGGATTCAGCCGTCATCATAGCTACCTCACCACGAAAGGCGCGGATTTATAAATGTATTTATTGTTAAGTATTATATGTAATTATTGATACTAGTGATAAGAATAGTCATGCAAATTGTTATAAACTAGTTTTATAAGAAAGGTGAAAGGGAAATTAAATAAATCAACTATTGTTCATTATCTTTATTAATAACGTCACTGACGTCAAAAAAAAAAATCTATAATAAAAAAAAAAATACTATATAAAAAAAAGAAAAAAATATTTCTGTGATACTAATATATTAAGATTTAGATAAATTATTCACCTTTTACTTATTGTTTTAATGTCTCATGGCATGGAAGTCGAATTAAATACTAGTCATGCATGTAAAAATAAATTAGAATATTCACTAGTATTAATTAATCATTCACAGCAATGTTGTTGCCATTTTATAGTTTTAATGTTATGGTCAGTCAAAATTCAATTATTTGCAAAATTTGCGAACCGAAATGTAAAATATTAATATTATTATAAGAGATATTGAATAAGGATATAATATAAGGTTATTAGTGATATATATGTCTGAAATGAATGTAAATTAATGTAGCCTATTTAAGATAATATTATATAAATGAAAGCAAGAACATAAATGAATAATATGTTGTATTGGGAATGCTAATTATGCCCAACTTTATGTGAATATTGTATAAAAATGAAGTGAACTCAAGAAATGTACCTGAAAGAGAATTGGCATTGTATTAATTGTGAAAGGAAAAATATTGAGATAATCTATTAATGTGAAAAGTAAGGAAACTGAATGAAATTATTTGATAATGTGAAAAAAGACAAAGCAAATGTATGTTGAAATGTAGCAAAGTAAAATATTGCACAAAATATAAGTCAGAAATATAGAATAAGTCAACTAAGGTCAAGTCAAATACGACCCAACAATTTTTGAAATTAGCAAGCCTTTTTGGCAAAAAGCCTTACTAATTGAGGGGCTTTATGTGGGGTCGCATTTTTATGAAATGCTATATGGGCACTAAGTTAATTATTTACAAAAAAAAAAAAAAAAGTAAAGATTTATGCTAGATGTAGCAGCCTAGTCATACGACTATTTCACCAAGAAATAAAAAGGAATAGATTAAAAATAAATTTGAATAGATTATTAATAAAACAAATCGGATAAATAAATCATAATACAAACCTAATTTACTGTACAATAAGTATTTATTCAATCATCCATAGACTAGTAACAATTAACCAAAACTTTATTCGATTCATTGTTTACCTTACCGTCCTTATCAGTAATCTGTCAGCTGTAAATGAACCGGCTTTCGGACAAGTTTTTTCAACCAAATTATGTTCAAATTATTTTATTTTCTAAAACTATATTGTAAACGCTAAGGACCGCTCATTATTTTCCCCATCCATAAAAAATGGATTTGTTATAAATTTCTCATTGTTTTATTTGTTTAGTCCGTGACATGCAGAATTCCAAAGAGGTTTCAACCCCTGTAATTGTGGATGTCACGTGACTTTTTCTATGTGAAAATTTTTATTCAGAGGCTTCAACAGTCCTTGCCATTTTTGTCTAGAGGGAGTAGCCCAATAATTTGTGTGGCTAAATATTTGTTAAATTAAGTGTTAAATGTAAATTACTCTGGCAGGACCACAAGTACTTAATTGTAGAGTTCCAAATGACGACTGATGTCTATTTTTTAAATTAATTTAAACATTGTGAAACTCCCAACTACGACTTACGTCCAGCTGAATCGTGAGGTACACGATGACCACCAAATGAAGGGACAGCAATATTCCACATCGACCTCATGCATCAAAGTGGTGAATATAATTCATATAAATTAATGGAATTCCATTTGTGCGCGTAGTAAAAGTGTCGTCGAAAAGTATCCATACTGGACGACTCCTAATTTAAATTATCACTGTACAGGCACAAATCGTCATCCTCGTGGTCAAAAAACACCCTTAGTGAGGTGAAATCACGCAATCTTCATTAAATTTCAAACATCTCATTATGAACAATATTTCTTAAAAAACTTAATAACCATAGATTCATCTCAATTCACTTTTAATAAGTTTCATACTAATTTTAATTCTCTGTTCCATGCTTGGAACATTTTCTCTTTTTTGTGCCAATAAATTTCTCAAGTATTATTTCTTACATTATTCTGTTTTACACCCTGTTTGACGATTGCTCTGGTCCAACTATATTACATCACTCATTTCTGAGTCAGGAGTTCAATTGTTGAATTCACCTGTTCAAGATTGAGCAAGGGTAGAGACAGTATTCGGTCCCTAGTGGATCTGAATGTGTATCACATAAAGTGGCGTTATCCAAATAATAGCGGCCACTTCACAGGTGATAC
>OX418226.1:25490855-25620799 GCA_948455865.1 Conomelus anceps
GGGTTGCTAGAAAACTATTAAAGTACGATTTGTTCCATTCATAAAAAAGCCCTTAAAGCCCTTGTGAATGGGTTCAGTGAACAGAAAAGCGAATTGATACTTGGTAGCTGTTATTGAGATCAAAACCACCCTTGTTTTGGTGGTACATATGACTGGTTCCCTTTTTAAAGAGTATTTTTCAAGGGCAGAACTCAAGAGGACAAATGAAAATCGATTTTGAGATTGATGCCGCACTAGAAGTGCACAGATGGTTAGAGGTTCCTAAAGGGCGATCGAGAATTTCCTCTACATCGACACTTAGGTAAATTTAGGTATTTCTCTATTCTACAAAAAAAAACTGTATTAAATGCAAAGTACTTGCAAGAATTCTGATTTTCTAGGGCTGAGTGGTAGAGAGGACAAAAAGTCCTAACTCCGCTCTTAACGAAGGCAATTAATTATAATTAATCAATCAATTTGTCATTTGAAGGCTCCTGAAGAGTGATGGAGAATTTCCTACACATCAAAATTCAGTTGAACAATTTATACTTTTCTTAGATTGTTCTAATACAAGTATTTTTTGGGCAAGTACAAAAAATGAATAATTTGACGAAACTGTCACAACCACATTTATTAAAAAATATTGAGAAACTAGTTTTGGTTGTTATACCATTATCAATCTCAATCAAACTAAAACTAAAGTACAGAGAAGCTTAATATATACTGAACATGGAATGATACTATTGGCTAAGCGAGAAAGAGGCTGACCTTCATCGAAGGTTGTGATTGGCTGACAAGTCACGCTCCCTGGTGGGAGGAGTAACAAGCGAGAATATGAGTCAAATCAATAACTAAAAACTGTGAACATCTAGGAAGCAATAAATAAGAAAAGTGCTTGATAAAACTAGAATTGAATCAAATTAAAACTAAAACATTAGAAGCTCACTGGAATGCAGTCAAGATCAACCGAGAAAAACACGAAAGAACAGTTTTTTTAATTGTAGGCTGGAATTAAGATGAAACCAAGTTGGTAGTATTGAATTTGTTAAAATAAATTTGGTCATTTAAACTAGTATTGGAATCGTTTTTTACCAATCTTATGGTTATCTCCAAAGCTTCTAAAATGTTCAATAAATTGTCTGCCCTTGCCAATCAAATGCAGAAATTCAACATTTTCTTCTGCCTTGAACTTATGCCCATTGTTAATGAGATGCTCTACAAAATTTGAATCTCCTTTTTGGGTTTTCCAATCCCTGATATGTTCATTTATTCTACATTTAAAACTTCTACCGGTCTGACCCACATAGCATAAGCATTACAATCACCGCAATTCAATTTATAAACCACATTTTTATCCCAGATATCAATTTTGTCTTTACTACACCCAAATAAACTCTTTGAGCTCTTTTACACTGTAAAAACCTCTATCAACTAAATGTTTCAAAATATTTCAAACTTCCATGATTCTTTAAAAGCTGCGGTAGATTTTCATACAATTTCCTACTAATACAACTAGGTTTTTGCTCGAATAAGCTACTATTGTGACTCACCGTCTGATAATCTCCTCGGTTTTGTTGTATTTTAATCATATACGTAAATAATTTGGGTTATATCTCTTTTCACATAAAACTTCATTCACATACAAGCAAGGTATATCTTATTGTATCGTTATTCTTTAGTCATCATTTTTGTTTAAGACTTGCTCCAAAATTGTTCATCAGGTTAATATTAATAGTTTTCGAGCTTTACAAATCTCACCTGTGGCATTTGTTTAGTAATATTTTTTATTTAACTCATTTATCATGTAGATTACGTCTTGGAGACTCCAGTTAAGGAATATAAGTCAGATTAACAATTATTCTATTCCTGGATTTCTTGTTCCATGACGAATTGCGTTGTTAATATTAACTTTTTAAGTGAATTCAACGACTTGCAGTCAAATTTTTTAATAAGTAGCATTTTGCTTACTCTGTAGGCTGAACATTTTCGAGTTGTTAAAACCCATCTTCAAGGCAACCTAGATGAGGATGCCTTGCTATCTAGGATGCCTTGAAGATGGGTTTTAACAACTAGAAAACGTTCGGCCTTCAGAGGAAAAAAAATACTACTTATTCTTAATAAAAATTTGACTGCAAGTCGTTGAATTCACTAAAAAAGTTAATTATACAATCTTATACACTAGTTACCATATTTGCTGTATTAATTAGTTGAGGCGAGGCTTAACTTTGCTGTGGAAGGAAATCTTGTACACTTTTAAAAGCTTCAAATAATTATTTTTTCAATTGTTTTTTCAATATTTCTATATTTTAAAGACTTTTTAAAAGCTGCAGTAGCTTGTTGTAGTTTCCTACCAATATAACTAGGTTTTTGTTCGAATAAGCTACTGTTCGACTCATCAAGTGATAATCTTCTCAGCTTCTTGTATTATAATCGTGTTCGTCAAGATTCTGGTTAATATCACTCTTTTTTTTTAAAGTAGCTTCATACACATATACAGCTTCATAACTTATAGTCTAGACCTGCTTCGAAATCTCAACTTTGTTATTTTTAGTCATCTTTTTATTCAACTCAGACTTACAACTTATATAGATTTGTCGGTAATCCCGGTAACATATACAAGTTAAGGGTGCATCAAAGTACCACGACTGCAAGAGACGGACGCTAAATATTGATGAGCAACACATGCGAAATTTGAATCGGCCCTTTTCGCCCTCCAGCGAGGGTTAAGTGCTTTTTGGGGAAGGGGGAGCCCATCCCCCACCTCCCACAACCCCAACATTTTGCAAATCATTGTAGAGCGGCTGCCAGAGACTTTCCCCAGTGTGTACAAAAACAGGGATCGTTCTGGAATTTGCTGGAATCCGATTGGGGATGAAATAATAGGATTTCCTTGAAATGATGAAAGTCAGAAATTTTCAAACTCTATTATTTGGTGTCAGAATTATCGCACTCTGTGAACCACAATCACAAATACCTGAGAGTATCTGTGCGGGCTAGTCCTATAATGTACCTAAGTTATACCGTAGTTAATTAGTTTTGAAAGAGTAAAATAAAAGATAGATTGATCTTTCTTTTAATTATATTTCGTGCAACTTGCCTTGTAGAGTTTTTTTGACACCGTATAATACTCAATCATTCTATTTAATAAGTATAGAGAATAATCCTTCATACAGGACCCATAAAGAACAAACTAGGTATGGCTCAGTAAGCAATTGTTGTTTTGGTATTTCGAAGATGTTTTGATTTTTTGTTGTGTTTCATTAGTATTAGTGTGAGGTTATCGCATATTTATTCCTACGATCAATTATGACTGAAATAGGCTACATTGAGAAGAGAATTTTTGATCAATTTTCATCACAGTATGAGGAATTATAAGATTATATTATAGACCATATTCATTGCAACTAAAAACAATAGCCTGTTGCACCTTTGATCGATTTTATTTTAGTCAGTAATAAATGAATAAATAATTGATAGAAGACATAGACTTACTGTACATTCAGTATTCACATATTAGCTATATTGCTGTAGCTATAACAAAAACCTAGTTATATTGGTAGGAAACTCTACAACAAGCTACCGCAGTTTTTAAAGAGTTGAAAATATAGAAATATTTAAAAAACAACTGAAAAACTATTTAGTTGATAAAGCTTTTTATAGTGTACAAGAGTTCCTTTCACATCAAAATTAAGCCTCTTCTCAACTAATTGATATAGTAATTATGGTAACTAGTGTATAATTGTATTAATCTGACTTGTCTTATACTCCTTAACTGGAGTCTAATTGATCAATCAATTTATTTACAGTTTCATTACAACAAAGGTCCTCCTAAACCAGTAGGTTTTTCAGGAGGTGCCATATATTGTTTTAATACAATATTGATAATTATTGATTATTTATTGTAAGTAATAGAAACTATGAAATAGCCGTCGTTCTACTTTTGATCATTTTAAACAAATGTTAGAAAAACAATACTTCTATAGTCACTGTAAGATTTAATCCAATTTCATGTGTTTATTGGGATTCAGTAGGCGGTATTAATGATGGAAAATGCTATTCATTTGATAATTCGCATTAGTTTTGTACTATTTTGGAGGTGAAATGAGTCTTTAAATACCTAAAATGATTTTGAAAAATAGAAAACTTTTCCTGTAATACTATAAAAGATTCAAGGCAATTTCATCCATACTCAGTGTTTTCTATAAATAGTAAAATGCGTTTTATTTTATTATTTGCCTTGGGACCATTACGAAGATGTAGTAGTTCACAAAATACATAGAACCACGTGAAATAATGTTGGAAATAATACGCTACTCCTGCTGTCTTCACTATATATCAGCGGTTCCCTACCTTTTTTCTTCTGAGTACCCCTTAGGACATCGAGCGTTATATGTTTAGAGATGAATATTAGAATTTAAATTTCAAAATGTTACTAAAATATAACCTACATAGAAGTGTCAGAATAGAATAAATTATAGACAGAATAGTCGCACAACAGAAACTGCTCACCTCTAGCATAGAACAACCATTCCTTAGTCTATGCCACTAGACAATGAACATCCGCCATTATAGATTATTTTTTGCGTACCCCATACTAGGACACTGTGCACCCCTAAGGGGTACACGTACCCCAGGTTGGGAACCGCTGCTATGTATAATCTGAGCCAATTTCACCTGTTTATTGAGCTTCAGAGTGTTCTATGAATGAAAAAATGCTATTTATTTTATAATTCGCCTTGAGATTATTATAAACATGAATATCCCTTGAAAAACTTTCAACCACCAAAAATAATATTGAAAAAAATACAATACTCATCTTGTCTACACTATATGAGGTTTATGCCAATTTTTCCTGCATATCAAGCTCCAGTAAGCTGTTTCAGTGAAAAAAAATTATTTATTCATTAGTTAATTATCATCCTTGGGACTATTATGAATATGAACTAGGCATAAATACTTCCACCTATGAGAAATGATGTAGAAAATAAACTCTCCTCCTGTCTTCACTATATAAGATTTAAGCCAAATTTCCTTGTTTATTGAGCTCCAGTAGGTTTTAAAAATGCTATTTATTCAATAACTCGCCTAGGGCTCATTTTAAACATGTAGTTGGTCTAAAATTACTTTAAACTACGTGAAATTATGTTGGAAAAATACAAAACTCCTTCTGTCGTCACTATAATAAGCTTTAAGACGATTTCAACTGTTCACTTAGCTTGAGTGAAAATCAATGGAAAATAATTCATTTTATAATTCACTTTTGTACTATTCTGAAATACTATCAACCACCTTTAATAATGTTTTTAAAAATGCAGCACTTCTCCTGTCACCACTATATATAAATAACAGAAAATTTTACCTGTTATTTCCTGTTATTACCTGAAGAAATTTTCATTTAATAATTCGCTTTTGTACTATTCTGAAGGTGAAATGGGCCTTGAAATACTGGGCCTTGAAATCAACCACCTGAAATAATGTTTTTAAAAATGCAACACTTCTCCTGTCACCACTATATATAAATAACAGAAAATTTTACCTGTTATTACCTGAAAATAATTTCATTAAATAATTCGCTTTTGTACTATTCTGAAATACTATCAACCACCTGAAATAATGTTTTTAAAAATGCAGCACTTCTCCTGTCACCACTATAATAAAAATAACAGCAAATTTTACCTGTTATTACCTGAAAAAAATTTTCATTTAATAATTCGCTTTTGTACTATTCTGAAGGTGAAATGGGCCTTGAAATACTATCAACCACATGAAATAATGTTTTTAAAAATGCAACACTTCTCCTGTCACCACTATATATAAATAACAGCCAATTTTACCTGTTTATTCTTTATTGGGCTTCAGTGGGCTCCATCTATGGAAAAATTCTATTCATTTATTGGGACTGTCGCCTTGGAACTGTTATAAGCATGTAGTAGTACTTGAAATACTTTCAACTACGTTAAATGATGTTGGAAAAAGTAAAATACTGCTCCTCAGTATACTTTAAAGGATCTTTGACAATCTTATCTGTTTATTGTGATTCAGTATTAATGTATTAACTGTATTAATGGAAAAAGCTACTTATGCAAGAATTCGCTTTGGGACTATAATAAAGATAAAGCAAGCCCTTCAATAAACTTTGAAAATAAGAATGGGAAAGATAACAGCTATATTTTCAAGTATTCTAGAAATTTTTCTGACGAGAATTTTGAAAAATTCAACTTAGCTTTAAGTAATGAATCCTGGTTTGATGTGTTTAATTCAGACGTAATTTGTAAAGTCAATACTTTTAATGATATTTTTTTATATTACTTTAATATGTATTTTCCTAGGACTTTAGTTTAAAAAAATACTAACCAAAAGTCTTGGTTAATGACTAAATTGAGGATGGATAAAAAAGAGCTCCTTAATCAATCTAATAAAGCAAGGTTAACTAAAAGACAAGAGAATGCAAACTGACCTCAACAGAAAATGTAGGGAATTCAAGGCTAAACTAATTCAAAGAAAAAAATGTGTTTTATGATAATAAAATTAAAAAATACTTTAAACTTCCTAAATTAATATTTGGATAAGTGCAATACTGTTACTAAAGTTTATGACAATTTCACCTGTTTATTGACCATCAGAGGGTTAATCTATCAATGGAAAAATTCCATTTATTTAATAATTTGCCTGGGGTTTATTGTGGAGATGCAGTAAGCATTCAGATACTTTAATCTATGTGGAATCATGTTGAAAATAATACAATACACCTTCTATCTCCTCTATATAAGATTTAAGCCAATTCCACCTGTTTATCAAGCTTCTGTGAGCTCTATCGATGGAAAAATGTCATTTATTCAATAATTCGCCAAATGGAGATGTACCCACACAGCACAAGTATGTTCTGAGAATCTTCTAGGAACGTTCTCCGAGAAGTTAGGGGACATCCCTAGAACATTCTGTATGTACCTTGAAATGTCCTGGGGATGTCCCTGGAAGGAGCGAATGTCCAAGAATAGCAGGTTCCAGGAACATTCTCAGAGCACATCCCAGGGATATCATGGAATATGCTCAGGACATTCTCAGTATGTTCTTAGAATCTTCAAGGAACGTTCTCTAAGAAGTTGGGGGACATCCCTAGAGCATTCTGTATGTACCTTAAAATGTCCTTGGGATATCCCTGGAAGGAGCAAACATTCTGTAGGTGCCTTGAAATGTCCTAGGGATGTCCCTTGAATGAGTAAATTTCCAAAAATAGCAGGTTCCAGGAACATTCTAAGAGCACATCCCAGGGATATCGTGGAATATGCTCAGGACATTCTCAGTATGTTCTTAGAATCTTCAAGGAACGTTCTCTAAGAAGTTAGGGGACATCCCTAGAGCATTCTGTATGTACCTTGAAATGTCCCAGGGATATCCCTGGAAGGAGCAAACATTCTGTAGGTGCCTTGAAATGTCCCAGGGATCTCCCTGGAATGAGTAAATTTAAAAAAAAAATAGGATCCAGGAACATTCTAAGAGCACATCCCAGGGACATCTTGGAATATGATAAGGACATTCATAAATGTCCTACAGTAGTTCCTGACTGGGACATGCTTTTGAGAACATCCTGAAGGAATTCCAATTTGACATGATATAACAAAAGAAAGTGAACAGCTTTCAAAATAAAATTTAAAAAATATGTATTTCAATTGAAAATACAAAAATTGAAAATCATTAAAATTAATGACACTTTTCCATAACACTACTATTACTATATTACATAACTATTTCATAATCTTATTCATTTTCATACAGTACACAATTGCAATGCAGTATTTTTTTAATACAGATATCACACATTGTAAAATGTTCATGCCAATTATGATACAGGATTATTTGAGGAAAAAAGGACAATGAAGGAAATAGAAAAAGTACCTGGATTTCTTGTTCCATGACGAACTGCGTTGTTAATATTAACTTTTCATGTGAAATTTAAGGACTTGCAGTCAAATATTTGTTAAGAATAAGTATAATAACTCACTTAATCTGGCCGAGTACTTTCGAATCTATGAGATCCATCTTCAGAGGCGTGGATGAGACCCAGGCCTCTGAAGATGGATCTCATAGATTCGAAAGTACTCGGCCAGATTAAGTGAGTTATTATACTTATTCATAACAAATATTTGACTGCAAGTCGTTAAATTTCACATGAAAAGTTAAGAAAAAGTACAGTTTATGGGAATGTGATGTTACAATGTTGTTGCAAAACAATGTTTCCATAATAAATTAACAATGTTTTCTTTTGATTTACAAATTTTTAGATAACAGTAGAAGATTTACATTGTTCTTGTTTATTAGATTAGGAATTGGATTACAGTACAAGTAGTTAGTACTATAGATTGAATTTTATTATTCTTGAATTTGCTCACTCCATGAATAATTGATGTGACAAATGAATGGAGCATAAATTGAATTATTTGCAAGTAGTATATCCAGTGGCGCACTCAGGGGGTGGGGGCTTAGGGGGCTTAAGCCCCCCAAGAACCCAAGGTCCATAATAAAATTTCAAGCGAATTTTCAAGAAAATTGTCTGTAGAGAGTATGTGCTCCAGGCTGATTAGTGTTGGTACATTTAATGATTTTACCCTTTTCAAGTAGAATAAAGTTCATAACTAGTGGCTTGACATGGGGGGCTTTGGGGCTCAAGCCTTACCCTCAAGTCTTGAGATCCTTATCAAAATCTAATCGGTCACCCTTACAAATAGGACCCAAGAGTTTGTAGCTTTTCTTATCTGACTGAACAGATACCTGCCAGCCACAGCTCAAGGCTATCACTTTCCTAAAAAAGAATATGCGAAAAAATTCTGCCAGATTCAAGAAATCTGCCAGATTGTGAAAGCTTCCTTTGAAAATGCTTCATCAAAGAAATACAGATAGCAGAAGAATGATGCTAACTTTCTTAGTAATAAATCAATGAATTAGTACTCATTCAAAAACGTTAGGCTTCTAGAGCCCTCATTTAGGTGGTGAATTGAATAGATTCGTTGTGAATAAGCTGAAAAATCACAAAAACAGAAAAACATTAACTACCGTGATTATTGAGTTACTCTATGAAATACGCAAAACAGGCCAAAAGAAGGCGTTTTTGAGATAGATGGGTACGAACTTGGTTATTGATTGCGAATAAAGCACCCAGAGTTCAAAAATCAGAATTTAAATTGGATGTTGGATCAAAACACACAATAATAGCAAGTGGAAAACATCTATGAAAAATCCGTTTTCTTTGATTCAATAAATCTTGACTTTATAAGCTTTGGGATAGTTCTTGACTATTAGGTACATTTACATTTAAATTAGTTTACCCACTAAGCCGACAATAAGAAATGTGTTTGCATGATCATTTTGTGAATTTATGTAAAATGTCCCACCAATTCTAAGATTAGGTAATCTCGACTCACATTGAGACTTGCATTTTTCGTTCACTTTACTACCCACGCAAGTCTCAGAATGACGTGGGCATCATAAAAATGTATTATAGTAGATCGTGTAGAACGTTTCAACCAATTTTACATTAAAACACACCACCTATGTGAAGGCCATAGAGATTTCATAATGAATGATGGTAGTCTATACCTGTAATCTTTCACCCTCTTTATTTTTCTAAGAAAGCGTTTCCAGACCTACATTCATTTGAATTTTTTTATCTTCATGAGAAGATGCTTATGCAGTCTGGCAGAATCATTTTGAACTTTTAAAACACTGTACAAAAACAACATTATGGAAACATTTTGTTTTCCCATAGCTAATACACTTTAAAAAGTCAAGTAATGAACCTCTCCACAATGAACTTTAACAGGCAACAATCTTGTGAAAAGAAGTCTGAAAAATCCCAATTTTACCCCCTCCCCCATCACGTCTAAATTTCAATTGGACGGGTAAGCCCCCCCCCCCCCAAACCAAGTCTGGGTGCGCCCCTGAGTATATCCAATTGAAGTTCAATGGAGACTGTTTTCAGCTACATGAAACAAAATTATGTTCACTTGAATTCCAGTGCTGTATTTGAATCATATATTCATTTAAAATCTATTTTTAGCACTACTTTGATAATTTTTTGAAAATAAATCAAGTTTTTTATATTCATTATAAATTATCTTAATTATTGATTAAATACAAATCTGTAATATCCCATTTATTATGAATTTTCGAATAAATACATATTTTTACAATTTATAATAATGATTAAAATTCATATCTTTCTAATCAGATATTATCAAGACCAAAAAATATGTTGGATATTGTTTTGAGATGATTGATTTGAGATCACATAAGAAATTTATTTCTCAGGTTGAGCTGGTGGGTTTAGAGAGAAATCCAAAGTAAATATCTGAAATGGGTGGGCGCTTCAACAAATACTTGAAAAATTCCTGGATATGCTAGCATAGACGAAGCATATGATGCTAGCTAGTGAATTTATTACAGTGATTGAAGGAGTTATAACTCCACAAGGTTATAACAATTTCAGGCTACTAAGCCGCTACTTTTGGATTACTAAGAACATTTTCGTTCAGAAAACATTTACTTCTAGTTCTGTATACAGCATTTATACCAAGTTATAATATTACTTATTATTCATATGTATTATCTTGCTGTGCAGAACTGACCTTTTTGAGTCGCGGCGGACGCGTTTCGAACTATGTTGCTCTTCTTCGGCGCTTGGTTGCAGCTGCACACCAAGCGCCGAAGAAGAACAACATAGTTCGAAACGCGTCCGCCGCGACTCAAAAAGGTCAGTTCTGCACAGCAAGATAATACATATGAATAATTCTACTGCAGTTCATGAAAACTGGATAACCACAACAATAATTACTTATTAGTTAGTAAAACTATGGGTGATTGGAGCACGGTATTAGCTAATCTTAAACTTACTAAACAAACCAAAAATTATTATACATAAAACATTGTTGCACTAATTGGACTCATTTTCTTCTACAGCTGTTGTAGAGCTCTTCTTCCTGAAATAAAAAATAAACTTGTATCAGCAAATAAAACTATTGCAAACGCAGATTTTTGCAGAAGAAATACAGTTGACCTGAACAAAAAATTGCAGCAAACTTGAAATAGCCTGAAAAACATATTTGTTGGGAGCTGAAGGGAAGTCACTCCAGTTCGCACTCCTCCTCTCTCGTTGTTTGCTACTGGTTTTAAGTCAAGTTTGTCATCAATATAAACCGATATATTCTATCTCTGATTCTCCAATCACATGTTATATATAGTACCTAAAGTGAGGCTCTGACTACACGTTGTCTTTGCATCCCTCCAATGTAAAAACCATCAGCCATATGATTGAAAATTCATCACATTGACCATATGATTCAATTGATAGCATGGAGCTAGTCTAAGCAAGGTATATTCTAAACGCCTTGGTCTAAGCTAACCTAAATGCTATAGTGTTCATCTATTTTTTAACCGACTTCCAAAAACAACAAGGTATATACTATATTCGACCTGTTTTTTTTTTTTTATGTTTGTACATCAATCATTCGAACAATATTGAACCGATTTCGATGAATTTTTTTTTAAATGAAAGAGCATCGCTCAGCGGTGGTCCCATACAAGTTTCGCAAGGATCGGCCCAATACTTAGCCCAATATTAAACAAATAGGAGCATTCTTCGATGTCTTCATTTCAATCAAGTTTGAATAGGATAGTTCCACACATAACCGCCAATCGGATAACCGGTGTCGTTTACCAGGCTGATCATTGTATCATATGGAGCGCTTTACATCTAGACGGTCTTCGAAATTATATGATGCAATGCAAGTATGCCGGGTAAACGACATCGGTTACCCAAAGCTGGTTCAGTGTGAAAGAAGTCTCTAATGACTTCTTTTGACCAATCACATGAACTTAATTTGAATCGAGAATAAGAAGAATATAATATTTCTGTCCATATGTTCATATGAAAATTGTAAATAATTTAGTTGATGTTATTGAGTCATAGGAATGAGGTTATTTAGTTGCAATCATAACACAAAAAATATCGTACATAACTTGTCCGGGAAGATGTTTACCATACTCGTATGATAATACCGCACTCAACTTCATATCCTGTGTTTACTTATCATATTTTCAGTAAGCACAATATTTTCCACACTTGTAACGTAATATAGGCCCACTATTTCAGTGTAGGTATATTCTGAAAGGGACCGCATCAAAATGAATCAACAGCCATTTCACTTTTAAGAAGCCTTTCGCTATTATAATTCTCCTAAATACAATATTCCACATTAAATAAAACGTTGTAGAATTTTCCTTAGTTTATCTTTTCTTATAAGTGGATTTTTAGTTACTAAACTTTCGATGAATTAAATTATTGGCTTGCTACTTTGATAAATATTTCATAATGTAGGCTTTAAGAAATTTCTCATGTTTTCAAAGTTTGAAAATTCAACTAAAAAGCTTAAAATAAAACATATTTTAAAACAAAAAAAGAAACCGACTTCAGTGAAATGATGAAATACTCACGTACTAAAAAGTTTAAAATAAAGTATTTACTTTAAACTGAGAAAATTTTAAATTTCATACAAGTAATCTTTTGAAGTCGGCGCCAAATTTCCCATAAACTTCTAAAATATAACAGAATTACTCTGTGATGTTTTCCATGACGAAATAATTGAACAATATAATATCAAAACTGACGCTGTATTTCAGTAAAAGTGAGTGTAAATCACATATTTAATTGAACTACAGTGTTAGTTTTGATATTAGATAGAATTTCTTATCAATCACTTACTGGTGGTTCGGAACCCACCTAGAACTGTAGGTTCAACTCATCAATCTCCATCATCCAATTCATTACTCACGCAAAACTCTCAGACCTATGTGAGCTTCATCCTCCAAAAAATACAGTGTGAGTTTTGATATTAGCTAGAATTTCTTATCATCTTTATAAAATATTTGGCGCCGACTTCAAAAGATTACTTGTATGAAATTTAAAATTTTCTCAGTTTAAAGTAAATACTTTATTTTAAACTTTTTAGTACGTGAGTATTTCATCATTTCACTGAAGTCGGTTTCTTTTTTTGTTTTAAAATATGTTTTATCATCATAATTATTGTTATATTTGATCCTAAAAGTCCAAAATCAATATGGATCTTTCTTGTACTCAGATGAAGCTGAAGCTTTATACAAAGTTTCAAGAATCTAGACTGTTTGAGTTATTTTGAGGACAGACAGATGGACTGTAGCACAATTGCAAGAAAGCCCCATCAGGTTCTTGATAATGAATTTATTACACTTGGTGTGATTATGACAACAAAAATATTTTTAAACAGGTGGTTGTTAGTTTCCCTTTGATCTGATTCACAATACAAAGCTGCTCATATGATATGGGCCTAGGCTCGGCGACTTTTAGGACAGAAAGCTTATCATTTATGAAAGAAGATAAAAACTGTGAATGCTTACTCTCTCTCCATTCTCTCTTTCGCTTTCACAAGCCATTTTTTGATTGGCTCAGCCATTTCGGCATTTGTGGCTTCATTCTTCAAACTTCTTGCCGTATCTGAAACAATTAAAACTAATGAAACCTCAAACATGGTTTGTTAGGTGCTATATATCCATCCTTGTTTCCAGATACACAAGTATAATATAATATTGAACTGTTTGACACTGTATTGAGACTTGATTATGGAAAAATAACGACTCATGTTTTGGTGTGATGGCCATTTCACTCTGTTGTCAAAAGCACCTGAGGATGCTCTTGACAACAGAGTGAAACGGCATTGCGCTAAAACGTGCATCATTATTTCCATAGTTTAGTCTCAATACAGTGTGAAATAGTTCAATGGTTTGTTTCTTGAATGTGTTAAAACCCAGAATTGATATTATATTCATGAAATTAATACAAATCTATGTGGTTTGTTAACAGTTATTGTGTATTGCAGTTATTGTGTATTAATCACTAAGTTATAGTTATTGTGTAAATTTATACCTTCATTTTTTCCAATAAGGATTGCCCTTAATGCCAATATAAGTAGAGATACCATAACCTTTATATTATTATCAATGGTGTAAATTATGAAAATGATCCAATTCCGTAACTAAATTTGAAGCCAATTACTAACTGGGCAGGTAAAGTAAAATTCAGCCATGTAGACATAATTATTAGAAAAGCTTGACGTTTTACTTTTACAGCAAATTGAAAATATTTTTCAACCCTTAGCAAAGATAATACTATACAGTTATATTTTATCTAAATACATTATAAATAGTTTATCTATGGTTTGGGTTATACCTTGAAAAAGTTTGACTTCAAAAAGTATTGTAATAAGCACGTACATTAAATAACTAGCTAGCCTAATACACAAAATGCACCATGATAGAACGGTTAATAAATATAATAATAAATGTAACTTACCTTTGAATTTTATAGCTGAAATCTTCAAATGCGAAAAAATGCTAACGGACACTGAACGCTAACGAGCTCAGCTAACAACGTAACGAGTCACGAATTAGTGAATTAAAATGGCGGCGCGCAGCGGTGGAAGCGTGGAAGCATGGTCTCTAGATTAGACCGAGGAGGATACTGGAGTGGGCCTATTATATTAAACACATGAGATATCATGTTTCCAAAATTCTCCCATGTTAGCCATCAACATAATTAAAATCATTGCTTGTATGCACTGTATGAAAATCTTCTTGGAGTCCACTGGGATATAATTATTTAACCCGAAATCTGTTGCGCTGCTACGCTCTCTTGACTGTTGTTGACACAACGCGTTCCTGGGTCTCTGCTTGTGATTGGCTGCTTGCCTATTGGCAGTTTGATGCTAAGTGCGCCAAAACATTCAAAATACCTATGCATCCTTAAATTAATAATTAATGTTTTTCCCGTTTGTAGTACTGATTTAAATGTAATCTGAAAAAGCAAAATAATAGAACTCCTACAATTCCATAAATTTCAATTTTGAAAAATACATGATCATTGTCAATCTCAAGTTTAAAGCTTAAGCTTCTGCAGAATATTGATGAAAATAGACAAAATAGTTTTCATTTTTTAATGTAAGGAGCGCTCTCTGAGTCAAGCAGAAGTAGGAAAGAGATGTTCAGCATTGTTACAAAAGTGAAATTTTCTATTTCAATTGAAAATAATATCTCACATATTTATGAACCGTTGTTAGCCAATTTTAAGGACTAAGTATTTTTTGTAGCACTTCAGCATGGCTCTGTCAGATATTCAAATTTAATTTCCGTTCAAATACTTGAAATTATGACTTATCATTTTTACCCACTGATAAGCGTTTGACAGAAATATAGACCTACCTAGGGAACTTTTTAAAAGTTGTCACGAGCTTCACCAATTATTACAATATAAATATGAATAATCATTATTTTATTGATATCTCAACATTCGAGCAAAATAGATCAGTTCTGTGAATGTCATTGGGTTCTACAATGAAAATTGCATAATTAATGTGAATTTAATATTTTTAGCTCGATCCCTTCCCCTTGACTCAATTGAGGGAATTTGCGGAAAATTGTAATTTGGTATCCACAGCATGTCCTTAGAACATTCTCAGCATATTTATGCATATAACTCAAATCGATTTTGGCAATGAAGTTCTGTGGAACCTCCTGAGAACATGATCAGTACATTCCTTAGGTCCTGGGATGTTTACAGAACATGGGGAACCTATATCAGTTTTTTTGTGAAATTTGAGTTTTATATATTATTTTTTTACAAATACATGAATACATGCAAAACATCAGATAAAGCAGAAAATTGTTGTCTATTGAAATGTTTCTATGGGAATATTCTTTGTAGGTCCTTGGAACATCCCACATGTCCCCTGACATTTATAGAAGGTATGGAACCAAAATGGAATGTTCCTATCTATGTCCCTGGTACATCCCTAGAACATTCTCAGCATATATGCAAATATCTCAAATTGATTTTGACAATGAAGTTCTGCGGTACCTTCTGAGAACATGATCTGCACATTCCTTAGGTCCTGGGATGTTTACAGAACATGAGGAACTTATATGAGTTTTTTTGTAAAATTTGACAATGAGTGTTATTTATTTTGCTTTACATACATCTAATATCAGAAAAAAATTGAATTTTTGTCTGTTGAAATGTTTCTCTGGGAATATTCTTTGTAGGTCCTCTGAACATCCCACAAGTCCCGGGACATTTATAGAACGTACAGAACCAAAATGGAATGTCCCTGGGAGGTTTTGTGCTGTGTGGGTAGTAACCCTTAGAACACTTTCATTCAGGTACCGTACCCAAAATAATGTTGGAAAAAATGCAATACTCCTCCTGTCTCCACTATATAAGATTTAAGCCAAATTTCCTTATTTATGTAGCTCCAGTAGGTTTTTTTAATGGAGAAATGCTACCTATTCATTCTAAAAATCGCCTTAGAACTATTATGAAAGTTGAAAGTATAGTAGGCCTTAGAATACTTTAAAACTATGTGGAATTATTTGGGAAAAATACAAAACTTCTCCTGCCTCCACTTCATAAGATTTGAGTCAAGTTAACCAGTTTATTGAGCTCCAGTAGGCTGTATTAATGGAAAAATGTAATGGTAAATGTAAAAATCATTACTCCTTCTGTCTCCACCATATATAGAATTTAAGCCTATTATTTTACCTGCTAGAACTTGATTGGGTTCTACCAATGGGAAAATGCTACTAATTTTATAATTCAATAAGTTTCAACGTAAAGTTTATAAATAGGATTCATATTCGATTCACTTTATAACTGTTAAAGCTCTTTCCTATAGCATCTTTACAAGTAGTCTTGAGGCATTTTTCTTGTACGGTATGCTTTATATAGGCCTATGCATTTGTTGCACCATCATTTTTGTTGCAAGGTTACGATTTCACTCCTTCATTTACAGCCCTGTAACTATTCTGTTATTTGGTGTGGAGACAAATTTGAGTACCGTAATGATCTCGTAGAAAAATAAGTGTTCGACAAGATATATTTCTACAAAATTCACCTACAATGCATCCTTTAGATTTTTAGAACATATATATACAAAAAAAAACCTTGATCATAATTTTGATTCTACCCATACCCAAAGTCTTCTTAGCAGTCTAACTTATTTTTCATGATATTGTATAAACTAATAATTGATAAAGTATAATCTTATAGGAACCTATTTTCTACAAGAGAGGTCAACTAAATTTACCTACAATGCAACGTTAAAAAGTTAAAAATGATAAACTATAACTACTACCGAATTTGTTATCGGCATAACTTGCTTAAGATAATAGTGTGGACTTATATAGTTTTATTTTAGGATGTATTAGAAAAAAGGAACGCTCACACCAACTACCGACGTAATTGGAATTAAAAATGAACATAGTTCCAGTCTTTTGGAAATACCGAAGGCCTACTGACCTTATCGCTAGTTATAGCCGAGCCCCTACCATCCCTATAGCACTATAGAGTCTGCAATTCTGCAAATTGAGAATCGGTGTCGGCGCCATTTTAGGGGATCTTTTGAGCGGCAATTCAAAAACCGTAATTTTTTTTTGTAGATTACGTCTTGGAGACTCCAGTTGAGGAGTATAAGACAAGTCAGATTGCAAGAAATGAGAAAAAGTATGGTTTGTTGATTCGAATTATAATCTTAACAACCTATAACTCATTTCAAATTCACCACTGTAATGTTCCCAAAGGTTCGTATCCCAATAAAATGGACAAATAATATCAATATTATAAATCATGGATGAGCCATTACAGGTTCCACATTGTTGCTTGACCCATAGACTGATAGACTTTTTGAACTACAATCTTAGGTTTGTTTCAACAATCAAAATAATAATACAGTATTTCTAGAGCCTACTTTAGGAACTCCTGCCACAATTTATTATTATTGGATTAATTATAAAATGAATCAACACTCTTATTTGAGAAATGCTATTTCCTAGATCATTCCACATCTGAGAAAAGTACTGTAGCAAATATGAAATTGGAGAGAATAGAAAGGAAGAAGGAACAGTCGTGGTTCTAGGCTGTTATCTGCTATGTAAATGTTTACTTCTAAGCAATTGATTACTCCGCTTTTGACACTTTTATGGTGTTTACTTTTTACTTTGTAGAATGTTCTAGTTGTTTGATTAGACATTAATGGAATCTTTTCGAATATTGTGGAAAGTGCAAGTTTCTGTATTTATTTATTTAGAAGATGATAGAAAAATCCAGAGATATCTCAATTATGATGAAGTATATAAATAGAGGAAGTCTCTTGTAAATGATCATGAACTCGAGTTCAGTTGTCTTTGAAATTCGTCATGATAAACAAGTGTGGCAGTTAAGTAGTTCAGTTATTGTTCTACACTGATAAGTGGCAGTAGTGACAATTCCCGTTAATACAGACAGTGCTATGGGTCACAGCTATGATTAAGCCATGCTCTAATTCGTTTGTCACTTGTACTCCTAAATGACTCAACCTGATCGTACCTGAATATAATATTAGAGAATGTTTTTTATAGAATAGCTATTTGTGTAACAAGAGTGCAAAGTGGGGGTTTTCTGCACTGAGAGAAACAGTTTTTTCATTAGCCAAAGGCGAGTGAAAAAAGTTTCTTGAGGGCAGAAACAATACAATATTGTGCTCAAAATACACATTAAGTATTTCCTACAGTAACGTATAAAGTGATTAAAACAGAACAAAACAGGTCATACATAACCTGACAATTCCTCACATAACCTCTATCTTTGAATCAAATCAATTTCAACAACAACTACAGCTTACTGAATTTTGTAGCTGAAGCAGAGTAGCCAACCTATTTTTGAATGCGGAATAGGGAACCTGTATATTACATATTCACTATTTTGTGTTATTAGGTTGCAAATCTGGAGTGCAGAAAAGTGGTGCTTTCACACACTGGGATCTACTTTCCCACACTGGTGCAGGAATAGGCTATTTTGCATGCTACAGTTAATGCAAAAATAGGCACTTTTTTGGGTCACTGTAGGAAAAATTATATTTTCCTACAAATGCTTGTAAAGTAGTTCTTTACATACTGAAAACTGATTGTAAAATACCTCTTTACTGCTCAGCGAGCAGTAAAGTCAGCTGGCGTGCATAAAAAGTACTTTACTGCTTGCCAGCTTGCCAGCTGTTTTTGATTTCTTCTCATTGGTGGATCATGAAATCCATGAAATTCTCAAAACCTCATTCTCATAAAAATGGCGCACACCAACCAAATCCGCACATGCTAAAATCTGTGATGTTACAAACTACAAGCTTTTATTGGAATTCAGAGCTGCAGTTGTAGGAAAAATGTTGTATGTAGTTTGCATGTAAAGCTTCTTTATTGCTCTCACAAAATTACTGCAAAAGCATCCACATCATGCATTAGCCTAACTGTTTTGACTCAAGCAATAAAGTTGCACTTTATGCTCTTAATACATAAGTAGGCTAACTATTTTGTCATACTTGTAGGTTATGGACAGTTTATCAGTCAAGGAATCAATGTGGTAAACAGCTGTTTCCAGAAATCAAAAACAGCTGTAATTTGATGATTATTACTGCACACTGTGTGTTAAAGATCATCAAATTAATAATCTAATATTAAAACTGACACTGTATTTCACTTTTAAATAATGTTTTACTCACATATATTGGAGATGCTTGAGGAATGCATTTCACTTCTGAAAAGAAGCTTCGTCAGCCTGCCGCCAGGGGTCATGCTCTGTTTGGGTTAGGATGAGCGGCCATTATGTATTTGAAAATTGCGTTTGATTTGAATTGTGTTTGGTCGTTGAGTAAGTTTGTTCTATCTTGTTTATGGTGTTTGAATATTTCATATTGTTCCAGTGTATTTAGTTTGTGGCTTTTTTGGAATGTGTGTAGAATTTCCAAGTCAGTTTGGATGTTATTGTGTGAGTGCCCAGTGTTGATTAAAAACCTGCAAACCAAAATAGATTGGTCACACTCACATATCTCAACAAAAAATCACACAAAATAGCTTACATCTTCCAAAAATCCGGATTTAACACAGCATTCAGAACAACAAACAACCTGAAACACCAGATCCAACAAAAACCAGCTCACATAACAAACAGCACAATTCACAAATTCAACAAACCAGGCATATATAAGCTTAAATGCAACACATGCCCCAAGTACTACATAGGACAAACAGGCAGATCATTCAACATAAGATATAAAGAGCACATCAAAGCACTACATTCCAACTCTGACTCAACATTTGCAGATCACTTAATCAACACTGGGCACTCACACAATAACATCCAAACTGACTTGGAAATTCTACACACATTCCAAAAAAGCCACAAACTAAATACACTGGAACAATATGAAATATTCAAACACCATAAACAAGATAGAACAAACTTACTCAACGACCAAACACAATTCAAATCAAACGCAATTTTCAAATACATAATGGCCGCTCATCCTAACCCAAACAGAGCATGACCCCTGGCGGCAGGCTGACGAAACTTCTTTTCAGAAGTGAAATGCATTCCTCAAGCATCTCCAATATATGTGAGTAAAACATTATTTAAAAGTGAAATACAGTGTCAGTTTTAATATTAGATTGTTCATTAAGTATTTCGTCATGGAAAACATCACAGATCAAATTAATGATTATTACCTCATATGCTTATGGGTGCATGGCTACTGGCTACTATTTCACTTGAAAACCATTTGACTGAAAGCTAGAACAGCTGATCTAGGACCATTACTGCCCATTTCACCTAGAGTTGCTGTGATGTGATGTGTTGAGGCTATATGTTCAATGGCTATATGTTGAGGTTCATATGACAATGATTTATAGTTTCAACTTATTCCAACTTAACTGCTATTCTAGACTTTTGAGACAAAAAATAACGTACATAACATATCTGGTACGGTAAGGTGTTTACCATACTCTTATGATAGTTCTGCACTCAACTTGTCTCATGCATAAACTATCATACTCTTACAGTAAACACCATCTTACCAAACTTGTTATGCAATATACTATTCTACAAGACAGTTATTGAATTCTATCCTAACATACAATAGAAAAGGTCACAATGTGGTGAACCGGAGAGGTGTACCTGTGCAGGAGAGAGCTTATTTACACATGACATGGTAAACCAGATGGATTACCAGAAGGTCTTCTCAGTCAAAAAATGGTGAGCCAACAAGATGACATGATTGCTTTGATGGGTTTTCTAGTGACTGTAAATGGTGAAAAAGATGAGAATGCAGGACATGGTATGAAAGCTGTAAATAAACACAACACAATCTCTCTAGTTGGAATATTCACCACAACTAACCGGCTTCAAACTGGTGCAGGTTTGCTGGATGACTCACACACATGGCCAGGTCTACATGCCTGCACAGGTAGAAATAATTGAATTCCAGTTCTTCTCTGGTTGCCTGCACAGGTATGATGACAGCAGCTGGCACACACGCTCCGGTTTACCTGCGCAGGTTGCCTGTACAGGTAAACCTTTTCAGTATACTGTAACCAGCCATACCACATAACCACATGGTTGAGAGGTTTCTGCTACAGCTACTATTGAATCAATATAATCAATAAATTCAATATAATACATTACTTATATTGAAAAAATGCACAGTCAACAATCAATTATTATATACTATTATAATTGAAATATATTTTATAAAAGAATAAATTTCAATAATTATATTTTGTCATGTTGTCTGCAGCTCATTTACACTAGACATTATATTACAGTATATATAATAAGTAAGTTTGTGCATCTGAACCATGGTTGTATAAAATAAATACAATAAATAAATACGGTATTTTATTTACCAAAACAACTAAAAAATAATTTTACAAACAAAACACTCTTGCTATCAAGAAAAGCAACAAAAATAAAAAATATAACAAATTGTATGCTACAGGGAAAACTATTAAAAATTTAATTTCGAGTTCCAAAATAGGAGAATTCAAAGAGAATATCAGAAATAATATGTGTATAGAAAGTACATAGGTAAGCATGGATATTTCTCTCTGTATTAGTACAACCAAGGAGCTGATTTAGAAAAAAAATTAAATTAATCTATTGCTCACAACTATTTTTGTCATCAGCCCTATATGAAATAGAACTGCATCTTCCTCTGTGCTTTAGACTGTACAGGTAACTGTTGACAATAAATAGGCCATAGATGCAGAATACTGTGAACAAAAAGAGAACAATCGATGAAAATTGGAGTAATTGAAAAAATAATAAAGCAAAGAATAATAGCCTAATAGGGGCAATCTATAATTTCTGAAAAATATAGTTTTATATTTTTAGTTGTGGGTAAAGAAATGAAAGAAAATTGGAAGAATAAACAGGAAAATAATGATAGTAGAAAACAAACAATGAAATAACAAACTCGAGCACCTAAGAATCTTATCTTATTATATACAGAGTGATCCAGCTAGTGTTACTGACGCTTTCTGAACTCATTTAACTGCAAAAATAATGAAAAGAGTTCATATGAGTTCAGAGTTCAGACTTATGTGGGCTTCATCCATAAAATAAGATAATTAATAAGAAAATAGGTCCGGAAATGCTTCATTACCGAGTTATACAGAGTAGAAGATTTCGCCCAAAATAAGTGAAATGAAAACTTGCTATTCAATTTTGAAATTCCATTATTTTTGTAAGTGTTTGTAGCCAAATAATATTCACTTTCATTAACTATTATTTGTTTCTCATTAGCATATTTTACAATCATGATATTTTCGAGAATTGAATTTTCGACAAGTTTTGCTTTAAAAGTTTGTGTGTTATTTCTTATTTAACAAAGTTAACATACATCAAACGCAAAAAGAGTTTCTCGACCCCTATGTTTCATGTTTCAAGTGAAATATCACAAAAACAAAGAGAGATAGGGCTCTGAAACCTGTTCTTTTCACTTTTCCAGTTTGAAACCCATAAGAGTTAACTAAATTAGTTTCTTAATTTGCCTTACCAGGATTCCAGCAAGTCTTCATTTTACTCATTTTGGGCAAAATCTTTCACTCTGTATAACTCGGTAACAAAGCATTTCCGGACCTATGTTCTTATGAATTATTTCATTATCTTACTTTATTTTAAGGATGAAGCCCACATAGGTCTTAGACTATGAGCTGGATGATGTGTTGGGCCAACAGATTTTGATGGGTTGCAAACCACAAGGAAGTGATTTTACAGTACAGAACAGACGAGATTTATTTGCTGACTAATCCAATCGGTCATCCTCACAAAGAGGGCCCAGGAGTTCGTAGCTTATCTTTATCTGATTTAATACTTACTAACATCGAATAAGACTAGGATAGTAATCTCTTTTTTCAAATTCCAAGAAAAAATAATAACCACAGCTAGAAGGCAAACATCATATACTAGGTAAGTGATTTGCTCGATAATCCAACATACCACTGGAGTTGCGCGCTCCTAAAAAACAGAAATAATTCGTGAAGATCATATTATAATAAATTAATCAATACCATAATTAATAATTAATCAACCAATCAAACGTCGCTTTTCCTTGTCACCCAAATCGGTCATCATTCCGGTTTTTATTCCGAGCGCTCGTGTCTTATTTAATCTTACTAAACAAATATCTGGCATGATTCATAGCTAATAATCTCTTTCAATCAAAAATGATTGAAATATTATACAAAATATGCAAAAAATAACTCCATTTTTCAAGATTATACCATAAAGAATCCAGTTCAGACAATTCAGATCAACAATTATTATACATACCGTAGTGCTATAATTATAATTGTGTGCATAGTGTTATGGACATGGAAAGAAAGAAGGAACAGTGATTTTCAGCGTTATCTGCCTCTGTCAATACTGATTTCTGGAAGCAATTAATTACTCTTCTCCCCTCACCATGCGACCCATCTGAAACCTTTGGAATGTTCTTATCTCAGCAATTAAAATAGTCTCAATGAATGGAGAATGTTTATTTAGAACTTTATGGAAAATGGGAGAATCCTCATTTGTTTACCTTAGAATTTTATAGAGAAATTGAGAACCTTCTCATTCTTTCTAGATTATGAGAAATATATAAATAGCAGAAACTCTTTTAAAAGTCAGTCAGTTGTGATTCGATCGTTAATGTGATAAGTGGCAGATTGAGAGTGACAGTTACAGTTCCTGCTCATACAAACCGGATTACCAGTGAGCGCATATACAACCTGTGTTATAGGAACGTTTGTTGTTGATAATCGTTTGTACAAACCGGATTACCAGTGAGCACATATACAAAATGTGTTATAGGAACGTTTGTTGTTGTGATAATCGCAGTATATTGTGACAGATTATTATACAGGTTTACTTGACAGTTTATACAGTGAATCGTAAGTGCTTGTAGAGTTTCAGGTGTTATGTATTAGATGCTTCTCCTTGAATTATTGAAGAGTTTATTGAACAGTCATTATTTGATATTTGATCAACCAATCAACAGTTAGTGATTGATTGTTGAACAAAAATCTTTATTAGCTGAACATTATCAATTTATTTCCTTCTGATTGCTTATTTTATATAAGAAATAACTGATTAGTGCAAGTTGTGGATAATTTGTGTAAATAAAGTGCGAGTGTTAATTTAAAGTTTTGTCAGCGTTATTTTAGAAATAGAACCCATAACAATACAAAATATTACTAATCTTATACACTAGTTACCATAATTATTACAACATCAATTAGTTGTGGTGAGGCTTAATTTTGATATGAAATAAACTCTTGAACACTATTAAAATTTTAATAAACTAAATATTTTTTTATCAATTTTTAAATATTTCTAAATTTTTAAGATACTTTAAAAAAACTGCGGTAGCTTGTTGTGGAATTTCCTATGAATATAACAAGTTTTCTCCTTGAATGAGAAAATCAGAGTGTATCCAGATTAATTACGAATAATAGGCCTAAATATTGTTGAAACTACTTTACTGATGAATATTTGTGCAATAGCGATTTCAAATTGTTGTAATGTTTCCTCCTGGCTGTATTGCATTGTGATACAATGATTTTTTTACATTTTCAAAGAGTCTTCAAAATATAGAAATATTTAAAAAACAATTGAAAAATATTTGGTTGATAAAGCTTTTTATAGTGTACAAGAGTTCCCTACAAATCAAAATTAAGCCTCACCTCAACTAATTGATATAGTAATTATGGTAACTTGAGTATAAGAGTATAAGATATTTTTTCGGAGGATGAAGCCCACATAGGTCTGAGACCTGTGCGTGGCTAATGAATTGGATGATGCTGATTGATGATAAGATTGTCTGACTTGTCTCATAATCCTTAACTGGAGTCTCCAAGACGTAATCTATCAAAAAATCTTCTCTAGGAAGCACTACAACTATCCGGAATAGCTATTATTCAAAAAATATTTACGTTCAAATAACAAGAGAAAAATAATATGGAGATACAAATTGAAAAAAGAGGATTTTATGGCTTCAAGGGTTTGTTTTTGCAATTGGATGATGCAACATTTTATTTCCAGTACGGTATTGAATTCTCTCCAAGTTTACATTGAAGAAATAATAAAATAACAAATAATAATCAAGTTAATTCATTTCAAACTTGAAGAAACATATCATTATAGGCATTTCTGTGTGTTTTGTAAACTAACTCAATAATTATTAGCCTATGGTGTTTACAATTTTTCAACAATTTTATTCGATTTTCAGCTAATAGGAATGACTACAATAATATAAAATTAATAAACAGAATTTATTAATTTAGAATTCCTTTAATTGCTATTACTTTATACTGAAGACTTCCGCAATGGCAGATATTGACAACAGTATTGAATAGCTGATGGAAATCGATGAATGCTACTGTACAAAAATATCAGTCACCACCGGGAATCGAACCACGGACCTCCCAATTGCCGGTCGGGCGCCGGTTGTGAGATACGAGCCGATATGGCCAAGTTAAAAATGAATGCTGCTGTGCAGAAAGGTCTCCATGGTCTAGTGGTTAAGGCGCCCGACCGGCAATTGGGAGATCCGTGGTTCGATTCCCGGTGGTGACTGATATTTTTGTACAGTAGCATTCATCGATTTCCATCAGCTATTCAATACTGTTGTCAATATCTGCCATTGCGGAAGTCTTCAGTATAAAGTAATAGCAATTAAAGGAATTCGAAATTAATAAATTCTGTTTATGTATAGTTGTCAGTTTGTTCAATTGTCATTCTCTTCAAACTAACTTATAAAATTAATGATGACACTTTGCAACAATATCACATTTCATTCATCCTGAGATCTTGCCAGGATAAAATATTTTAGGATGTAATTTTTTTTTTTTTTTTTTTTTTTTTTTTTTTTTTGTAGATTACGTCTTGGAGACTCCAGTTAAGGAGTATAAGACAAGTCAGAATCTTCCTCATATCTCTGAATATAAGTATTCCGGAGTATTTCAGGATTGAATCATATTCCTGTATAAAATATCCTCTGGGATTAGCCCAGAATATCAAATCCCTGAGAGAGATTCAGATATATTTCTTTCTAGTATACTAGCTATTGTGCCCGTCCTTCGTACGGATATGTTTAGAAATATGACTAAATATGTTTCGGCTTTTTTTATAGCAACGATCATGAAGTTGTTAGCAGCTTAGTGAACAACTTAGAACGTAAACAATTCAGTGACAGTTATCAGAGAGAATATTTGAGAACAGCTGATTGATATATCATGATAAATTACGTTATTTTTGTTCTTATGTGGTAATAATAGTGCTACCTGGCGAATTCCCAAGAGCCTAGCACAAACCGCACCTTCCTAAAATGTTAATTTTTGTTTTGATAAATTTAAATTAGAAAATTTTGTTTTTTTTTCAACAAAGAAATAATTGATAAAACATAAGATGAGCTTTGATTCACCAGACATATGTTTCCTAAAAGACTGCAATGCTCCGACTACACTAGTCTGCAGACAGCGTAAATAACGCCGCGAAGGGCCCACCATTTATATTTGAGAACAGCTGATTGATATATCATGATAAATTACGTGATTTGTTCTTATTCTTATGTGGTAACTATAGTCTGTTCAGCCAGTCTACGGAGTGAAGTAAACAAACTTTGCATGTGTGTGAGTGAGGAATTTCGAGAATTGTACTGGCATCAGCCGGTCGGCCAATTCACACCGATTGCCACCTACGATTCGTTCTTAACAGCTGTTGTCGCACTAAAACTTTGTGCTTCAATGTTGAACATCGAGCATACAAAAGTCCTACATTGTGATTAACAATTCGTTATGTTTGTGTTTGTACAGTAGCTTACCTAAGTATAATTTGATTTCTAAAATAGTTTTTTTTTTTAAATAATTTTATTAGTAAGTTCTTCATTCCTTTAAGGTAGTTTATATTTTATGGTAGTTTAGACCTAGTTTAATAGTAGACTGTCGAACAATGATAATAATTATTATTGCATTATTTCAAGAACATATTCGATTTTAAATTCCATTATCAAGTCAGTATTTTCATTTCAATTATATATGTAAAAATAATTCAATCGACAAATTTATGAATAATTCTAATAGTGATACCAGTGACTGCTGAATATTTGGATACATTACCTAAGCATTGAAGGTAAGAAAATAGCCATATTATTAATCTCATGTATCCATTTCCATTTACAATAAATAATAAGTATTAACCAAGTAGCTGTATGAAAATGATTATTTAAAGTCGTTTTCAATGGGTACGGTAGGCCTGTTGCCTGTTCGATGCGTTTAGAAAACTAGCCTATCTGTGAATCGGGCTTCGTTGAGTTTCGGCTCGCACGCACGCACATGTTTGTTTACTGATTCCGCAGGCTCGCTGAACAGACTATAGCTATTGTGCCCGTCCTTCGTACGGATTATGTTTAGAAATAAGAATTTCGGCTTTTTTGAAGCAACGATCATGAAGTTGTTAGCAGCTTAGGCCCGTTCATACGATACAGTTTTTTTGCGGTACGGTTTTTTTACTGTACGGCGACAACTGTATACTGTGATGTTCACACGGTCCGGCTTTGCTGCTTATTGCTGTGCTCTCCTCCTTCTTCCAGTTGAGTTTTATTTATTCCAGTCCAGGATTTTTTTTTATTTGTGTAAGATTTTTTTAAATAAGTTTCTTACTGAAGGTTTCTCTTAAATTTTGATCAAAGTACGCAAATTCTGGTTTCAATATTCCACACATTTTTCTCTCTTTATTTTTATATTAAGTCTTGTCCCACAAGGCGGGTCTTTCATATATTAGAGAAATTAAATTTTCACAATTAATATCTTCCACTTCTGGACACTGGAATTCACTAATAAGATCAATGCTGAAGAATATCAATGAAGAAGATCAATGCTGACGATCTGAAGACTGCTTCCAGCGTAATAAGCGTATCGTTTGAACATATCCATTACCGGTACATGTGCCACCGGATACGGATAGTTATTTTGCGGTACAGCTGACTTTAGCAATACAGTTTTCGAAGACAAAACCGAATGTAGAAATCGGCTAGAACAGCTTTTTTACTGGATCCAGTCGAAACAGTATTGTGTGAACATACAATATGAAATGTACATGATTGTAAACGAAAGCACTGCAAAATAACTGATACAGCAAATTTACTGTACCGCACAAAAACTGTATCGTGTGAACGGGCCCTTAGTAAACAACTTGGAACGTAATCAGTTCAGTGACAGTTATCAGAGAGAATATTTTTTGAGAACAGCTGATTGATATATCATGATAAATTACGTGATTTGTTCTTATGTCAGGGGTGCCCACAGGGGGGGGGGCTATGACGCAGACTGCGTCATTGAAATTCTTGGGGGGGGTTCCAAAAAACGTTTTGGGGGGGGGGGGCGTAAAGTTGATTGAAACCGTGTTTAACGTGACAACGTTCAAAAATATACTACGAAGTCACCAGGATAGAATGTCAATTAATGAAAATATATTTATAATTACTATTATTATACAATTGAATATGAATTAGCTAAAATAGTTATGTTTAGGATTTGTGCAGGAAGTTATTATTCAAACTTAGCAAGACGCTAAGCGAGTGCTCTGAAAGTGGTTTATACAGCTTTACTCTCCTTAACAGTTACTAGTTAATCAGCAAAAAGAGCAATAAGTCGATTTAAAATTATCAAAAACAGACTCAGATCAGCTATGGGAGACTCATGGTTGTCCAATCTAATTCTAGCTGCAGAAAAAGATGTACTTCAGTCTATTTCTAACGAAGAAATAATTGAAAGGTTTTCTGTTTCCTCATCCCAAAGACAAAAACTTCTATGTGGGGTTTAGAGAGATAGATTTAACAAGCTTAGAAGTGCCTAGCTAACTTGTAGATGGTCACAGCCTATAAATTTAAAATGTTTGACTTCAAACTGTTGATGTTTTTCATGTATTTTACGATAACTACTTACTAATAAGTAAGAACTGCTTTTGAAAAACTTACTAAATACTAGAAATTCAGTAATTTTTCATAACTATGTCTTTATTTTGTTTTTGAAAGACACTTATTTGAAATGTGTGCCTTTTATGTACTTCATCCATACATAAATTCTCCCAAGATACTACACTAAGTAAATAACCTGTTATTTAATTACTGTCCAATAAATGACTTAGTATTTTGAATTTTTGTGTTTTACAAAGGAAGTTATTAACTCATTGTTTTCACTTCCTTTAGAGGAACAACTTTGTAGAATTATTTAACCTTAATGTAATTGGTACACCGAACATAAACTTATAGGTATTTGGTATTTCATTTTTATTGAACATTGTGTATTTGTAATAATATTTTATTGTTTAAAAACCATTTACGTTCAAATTCTTATTTAGCTATTTTGCAATTAAGTTTATTGAGCAGAAGTTCATATATTCATTACATTGATATTTCTTTTTTACCTTTACAAAAAAATGTTACCTATGTAAAGAATCTCAAGAAATATACATACATTTTGTATATTATCGACTGGGTTTGAATTTTTTCAATAGTTCTTCTTTTAGATTTAGAAAGAATACGGGGGGCCTTTTTCGCATTTTGTTTTGTGGGTGGGGCTAATTTAGGGGGGGGGGGTTGGCGCTAAATTTAGGGGGGGGGGGTGCGTCATGAGGCTTAGGGGGGTGGGCACCGCTGCTTATGTGGTAATAATAGTGCTACCTGGGGAATTCCCAAGAGCCTAGCACAAACCGCACCTTACTAAAATGTTAATTTTTGTTTTGATAAATTGAAATTAGAAAATTTTTTTTTTTTTTCAACAAATAAATAATTGATGATTTGATTCACCAGTCATATGTTTCCTAAAAGACTGCAATGCTCCGACTACACAAGTCTGCAGACAGCGTAAATAACGCCGCGAAGGGCCCACCATTTATATTTGAGAACAGCTGATTGATATATCATGATAAATTACGTGATTTGTTCATGTGGTAATAAAACTTGGAAGAAATTTATCCAAAATCGCACAATACTTGGTTATTAAACGTTTATTATTCTGTTAAAAAAAAGTTAATTTAGTTTTTTATAGCTAAAGACATTGTCAAAAAGGTTTTCAATACTGATAAATAACTTTAATCCCAATCGATGCTCTCGTTTTTCAGGAGAAGGCCGCGTAAAATGTATCCAAAATCGCACAATACTTGGTTTTTAAACGTTTATTACTCTGTTAAAAAAAAGTTAATTTAGTTTTTTATAGCTAAAGACATTGTCAATAATGTTTTCAATACTGTTCAATAACTAAAATCCCGATCGATGCTCTCGTTTTTGAGGAGAAGGCCGCGAAAAATGCCTTTGCGGCCGTGACAGACAGACAGACAGAAAGTGTGATAAGACTATTTTTGGCTTATTTAATGTATAAAACGTAAAAATAACCAAAAAATATACAATTCTGATAAATGTACAGACAAAACTCTAATTTTATTTATATAGATATGATATCCTGGGATATCCCCAGGATATATCATCCCAGCATATGATATCCTGGGATCTCCCTGGGATATACCATCCAAGTATGTGATATCCTGGGATATCCCCAGGATATCATATCCCATATGTAATATCCTTCAGAGATCTCAGTGACATTCCAATATCCCAGGATCTCTATGGTACATATGGGAACTGGTCAGGATATCCTAGGGATATTTTGTGCTGTATATAGTGAGTAACAATAAAGTAGCTAATTAAAACCAAGCCTGGTTATATTTATATATATATTTTTAGATTACGTCTTGGAGACTCCAGTTAAGACAAGTCAGATCAACAATAAAATTATACAATCTTATACACTATATACCATAATAAATACTTTATCAATTAGTTGAGGTGAGGCTTAACTGCTGACGATACAGCCTTACTGGTGATACAGCCGATACAGCCTAAGAGTGAGATGCATAATAATGCTGTTTCCGATCTTGCAAAGTTGAAAAAATGGCTTGACCAGAATACTTTAACATTAAATGTAAAAAAAACTAAATTCATGGAAATTTCACTGAAAAATACTAGCAATGACACAACTGATAGTCTGGTGCTTCATTCTTGCAATGATACTCAGAACTCTTTTTGTGATTGTCCTTCAATTGAAAGAGTTAAATCTTATAAGTATTTGGGAGTGATGTTTGATGATAAACTCAATTGGTCGACAAATATTTCATACATTAAAAACAAAGTTCGTAAAGCTATTTTTTTGTTCTATAAACTCAATAATATTTTAAATCTGCAGGAACTAAGAAACGTATATTATGTATATGTTCAATCATTGATTCAGGGAGGTATCATTTCATGGGGAGGAAGCTATAAGACAATTTTAGAACCTTTAAAAATTTCACAAAAAGCTGTTATAAGAGTTTCACTCAAGAAAGGCTATAGAGCTCACTCACATGAACTGTACAAAGAGTTCAAAGTGTTGGATGTCAGACAATTGTTTGTGAGAAGTGTTCTAATTTACATGTATAATAACCATGATAGAATTTTTACAAAAACAACACATAGATATCCAACACGTGCCTCAACTGCTTCAGGTATTACTACACCAAAAATTAATAAAACTTATTCAACCACTAATACCTTTTATATTGTTCACATAATTTACAGAAATATTCCAGACAAGTTGAGAGACTTTGATAAATTGTCTCTTGAAACATATAAGAAGCTTGTGAACAGTTGGTTGCATGAAATAGGAAGGGAAGCTACAGAAAATATACTCTACTCCATCTATCGTTGATTAAAGACCAAATTATTTTTTAACCAGAAGTGCTAAACTACGTTGGGGGATATGTTTGGAGACCTGCGGTTTTTATTTTTTCTTCCTTTGAGCCACGTTCATAGTACAGACAAATACCGGTATAATATAAATTCATTCATGTTTTTTATTTTTGATCTCCAGCTTCATTTTGTTCCATATATAATATTTTTCATGCTACACTTATCGTTAATTAATTATAATTATTAATATTATATTGATTATATTTATATATATGATTGTAGTCTTATCGTTATCAAACAGATTCACTCTTACACACAGGCTTTAGCCTATGTAAGGGTTTTTTCTCAATATATTTTTTTTAACGTTATTCTACTCATGTAATTATGTCATTTATACTTTTTGTTCTGTTATGTAAAAAACTATGTAATGAAATGAGAATAAAGTTGAAGTTGAAAGTTGAATTTTGATGTGAAAGGAACTCTTGTACACTATAAAAAGCTTTGTCAACTAAATATATTTTTCAATTGTTTTTTTTAAATTTCTATATTTTCAAGACTCTTTACAAACTGTAGTAGCTTGTTGTAGAGTTTCCTACCAATATAACTGGGTTTTTGTTTGAATAAGCTACTTTTGTGACCAAGTGATAATCTCCTCGGCGAATGATATATTAGTAGGTAACTCTACTACAAGCTACCGCAGTTGATGGAGAGTCTTGAAAATATAGAAATATTAAAAAACCATTGAAAAAATATTTTTTTGATAAAGCTTTTTATAGTGCCCAAGAGTTCCTTTTATCTGTGATGTTTTCCATGACGAAATACTTAATGAACAATCTAATATTAAAACTGACACTGTATTTCACTTTCATATAATGTTTTCACTTTCAGAAGTGAAATGCATTCCTCAACCATCTCCAATATATGTGAGTAAAGCATTATTTAAAAGTGAAATACAGTGTCAGTTTTAATATTAGTTCCATTCACATAAAAATTAAGCCTCCCCCCAACTAATTGATATTTAGTAATTATCATGATAACTATAGTGTATAATATTGTATAGTTGTTGATCTGACTGATCTTATATACTCCTTAACTGGAGTCTCCAAGACGTAATCTACAAAAAAATTCTGACATGTATTTTCACTTACTTTGTAAGCTCCAACAAGGAGAAATGCATGGAATGCAGCTCCTATAGCATGGAATGAACATAATGCAATGGTCATAGCAATTGCACCTGCAAATATTTCAATCTACTTTCAATTTAAACTAATAATATAATTATGAATTCACAAAAATAATAATTGAAAACAAATTTCATGAACTAAAAACATTTTAGCAATTTGCAGAGAAGATCAACGTATAGTTTATGGAGTTGAATATATACTTTCCAATCATAGTTACTCACGTATCAGAGGAATAGGTTATTAATTTAAGGAAAGGAAGGGGAGAAGAAAGTGAAATAAAGATTAAGAATTCAAGATTGAGAGGAGAGGAAAATAAAAGAAGAAATATATCAAGATTTAAGGAGTTGAGAGCTGTAATAATCCAAAGATTAATCTCAGCAAGCAAGCACGCAATCAGAAACAACCTGTTTTAAAAAATCATTTACAGATTCAAAAAACAGTTGCTTTCAATCCAAATACTGACATCATATTCCATTTTTTTTATTATTCTAGTGTTAAAAATCTACTGTTCAGGAATATTTTTAATGATTTTTGAATTTCTGTGAATTCCTCCTACAGCACTGATATGTCTGTTGCAAAGTGAGAAGACTGCTGAGAAGACTGCTGGTTCGTTCCAAATCACCGGGTAGGTGATCAAATCATTAAATAATTATCTTGTACAACGATGTGCACCATAATACATTGAATACAAATTTTGTATGTATTGGATTTGCTTTTGAAATTCATTCGTTTGAATTGAAAAATTTAAATTGAACCTACCTGCTTTGAAAAAGGCCATTGCTTGTCTTAATAATAAATCTGTAGGACCATAGTTATCTTCTTCTTTTGGTAAATCGTCTTTGGTGAATAGTTCATTGCTTATTATGATAGCAGATCTTATGTAGAGTGAGATATAAATAATACTTGGAATCTACAATATAAAATAACTAAGTTATAGAATTACTAATGTAATATCAAAACTGCACACTGTATTTCTACTTAAATGAGGATTTTTGCTCACTTATACTGGAGGGTATAAGTGAGTCAACTTAATAGACTTTTCCTACAACTGCTCGTAAAGTAGTTCTTTACGTACTGAAAACTAATTGTACAATACTTCTTTACTGCTCCGCGAGCGGTAAAGTACTTTACGATCGCCAGCTCTGTTTTCTTTGCGCTTCTGTTTCGATTCTGATGTCTTCTCATTGGTGGATCATGGAATCTGTGAAATTTTCATAGCCTCAACAATGGCGCATGCTAACCAAATCCGCGCACGGTCTGTGATGTTACAAACTACAAGCTTTTATTGTGTTGGAATCCAGAAATGCAGTTGTAGGAAAAATATTGTATGTAATTCGCGCATAAAGCTTCTTTATTGCTCTCGCAAAATTACTGTGCTCCATTATGCGTCACGCAGTAAATGTTTTGGCTGGAGCGATAAAGTCGCGCTTCAAGCTCTTAATACATAAATAACTAACCATTTTCCCTCCAGTATAAGTGAGTAAAAATCTTAATTTAAATAGAAATACAGTGTCAGGGTCAGTGTTAAATATTTTTTCAGCTAGAGAAGAGAAAATTGAATGGCATAAAATAGTATTTATCACATAAATATTTGGACAAATAATTTAATAAAATTGGAATTATTATATTTAATAGCAGAAGGATATTCAAATTAACGTTTTTCAATCCAGAGAAAATTCAGTGAGATAAAATTTATATCCCATAAAATATTTGAACAAATATACACAATATATATGTAATATACACTATATATATATATATAAAATTAAACAGTTTAATAAAATTGGAATTATTTTTAACTGCAGAAGAATCTTTGAATAAAATATTTCCAATCTTGATACTATTCTTGCCTTATATATCATATACAAAATAAATATGGTATTTTTTCAAGAGAAATGGTTTATACAGTAATTCTGATTCTACAGCTCAAAATAAGAATACAATTTATATTCAATTGTACTTCAAGTTATATTTCATAATATGAACATGGGTCTGAAAACACTTACTTACAAAAATAATGATCATGGGAAACCTCAGATTTTTCTAGAAGTTGATTCTAATTTCATTAGATTTTGGTTGTTGATATACAGTGGTTTTAGAGGTAGTTGGCAGGATAGGTCTGAACTTCTTTCTCTTTTTTTCTAAAGGAAGCCCACATAGGTCTGAGACCTGTGCATGGAATTAGTTGGATGATGGTGATTGATGAGTTGGACCTAAAGTTTTAGGTCAGTTACGAGCCACCGGAAAGTGATTTTCAGCAGAAAACAGTCTTTTTGCTGGCCAATCCAAACAGTCGCCCTTACTGTCAGGCCCAGGAGAGCGCTGCTTATCCAATCTGATAGATACCTGCCACGACTCACGGCTGTCACTCCTCATTTCTTAGGTGTTATTTAGAAAATTATCTTTATAATTGAAGGAAACTCCACTAACCCTCATTAGCAAAACTTGTAGTGAATGCTTGTAAATTCTGACTAAATTTTGCCCAAAAATGCATTACAAACAGAGAAAAGAAAAACGATCGAGTTGAAACAGAGACCTCACTTCGATCGGTCAATTATATTGTGACACCAATGTGACTGTGGGTGCTTGAACTTATTATTTTTTTTTGTAATAAAAACGTCTGTTACAAAATAAGACTGAAATTTATTGGATAACACCAATAAATCATAAATGAACTGAATCTGATTATTACTATGACACAAGTTTGCAAATTATTAACATCTTCACTTTAACATAGCTAATTAAACTAACAGTAATTATATATCATCAATGAACAGACCCATAAAATCTACAATGAATACTCTCTAACAATCTACTTGAAATTACAATCCTAATAATATATTTTTTTTTTTGAGGATGAAGCCCACATAGGTCTGAGACCTGTGCGTGGGTAATGAGTTGGATGATAGTGATTGATGAGTTGGACCTACAGTTTTAGGTGGGTTCCGAACCACCAGGAAGTGATTTTACAGCAGAGAACAGTGTATTTTTTTGCTGGCCAATCTAATCGTTTACCGTTACGAACAAGACCTACGAGAACGCAGCTTATCTCTATCTGATTGAACAGATACCTGCTACGGCTCGCGGCTATCACTTCCCAATTGATCGTAATACATATTAAAAATACTTGTATTTTTAGCTAAAATTTGTGTTCTTTCCAACAATGTCATCAAAATTCCAATCTGATCATCATTTTTTGAGTTATTGAGCATTTACTGGCGGAAGTGAAAAAGTCTCGAAAAAGTCTTCAAATCCAGATATCTCGAAAACTAAGGCCTCATTTTAAAAACGTCACTGAACATTTTTTGTCAGAAATTTGATGTGAAATATCTGGTAACTGGCTTTTAAAGCTTACATTGAACACTCTTTATAGTCATATGAAATTTATTTATGTATTGATTGAATCAATAGACTTGCATCAGCAACATTCATCCATAAACGCATTTCATATTCAATTAGAATAAAATGTAATAAATAGTACTAGCCTAAATCAAGATTTTCTAATGAACATACATAAAACATAAATGCTGATACTCACAAGATTGGCCCATCCAATAATTTTAGTGCCTGTTTGCAGAGAGCATCCACAAAGGCTTTCTTTCAAGTGTGGAAATGCCATTTCTACTATAACAAAAAAATAAACAATTCTGATAAATTATCAGATATGAGATAAACTCGGAGAGAGTGTGGAAGAGAGTGAGTAAAAGAGGGGAAAGAGATAAAGTGATGGTGAGAGAATGAAAGAGTTAGTGTGGGAGAGAGAAAGAGTAGAGAGAGTGACATTGCTATCAGCACAGATAAACCATTGCATGGCTTATTACCATAGATAAACAAAACTAAATGGTATTCATCAATATTTTATTTAGGAGGACAATTTCAAAGTTCAGGTTCGTGGCCTGTTTATAATAATTGATCAATAATGATGAATATGGGGTGTTAGATGAAATAATTTGGTCTTTCTTGATTATGACCGAATTGGTAATGAGTAATCATGGTGATGGTGAATGATTTTCGCTATTTATGGTGAATAATTTAATTCATTCATTCAATTGAAATTTGACTAAATTACAAAAATTACTAAATTTATGTGTTTTTAATGTTTTCTACACAACAATGGTAAGTTAGAAAAACTGTTAATGTCAGTAGTATGTAGTAGTAGACCTACTCCATCAGCTTTCAAAAACACAATCAATTCAACTGGTAGTTGAAAAAAGTAACATTTTTGCAAGGGGTCCACCTAAAACCAAAATCATGGCAAGGGGTCCATGAGGTAAAAATGTTTGGGAACCACTGATTTACACCATAAGATCAAATTCACCATAGAGTTAGAAGAGAAAATGTTTTAAACTTTCTAGATTTAGGAATAGACCATTGCACAGGAGCCCACAATTTCTCTATTTTCAGAAAAGTAACTCATACCACATCACTCATGTCACCCTATATCCCGCAAACTTGCAGCTTTCAAGAGTATGGTTTATAGAGCTTTAACTATTCCAATGAGCAAACATCACTTTGAAAAAGAGATTAGTACTATTAAACAGATAGCTATTACAAAAATGGATATGAGGAGAACATTGCTGACAAAATATTTTATAAAATAAGTGCAATCAGCATATAATAGCAATCAGTGCTAGCATTGCACAACTGATACTGGAGAAAGGTACATGGATAACTGTACATTTTCTTGGCTCTCATTATCAATTATCATTGGCTCATTTATCATTATCTCTGATAAATTAGGGAAAGAATTGAAAATGAACAGTTTTGATGTAGCTTTTTGAAACAAACCTATTCTCGATTTATCTTTTTGTAAAGACAAAATATTGATATCTGGGATCAGTGACGTAGCCAAGATTTTGAAATGGGGGGGGTCTGGGGGTAATTCCCCGGAAAATTTTTGAAAAATAGAGGCCCTAGAACGGTCTTTTTTAGCTCTCCTGGCATTGAAAATTAACACCAACGTCAGTGCTTTGTCTTATTTTATGTTTAATTTGATGGAAATTTATATAACATTTAGGACCGGAAGGGGGGGGGTCCGGACCCCCAGGACCCCCCCCCTGGCTACGTCACTGCTGGGATAAAAGTGGGGTTTATAAATTGAATTGCGGTGATTGTAATGCTTGTTAATTAGGTATGTAGGTCAGACCAGTAGAAGTTTCAAATGTAGAGCAAATGAACATATTAAGGATTGGAAAACCCAAAAAGAAATTCAAATTTTGCAGAGCATCTCATTAATAATGGCCACAAGTTTAAGGCTGAAGAAAATGTTGAATTTCGGCATTTGATTGGCAAAGGCAGACAATTGAACATTTTAGAAATTTTGGAGATAACTAGGTTGGTAAAAAACGATTCAAATACCAGCTTAAATGATCAAATTTATTTTAACCAATTCAATACAACTAACTTGGTTTCATTATAATTCTAGCCTACATTTTAAAAACGGCACTTTCGTGTCTTTTTTGGTTGACCTTGACTGCATTTCAGTGAGCTTCTATTTTTCAATTTTTTATTGATTCATCTCTAGCCTAATTGTGTATTGTTCCTCTTTGTTGCTTTCTAGATGTTCACGGTGTTTGGTTCTTGATTGGACTCTTATTTTTGCTTGTTAATCCTCCCACCAGTGGGCGTGACTTGTTATGGCCTCCAGCCAATCACAAGCTTCAATGAAGGTCAGCCTCTTTCTAGCTTACCCAATAGTATCATTTCATGTTTAGTATATATTAAGTTACTCTGTACTTTAGTTTGAGATTGATAATGGTGTAACAACCGAAAATAGTCTCTCAATATTTTGAAATAAATGTGGTTGTAACAATTTCGTCTTATTATTCATCTTTACAATTCTTCCAATATTTAGCCTACAATTAGGTAGAGTCACTTTGAATAAATCAGCCACTTGACTATAGAAAAAATTTAGATTTAGTATAGGTTGACTCAACTTATCACTGCTCATATAGAAATAGACTCTGCTGTAAAATCACTTCCCGGTGGTTCGGAACCCACCTAAAACTATAGGTTCAGTCATCAATGACCATCATCCAATTCATTACCCACGCACAGGTCTCAGACCTATGTGCGCTTCATCCTCTGAAAAAAAAAGATTCCGATCGATGATATAGTTTCAAGCTTTGTGTTAGTTTCGAACAATTATTTTTTTTTTGTAGATTTACGTCTTGGAAACTCCAGTTAAGGAGTATAAGACAAGTCAGATCAACAATATTATATACTAGATACCATAATTACTTCAATTAGTTGAGGTGAGGCTTAATTTTGATGTGAAAGGAAGATTAGATTGGTAAAGCGGAAGAATCTATGAATAGACTGATAGACAATATACTGGCATAGAATGAATATTATTTTTTTTTCTATTTTGAGGCCACATAGGACCACTTTAGTCAATATTTAAGTTATTTCTACGTCCTAGCATCAGCCTAGATTCTAATTTCTTTCTTCAATATTCCTTCATTCTATCAGATTGTTGTTTTCTGATCTCCTCTGAAACCTCCACTGTCCTTTATTGTCTTTCTGGTCTTTCAATGTTAAACTTACTTGTTCGTAAAATTTTGTTAATTTTTATTTTATCTAGAGCATCTTCAATAATTCTCAGACAAATTTCTTGAAGATCCTTTAAAATTTGTGAAACATATTCCTTGGGTTTTTATATTCATATTCCTCATGTCTAATTGTTTTATGGTTCTGCTATCGGATATTATTTATAATAATTATATACTAGTAATTATATACTAGTAATTGAATCCTCAATATCCCTGCTTCATTCAAGGTACGATAGCCTTAAGTCAAATTTAGAGGGTCTTAAAACCGATCATCAGTTAATCAAATCGAGGACTTGTGAAATGGAAGACAAAACAAGGCACCTGGAGAAAGAAAATTGGGAGCTCAAATCGGAGATTAGGGAGTTACAACAATATTCACGAAAGAACAATGTTGAGGTCGCAGGTATACCTTTCACTAAGAACGAAAACATTTATTGTATATTAGAAGACATCGCGAAAGCCCTGAAAATAACGTTCAACAGGTCTGATATGGTACCGCACATCGCGTACCATCAAAGAAAATACCACTCATTGTGATACGTTTTTTATCGCTGTACGTGAAAGACTTGTGGCTGTCTGCTTTCAAGGGGAGGGAAGGTGGTCTGAGCACCCAGGATATTAACAAAAAATTGCCGTTAAATACAGTTTTCCTTAATGAACATCTTTCGCCCTATAACAAGTTCCTTCTTGCGGAAGCACGGAAGATGAAGAAGACATCAAAGATTTTATTTGCGTGGGTGAAAAATGGTCGAGTTTTTATAAAAGTCCGGGAAAACGACAAGGCAATCTGGCTCAAGGACGAAAATGATCTGGTCTTGGAGTAGAGTATTTTTATTATCATTCTTGAAATACATTTCCAAAGGATCGTTATACAGTAATTTCTGAGAGACGGTTTTCTTTTTCCAATGTTATTTATATTATTTCGTTTATTATCCAATGAAGGGACTGAATGAATAAGTCCAATAGAGCATTTTGTTTTTCCTCCTATCTTTCTTAAAATTAAATCATTATAATAAATTATACGTTAGAATTGATGCAGATTTTTGTTTTTTTTACAACTAAATTAATGTATTAAGCTTCATTTATATTTGCCAATTGATTCATATAAATTAATTCGATGATTTAATGAATGACCAATGAGTTTCTTTAATTAATTAACTTTGTTTTGCAGTTTACTGCTTTTAAGTAGTCAAATCACAGCGTCATTTGGTGGGAATTTGATTTCTAATCAATATGTTGCTAGTTTTTTGTTTTTTTTTAATCGATTGAGCAATTATATCAGTTTACAAAATTGAGATTAATATTTCTTTATGAGCTGGCTGAGGGGTGGATTCACATAAGTTCATTGATTTTTTTTTTCGTTTCTCATTTTCTTGAACTAAACTTATCAATAAATATCATCTATTGCTATAGCTAAGTTTTTTTTTTCATAATTTTATTCTTCAAGCTGATTATTTCTTAACAACTGTAGATTATGACTTCAAATAAATTTGATTACGACAGCCTAGTGGAGTATTATGATACATTGGAAGTAGATGATTTCTTCGATTTTCAAACATTAGAGGATAGTGATCATGTGAATAATAATGTCAATGTTCTACATATGAATATAAGAAGTATGCGGAGAAATTTTGAGCAATTTTCTTGTTATATACATAAAGCTAAAATAAAATATCAAATTATACTACTATCTGAAACTTGGATCACAGGTGAGCATGAATGTAACTTTCAATTGGAAGGCTATTATAGACTGGATAAATTCAGTAAATACTCAAGAAGCGATGGTATTTGTATGTTCATAGATAATTCTATTGACTGTGAAGAGATTGATATCAATGTTGATGAAGCGAACTCAATAATCATTAATTGTGTCATACATGGTAGAGAGTACACATTAATTGGACTCTATCGATCTCCTTCGTTAAAAGTAAATGAATTCATTGCGAGTTTAGACTCATGTATAAACTATCTGAGAAATGACAATTGTAAAATTATTATAGGTGATATAAATCTTGATATTCTTGGAAATAATAGAGTGGTGGATGAATATCTGTACACACTCCAACTAAAAGGGTTTAAATCATATATGTGAATAAACCAACAAGAATTCAGAATAATTCCTTTACTTGTCTGGATCACATTTTTTACAAGAGTTCATTATCACAAATAAAGGACATAAAATGCATTATATGGAAAACTGCTATTACCAATCATTTTAGTACATCACTGCATATCACCCATAACAGCCCTGTCAAAAATATTAATGCTCCGCATGTCATAAGAAAAATTGATTATGAAGGCTTAAATTCAGATTTAAATTGTGAAAATTGGGGTGATGTTTTTGATAATAATCTTGAGATAGACGATGCGATGGATTCATTTATAAAGAAGATTACTGAGTACACAAACAATAGAACCAAAATAATTAAATTATCACATAGAAACAAACCAATAAAAAAATGGATCACTCCTGGTATAGTTCGCTCATTGAGAAACAGAGATAAAATGCACAAAAAATTAACTAAACAACCTTTCAACTTTGAACTAAAAGAAAAATATAAAAAATATCGTAACTCTTTAAATATCATCATCCGCAATGAAAAAATTAAATATTTCAATTATAAACTCGACCAAAATAAGGGTAATACAAGAAAAACATGGGAGTGTATTGCAGAGTTACTGGAAACAAAAAAACAATATAAAGAACCGAAAATTGAAGCAGATAAATTAAACTATCACTTTGCAAACGTAGGTATAACCTATGCCAGAAATATAATAGAGAATAATTCAACATTTTTAGTAAAGTGGCTCAAAACCGGGAAGGGAAACTAGTTTCAGATGATAAATTCATATCTTCAATTGTATTAAAAGACGTTAATCGATCAAAAAATCAGGATAGCATTAGTGGAAGGAACTCTTGTAGCAATCTGATAGGCTCTCAAGATTCTAAGAGATTAAGTAAATCTACTTCAATATGCAAAAGCAACGATAAAGTAATAAGGGATGATAGGGAAGTACCGGTACTCACTGTGTTCCATCAGAATATTCAATACATTCGTAACAAAATAGATAGAATCGAAGTATTTTTTAAAGAAGAGGCTCCTGATATAGCTATTTTCACAGAGCATGGTTTAAAAGAAGATGAATTGTCACAACTTAATATTCCAAACTATTCATTGAAAACGTCGTATTGCAGGACATCTCATCGAAGTGGGGGAGTAGCTATCTTCACTAAAAATGCTAAGAATATGCAAACATTTAATTTAGAATATGTAGAGAAATTTGCTGTGGAAATGGATTTAGAAGTTACTGGTTTGAGAGTAAAAATCGACAATAATTTCGAAGTAGCGGTGTTAGGTATTTACAGGTCACCAAATGGGGAATGGAACAATTTTTGTGAACTATTCAATAGGCTTTTAGAGATTACTACTACTCGTTTTACAAACGTTATTGTAGCGGGAGATTTCAATACAGACTTTGCAACACAGAATAAAATGACAGAAGATTTAAAGGATATTATATGCATGAATAACTTGGAAATAAAAGTTCATGAATATACCAGAGTCACAAGAACATCACAAACAATAATTGATAACATCCTTACTAATATAGATTACTCTAAAACAAGATTAGGCGGCTCGGAACTATCTGATCATGACTATCAAATCTTAGAGGTGGGGTTGCAAGGTCATAAATCAATTAAAAAGAGTAGAGTAATGAAAGAAATTCAACAATGTGAACAGGGGAATATCGATTGTTTGAAGCAGAATCTGCTACAAGAAAACTGGAGTAGGGTTTACAATAGCAATAGTTTAAATGACAAATATGATAGTTTCATTAATATTTTAAGGTTTCATATTACTACGAGTTGTCCAGTTAAAAAAGTCCCTGTAAAGAACAAATTAGACAAGATTGAAGAGTGGATAACTGATGATATCCTTGCAGAAAGAAATAGGGTTAAAGATGCATATGATGAATTCAAACTATCTAGAAATATGTTAAGTGAAGATAATTACAAAGCTCTAAAGAAAAACTATATGAAAAAAGTGAAAAGAGCGAAATGTAAGAAAACAGCTGAAATTTTGAATAATAGTGTGTACTTTAACACAGCAGTGTGGGATGTAATAAACAAAAATAGGCAAGTAGCTCATGTAGATGCTTATACTAGTGTCCCCAGAATAATTAACGAAAATAAAAAATATATTGATGATAGTGTAGACATTTGTAATTTCTTTAACAGATATTATCAACTGGTTGCTAAGGATCTTCAAAAATCTCTTAATACAGGTATTAGTGATGCAAACATGAGGAATACTGAGGGGATTCAGAACGAATTAAAATTCCTCCCAGTATGCCAAGACGAGTTGTCAAATATCATTGATAGTTTAAATAATAAAAAAACTGTAGGAATGGATGGGGTATCCAGTAAAATTCTGAAAGAATGTAAAGATCAATTGTTAGACCCTTTGATTCATCTGATCAATCATTCATTAGAACAAGGTGTTTTTCCAGATAATTTAAAAGAAGGGAAGATCTTGCCAATCTTCAAAAGTGGCGATAGAGAAAAGGTATAGAAAACTATAGGCCCATTAGTATTTTAAATGTAATAAGTAAAATTTTTGAAAGAGTAGTTCTAAATAGGTTACTTCTGCACCTTCAAGAAGCTAACTTTATCTGTGATGAACAGCATGGCTTCCAGAAAGGGAGATCAACAAAAACAGCCATAGTTTCTCTAGTTGAAAAACTAATAGATATAATAGATTCAGGTGATAAAGCTACTGCAATCTTCTTAGATCTGTCAAAGGCATTTGATTGTGTTAATCATAGAACTTTATTGGAAATACTGCAAAATGTAGGTGTAAATGGGGTTGAACTGAAATGGTTTGAATCATATCTTATTGGGAGAAAACAATGTGTAGAACTAACTACAGTAGTTGGTAATAGTATAGTAAAGAATAAATCTAATAAACTAGAGGTGCAAGCTGGAGTGCCTCAGGGGTCAATACTAGGTCCATTGCTTTTTTTGTTATATGTCAACCATTTACCTAAAGAATTAATTAGTGGTAGAGCCCTCTTATTTGCTGATGATACATCACTCATTTTCAGCAATTCCATTCTAGATAATTTAGAAATAAGTGCCCATATAGGTGTGCAGTCCATTGTCCAATTTTTAAACCAGTTGAAATTAACTATAAATAGTAAAAAATGCCAATACCTTCAATTCAAAAACAAACATAATTTAAATGAAGATAGGGCTATAAACGTGTTTGTAAATGATAATCAATTAGACCAGGAAGAAAAAATTGCATTTCTAGGAGTTACGTTGGATAGACGATTGACCTGGACTCCATACATTGAGAAAATATGTAGTAAAATTTCATCTGGGGTATTTGTCCTGCGACAGCTCGCTAGATTGAATGACAAAAAGTTACTTTTTACAGCTTACCATGGGCTCTTACTGTCACATATTAGGTATGCTATCTTAGTATGGGGTAATTCATCAAAACAAAATCTTGATAGGGTGTTTAAGATCCAAAAGAAAGCGGTTAGGTGTATAGAAAGAGTAAATAGATTAGATTCATGTAGGCCGTTGTTCAAGAGACTTGGTCTCCTAACTGTACCCTGCTTATATGTGTATGAAGCTACTTTATATGTAAAAACGAATGATATTAACCAAAATCTTGATGTACATGATTATAATACAAGAAGCCGAGGAGATTATCACTTGGTGAGTCACAATAGTAGCCTATTCAAACAAAAACCTAGTTATATTGGTAGGAAATTCTACAACAAGCTACCGCAGTTTTTGAAGAGTCTTGAAAATATAGAAATATTTAAAAATCAATTGAAGAAATATTTAGTTGATAAAGCTTTTTATAGTGTACAAGAGTTCCTTTCACATCAAAATTAAGCCTCACCTCAACTAATTGAAGTAATTATGGTATCTAGTGTATAATATTGTTGATCTGACTTGTCTTATACTCCTTAACTGGAGTCTCCAAGACGTAATCTACAAAAAAAAAAAAAAAAAAAAAAAAAAAAAAATTTGAAAGCATAGGACTAAGCGATTCATCGGATAATCCAGTTAATAGTTTTTTCATTACACCAACAGACGAACAGGAGGTGTTAAGAACCATATTTAGTCTGAAGACCAATTCAGCTCCTGGTTATGACAGTATCTCTTCTGAATGTCTTAAAAAAATAGCCCTCTGTATCTCAAAGCCATTGTCTCATTTAATAAATAGATGCTTATCTGAAAGTTACTTTCCAAAACAATTCAAATTAGCCGTGATAAAACCTTTATATAAGGGTGGAGATTCATATGACCCTAGTAACTATCGGCCAATTAGTCTACTTACAAATTTTTCAAAAATAATGGAAAAGATTATAAAATCTAGGCTCTCAAATTTTCTTAGTAAAATCAATTTTTTAAATAAAAATCAATATGGTTTCCAAAAGAATAAATCCACTATTGATGCCATTTTGAAGTTGACTGGAGTAGTTGATGAGGCATTTAATAACAATAGTAAGAGCCTAGCAATTTTCTTAGATTTAGCTAAGGCCTTTGATACGGTGCCTCACGAGCTAATGTTGGATAAGTTGAGGAGGTGCGGAGTTAGAGGACATACTTTACAGCTTTTTGTTAGTTACCTTACCGGAAGATGTCAGATTATTACACTTAATGGTAAAACCAACTCCCAGAACCTCGAAAACTTTGGATTACCGCAGGGAACCGTATTATCCCCCCTCCTTTTTCTTATCTATGTGAATGATCTTTTAAACATTAACATCCCAAATTGTAGCATAATATCATTTGCTGATGATACAGCGCTTCTATTCCATGGTAGAACTTGGGAGGAGGTGCACTCATTGGCGAATGATGGATTGAAAGTTGTTCAAGCTTGGCTAAAAAAACATATTTTAACTTTAAACTACAGGAAAACAAAATACCTAACTTTTTCGCCTACCGAAATTGGACAACCAGACTTACAATTAAAACTCAATTTACATGATATAGAGGAAAATCATGATTTTCTGAACTGTTCCTGTCCGGAAATTGAAAAAGTAAAAACAATCAAATATCTTGGTATCATGCTGGACGATCATCTTAAATGGATGTCTCATGCAAGTTACCTTTGCTCCAAGCTAAAATACCTGGTTCACACTTTCTATAAAATAAATCAAATAGCAAATCGTGATATTATTAGGAAGATTTATTTGGCATATGCGCATAGTCTTTTCACCTATGGCGTGGAGGTATGGGGTGGAGCATATGACACTCATTTAAAGAGAGTTTTTATTTTGCAGAAGTTTTTAATCAAGGCAGCATTGGGTAGACCTAGAATTTATCCCAGTAGGGCAATATTCCAAGAAATTAACGTTCTTACAATAAGACAGCAATATATAAAAAATATTATATTATACATTAATAAAAATAAATATTGTTTTCAACCACGTACACTTTTTTACCATACTCGTCCACTAGTCGCAAATCAATTTATTACAAAATTTTCTAGACTTTCAGTATGTCGGAGACAATTTGAACACTATTGCAATACCCTAATAAATAAGATACCGGAAAACTTGACTGCTAATAACGTTAATAAAAAACAAATCCAATTAATTGAGGAATGGGTTAGAACAAAAATTTTCTACAAAATGACAATTTAAAGACAAGTTAACAATAACTTATGAATAAAATAGAAGAGTTAACTAAATAATATAAATTATTAATAAATATTAGCTTTAGCATTGTCATATAATAAATTTTCAGGCAAATTCGGTGTATTAACTTGAGCAATGCTCATCTGTGAGGTATGAATGATCTTGGTATTATTATAATTGCTATATAAAAAAGTAAAAAAGTGGCATAATATATGAGAAAATTGAAGATTATTAATAAATCATTATACCGATTCACAATTTATATACTTTCTATACACGCATTCAGTAAATTAATTTGTAATAAATGTACTAGCTCAACTCATTGCTAGCGCACAGACAATTGTCTATGCTAGCAATGCCATTGTACAGTTTTCTCTTTGTATTAATCACATTATGAAATTTACAATGATCCAATAGTCTGTTCTTAGTTTTTACTTTTTTTAATCATTAAGTCAACCTAATATTTAAATTTGTAATATGACTTTATTTGTGTGTTAAATAGTCCAACATGTAATGTAATATAAGTTACAACATGAAACATTTCAAGGCTTCATATGAAATGTATTATACGAAGTGTTAAATTTTGCTGATCGTTAATTTGATGTAAAAGTCATGTAATTATGTTATTTTGTACTTTGTATGGAAAGAAAATGGCAATAAATAATTCTTATTCTTATTCTAATGAGAGATTTAGTATCATTTTTGGTATAGTTTTGACTTGTGTAATACATATTATTCCTCATGTGTTTCTACAGTAGAATATTAATTTATTTAATAGGAGCCTACAAAAAGCACAAAAAATCTTAAAAACTGCCAATTTTGCAATTAAAAAGATAAGAAAAAACTTGTGATGTTTTGAACTTTGTAATATGGTAGGCCTACACTGTTGTCTCAGTAGCCTACTCATAACAATAATAATAATAATAATTCAAAGATGTAAGATGCCGGTACCCAATTAAGGTTTATTCATTAAGTTATTACTATCATGAATTTTCAAGTAGGCTAGATGCAAACTTTTATTACATTTAGTTCATTTATCTCTTAATAATTATTGCTTTGATGCTTTATTTGATGATATTTTATTATGTATAGGGCAATGAATCATACCAATCAACTAATGTTAATGTCTACTATAAAAACTGACACTGTATTTCTTGGGAGTGATTTATTTATTCATGGAAAGTGATTAGTTTCTACTCGCTTTCAATTTCTGAGAATACATTATTTTCTAAACTTTTCAAAATACTTCTCACTACATTGAAGTCATTATTCCTGAATATGAGCATCATTGTATAAAAATTTCCAATGATTCATTCTAATTGTGATGTTAGAAATTGTTCATCATGTTATATAAATGTCGCTTATGTTTCGCTTTTTAAGTTTAAGCTTGTATTATCTTAGATTTAAGTTTTGCTCTGAAAGATTTCTTTAGACTAAAATTTAAACAGAATAGGCTATTATTTATTTCGAATTCCTTTAAGTGCTATTAATAAAATTCATACTGAAGACTTCTGCAATGGCGGATATTGACAACAGCACACTGAATAGCTGATGGAAATCGATGAATGCTACTGTACAAAAATATCAGTTACCACCGGGAATCGAACCACGGATCTACCAATTGCCGGTTGTGCGATTTAACCACTAGACTATGGAGACCTATTTTCGAATAGGAGCATTCATCGATTTTCATCAGCTATTCAATACTGTTGTCAATATCCACCATTGCGGAAGTCTTCATCCAGTAAGATACAAATTTATAGCACTTGAAGGAATTCGAAATTAATAATATTCTATGATAAATAAAATGAGAACACAAATTTTGTCTTTTCTACAGTTTTAATAACAAAATTTGTGTTCTCATTTTATTTATCATGGAACAGTTCTACAATATCAATCGTGACTTTAGAATTTTTAATAATATTCTGTTGCAGCATATTTGTCAGTTACTTTAAACTGAAACTTGTTGAAATAATCTTTTGAATGTTGTTTGAGTTTGAAGTCTGTCAATTACGTTGTATAATAATTTCGTTATTAACTTCGTAATTCATATGGTAATTCATTATACTTGGTGGACTTTTGAAAAATTGAAAGAATATTTTCAAAAGTGAAAAGTTCTTTCATTTGGAAAAATATTTATAAACATAATAAATCATAAAGTTTTACCTTGAATGAACTGATTGTAAAGTTGTTACTATAAAAGCTGTTGATAGTAAAGTATTGTATAATCCTTTCGAGAAGTTCACCAACTCAGTGTCTAAAACCACTTTAAAAAGGAACTAAAATGTAGAAGACATGTTTAAAATGCTTTAGTAACTATTGCAATAAACAATGAAAATTATTGGAGCAAAAAATAATTTATCTTTAGATGGGAAATGTCATTGAAAGATAAACATTTGCAATCAAAAGTCATTCTACAAAAAATACAATATTGTACTGCTGAGTAAGGAGGACAAGATAAGAAGACTTTTGACATAAAAAGTTTGTCTTAGGTCAGAAGAAATACTGATTGATAAATAATTAAATGAAACACAATTTTAGAAATAAGATAGAACCTTAGCTAGGTCGAGGGGAACTAGAACATGAGGGGGAAAATAATTTATTCATAAAAAATGAATGCGATAATAAATACGAAAGAAACGTAGTTTTATTAATTGATAGAAAATTTACATCATTGCATTGTCCTTTGATTATTGTGCATTTGTAGATAACGAGAGAAAATATAGATTGAATAATTATAATACAATTCTATGTGAATATTATTCACAGGTTAGTTTGAAAAGTACAAATTTTTTATAACTGACAGTTGACAATATGGTGAAGTTTAAAATGAGTGCTACTGTGCAGAAGGGTCACTATTGTCTAGTGGATAAGGCGTCCGACCGGCAATTGGAAGGTCCGCGGTTCGATTCCCGGTAGTGACTGATATTTTAGTTCAGTAGCATTCATCGATGTCCATCGGCTATTCATTGCTGTTGTTAATATCCGCCATTGTGGAACTCTTCAGTATAAATTGATAGCAATTAAAGGCATTCGAAATTAATAAGTTCTGTTTCTGAATAGGCCTATTATTCATTTAAGGCTGTGCGCAGGGTTTTTGTTCATAATTATTTTCGAAGTCCATTGTATTGGATGTTATTATGGATTTGAAATGTTATTTATTGCGGTAAGAAAAAGCTTTTTACTGGAGATACTGGAGGGATGCCCCTGGCAGATGATGCTTCTCTTAGAAGTGAAATGCATCCCTCTAGTATCTCCAGTATAGTGAGTGAAAATCATATCTTAAATAGAAACGCAGTGTCAGCTTTGATATAAGATAATTTATCAAAAGTTTAAAATCACTCGTAGGTGAAAACAATTTCCTCAAAAAACCAAAAAATGTCGACTTTGAACCCGCATATTTCATAAAATAATTGACAAAACATTTTTCCTTGCAGCAATAGATAGCATTCCAAAGCCCTAATAATAATCGATACAAGACACTTCGAAAAAATTATGACCAAAAACCCTGGGCACAGCCTTGAAAGGAAAGCTTTTCATGGCATCAATGGCATTGGAACTGCAGTTAAATAATAATATTATCAATTGACATTGATACGGGTTTCAATCATTTTATTAGTGGATTGAATAATATTTTTTTCCTACAGTGACCCAAAAAAGTGCCTATTTTTGCACTAACTGTAGCACACAAAATAGTCTATTCCTCCACCAGTGCGGGAAAGTAAATTCCAGTGTGACAATGGTTATTTATGTATTAAGAGCGTGAATCGCGACTTTATCGCTCAAGCCAAAACATTTACTGCGCGACGCGTAGCGGAGCGCAGTAATTTTTCGAGAGCAATAAAGAAGCTTCACGCGCGAAATGCATACAATATTTTTCCTAAAACTGCAGTTCTAGATTCCAACACAATAAAAGCTTGTAGTTTGTAACATCACAGACCGTGCGCGGATTTGGTTAGCGTGCGCCATTGTTGAGGTTATGTGAATTTCACGGATTCCATGATCCACCAATGAGAAGACATCAAAATCAAAACAGAAGCGTAAAGAAAACAGCTGGCGAGCGTAAAGTACTTTACCGCTTGCGGAGCAGTAAAAGAGATATTTTACAATTAGTTTTCAGTACGTAAAGAACTAATTTACGAGCAGTTGTAGGAAAAGTATATACTTTTCTGCACTCCAGATTTGCAACCTAACATCACAAAATAGTGAGCATGTAATACGCAGGTTCCCTATTCTGCATTCGAAAAAAGGTTGGCTACTCTGCTTCAGCTACGAAATAGTCGTTGTAGTTGTGGTTGAAATGGACTTGATTCGAGGATAGGTTATGTGAGGAATTGTCAGGTTATGTATGTCCTGTTTTGTTCTGTTTAAATTACTTTATACGTTACTGTACGAAAAATTTAATGTGTAATACAAGCGCAAAATATTGTTTCTGCACTCAAAAAACTTTTTTCACTCGCCTTTGACTCGTGAAAAAAACTGTTTCTCACGATGCAGGAAACCGCCACTTTGCGCACTAGTTACACAAATAACTATTGTTGATTTATTGTTCAAAGCCAGACAAGAAAAAACTTGAAGATAATTATCAGCATAAGTTCTGAAAATAAAATTTGGAGTAACCAATAATAATCAACTATCCAACCTACAAAATAAGGACTACAAAATGGTAAATTAAAACTTCCATGCGTAATATTTTGATTCCAATCTTTAATTTTTATTGCGCTGTTTATGCCTAGACGTGTTCGAGACTTACGCGTGGGTAATGAGAGGATGATAATTATGTACGTAATGCCTACAGTTTTAGGTCGAAATACTTCCGTAGAATCAACGGCGGCACATTCCAATTATGATTGGAGTTAATTAAAAAATTGTCAGCACCGCTAAATTAAGTACGGTATAGGTCGATAAATAGTCTTTCATGTCATTAAGCACTCTGCACTCAGAGAATAATATAATAAACATACTCTAAACAGGTAAAAAGCATCATTTTATAAAACATATCAAACAAAGTTATAAGGTCTGTGACATATGCCATTTCTGCAGTGAGTACTTTGGACTCGAGGGGCTCTTGAAATGCGTTTAGAATTTCAAGAACCCATCGAGTCAAGAGACTCTGAAGGAACGTTTATAGTACTTAAACTATTCATCTTTTACAGTGTTATTTTTAACTTACTGGAGGCAACATTCCTTTCATAAAAAGTATTACAATTAAAAAAATTTCACATTAATATAACAGAAATACCATACATGCAATAGGTGAACATGAAAAAAGACTTAGTATGCATTTATAGTTTACACACTCACCTGTGCAGCTAGACCCTGTGTAAAGGTGGAGTGGACTGTTAAGCATAGAGCTTCAGATTTTTTATTTTGGTGGGCTCGGCATGGATTCAACAGATGATTCTCAGAGAGGAAAGTAACCACGGTACCTCACTCTTCGTTTGCGTAGAACGCTATTTGAAATAAAATATGATGTTGAGGTCTAAAGAGTCGACCTTACAATCGAAATTGGCTTGTATATGCAGGGGTGCCTACCCCCCTCAAGCTTCATGACGCACCCCCCCTAAATTTAGCACCAGCCCCCCCATAAATTAGCCAAAAAATACGAAAAAATAAGCCCCTGAATTCTTTCTAAAACTAAAAGAAGATTTATATAGGTGTTGTAAAAATTCAAACCCAATCTATAATATGCAAAATGCATGTATATTTCTTGAGATTCTTCACATAGGCAACATTTTTTTGTAAAGTTAAAAAAGAAATATTGATGAAATGAATATATGAACATCTGCTCAATAAACTTTATTGCAAAATAGCTAAATAAGAATGTGAACCTAAATGGTTTTTAAACAATCAATTATTACAAATAATACATAATGGTTTAATAAAAATCAAATACCTATAAGTTTATGTTCGGTGTTCTTATTGAGTACCAATTACATTAAGGTTAAATAATTCTACAAAGTTGTTCCTTTTAAGGAAGTGAAAACAATTAGTTGACAATTTCATTTGTAAAATACAAAAATTCAAAATACTGAATCAGTTATGCTAATATTTATTGGACAGTAGTTAAACAACAACTAGTATTAAACAACTTAGTGTAGTATCTTGGGAGAATTTATGTATGTATGAAGTTCATAAAAGGCACAAATTCCTTGTGTAGTTATTCACAACACACAATCGAAAGAAGCGTCTTTCAAAATAAAAATAAAAACATAGTTATGAAAATTACAGAATTTTTAGTATTTACTTAATTTTGCTATAGAAGTTCTTACTTACTAGTAAGTAGTTAACGTAAAATACAAGAAAAACATCTACAGTTTGAAGTCAAAGATTTTAAATTTGTAGGCTGTGACCATCTACAAGTTAGCTAGGCACCTTCTAGCTTGTTAAATCTATATCCTTAAACCCTACATTTGTCATTAATTGACATTCTATCTGGTGACTTCCCAATATATTTTTGAATGTCGTCACGTTAAACACGGTTTCTATCAACTTCACTCATCCCCCCCAAACTTTTTTTGGAACCTTACATTCAAGAATCCCTCGAGTCAAGAGACACTGAAAAAACTTTCATAAATACGGGCATTAGAGAAATGTCCCTCCCTTGACTCTGTTCTCTGCTGTGAAATCACTTCCCGGTGGTTCGGAACCCACCTAAAACTGTAGGTCCAACTCATCAATCACCATCATCCAATTCATTACTCACGCACAGGTCTCAGACCTATATGGGATTCATACTCCGAAAAAAGAAAGTCAGCTTTGTTTCTAGTTGTATACTTGAGAGCCTTATTATACAGAGCCACTGAGGTCGCGGACGCGCACCACAATTTCACCCGCCAGGTAAATTTGTTTTAAAAAATAAGCTGAAGGCTCTAAACATTTGTATGCCTTCTTGTATATTGAAATTTTGTTGATATGGTAGTACCTTTAAATGATTTAAATTTATTGAAAAATTGACAATTCCACTGAATTAAATACAGAGTGAAACCTAAATTAGTTAATATTTTATGCAGTTAAGAATGTGCGTTTTATGTGCGTCTGTTTTGTTTTTAAATAAAGCAAAATTTCAATACTAATTTTTTTCCTGAATAATTTACTTGAGTCTTTTCAGAATTAAATTTTCTACAAATTCAATTAAGAAAAAATACACCTTCATTTACCATTTATTAAAGTAATCTTACGTTAAACACAAAAATGTGTTCTTTGCACTAGTTCTTGTGTTTTACGTAAGATATATCTAAAAGTATTGCATTTACAGCTCTGAAACCAATTTTATTCAATTTTTCAGATAAAAAACAATTGTATTTGTATCCTTGTAACCAGCATGAACATTTTTATCCGGCTTTATCTCACCAAGGGTACTGAGTTCTAGGTGAAATTTTCCGCTAGCCGTAACTCGCTAACGAAGCGTTTTCAGGCATATGTTTATAGGAACTGTTTTCTTATTTTTAGCTATAGAATGAGCTCCCAAGAAATTGCCGAATAGTTTTGAATGACCCTGTATATGAGTTACACAAAACCATTGTCCTGTAATTGATGAATAAAATTTGTGGAAAAGCCTACTTCTCAATCAAGTTCTTAATTAATTTTCTTTTAATTCTTAATCTAGAAATAGTGAAGTTAAGGATAGGCTCAAGAAAAATAAAAAAAATCAACTATTGCAACCACTATTATATTTTAATGCAATAAAACAATCAATAATCACATAGAATTCCATCAGAAACTTAATAATAATTGAAGTTAACAAGACACTAACAAATGATTGACATTACATAATATTATATTAGCCAGCTAAAAACACATAATTTGAAAGACTTTGATCTAAGACAAAAAAGACAATTATGTAAGAACACTGCTTAATAAGATAGTACATCACAATAATAATTGTTTTCCTAAATTCAATTAATTTTTTTCTAGATTTCAAATATTTAAATCACAAGAATACCTCTCGAGAATGCCCATCGAAATTGAATAGACATTATGGCAGAGTTCTCTCCAAAAGCAATCTCGACTCTTTCAATACAAGTGTAGCTAAACTACACAAGTGTAAGTATGTGTTAGCTAAGTACACACTATACTCTGTATAAGAAGTTTTTAAATAGACTGTCTAGGATAATGTCTGATAGTGTGTACTAGCTTTAGACTAGAGCGAGGCTAGTCTACATGAGAGACTAGACTGGTCTATGAGAGCACTCTACCATAATAAGTGTCTCAGTTTGCAAAGACCTATACCCTTTCATACACCTCTCACAACATTCTAATAAAGCGTGCTCGATTCATTTATAATTATTTAGTCATAATACATTTAAAATGGTAGCAAAAATAGAAGATATCGAAAAAAATTAATAACTAACAATTTTTTTCAAGTTTTCTACAAATATTATTTCCACTAGGTATAAAAAACACTGATATAAAGCAAGCATCACAAGAGAAAATCTATTACAACTTTTTTGGAATAGCTGTGCACACTAGAAAACAATAATAGATCAGGCATAAATTTATTTTATAGTAAATGTAATTAATAATCAATAACATTATCGTAATCATGTATTATACTATAAATATTATATTTTTATTTATCTGAATATAAAAATAAATTTACATCAACATTATACTGGAAGCAATGATATGAATTAGTGAGAAATTTTGTAATGCGAGGAAAACGGTGTATTTAAAAGACATGTTCAAAACATTTAACGCATATTGGAGCGTGGCGAGTGTTAGTAGACGGCGAGGTGTTATTACATTTAAATTATGCAATTTTAAATTCATGTTTAAATTTGAGATAGACTTACGGGCAGGACATTTTTCAAAATTTCTTTTTTTGGAACTTATAAGGCTATCAAGATGACTGGGATAAAAAAGAAAATTTCTCCTTCTCCCACCAAAAAATTAAAATTTTAGCTTTTTAAAACAATAATTTTATATTAAAATAATAATTGAATATTTTTCAACATCGATAGATAACTTTTCAAGAGCTTTATAGTCGCCAACAAAAAGAAGTTAAAAATAATAATGAAATATTTTCTAACATCAATAGATAACATTTGAAGAGCTTAAGTCACCAACAAAAAATTTTTAAATAATAATGAAATATTTTCTAACCTCAATAGATAAGACTTCAAGAGCTTTATAGTAGCCAACAAAAAAATTTAAATAATAATTCGATATTTAAAATTATAATTATATATTTTCCAACATCAATAGATAACATTTCAAGAGCTCCAACAAAACAACTGACTAAAAATCCGAAGCTTATAAAAAAATAATAAAATTTTCACTTTTTGCCCATAACTCAAATTTTGCCCAAAGTAACTCAGTTTGCTCAATTAACTCAAAGTAATTTGTCTACTATTGAGGAGAGTAATTGATAGTAATTGAGGAGAATTACAAGAATATTAACTTCAAGTACTATTAGCAATCAGTGCTATTTAAATGATAAATATTATCATATAGTGTGTGTGTTCCCGTAAACCTATAGATAATATAGACAAAACCAAAACGTTGATTCAAGCTCTCTGTTTTATCAATTTGGTCTCATCACTACAATTTTCTATAAAAATTTCTAAGCTACAATTTACAAATGTTTGAATAAGCTCTAAAGAAATAGCAACTATTATTTGGAATCAACAAATATTTCATCAGAATTTAAAAATTGAAACGATATTATTATTTATCACACTTACAACTATTAATAAGTAATGTCGCAAATTCTAGCAGTAATAGAGCTAAAAAATTACAATTACACTATTAAAACCATACTAGCCTATCCTTTGGAAGTGAATCGACAAAATACAATCTAGAGCTGAAAATGACATAAATTATTTGTTTATTCAAAATGTAGGATTTATCACGCTCTTATAATCATAATAATGTGCACTCGACTTTAGGTTATAATTTTGTTTCAATTTTTTTCACCAATTATTTTGCTGACAGCAGCAGAAAAACACCAAGTTTCAAACCCTCCATTTAGTAACTTCTGATTAAGATGGTATTAAAACAGAACTGCTTTTAAAAACATTCATCTATATGCATTTAATTCTATAAAAGATACTTGGACCTAGTCCGGGTGGTTCGGAACCCACCTAAAATAGTAGGTCCATCGTGTTCCCTATAAAATGATACAACGGCGATGTGGAACTACACGTGAGGGTGTCCCCACCAATAAAAGCCATACGCTTATCATTATCACAAACATACTATTAAATTGGTGAGTATATTTGTATTGTTAAATAAATTAAATTTGAACACTCTAACACATTACGCCAGTGACATTACCAGAAAGACTATGTGTTTGTAATATAAATATCATTACTACGTTATAAAGTAGCTAATAGAGGTTAGAAAGTTATGTCACAACAGCTGACTTCATTAATGTCTGATCAAAACAATTGCACAATGAAGCTTAAGTTCATTAAGTCGCGCATATCCAAATAAACAAGTCTGTAAATAGTAGGTTTTTTATATTAGTTCTAGTGGCTACCGCAAGATAGCACCACTGGTAATATAAACAACAGACGTAAAGCCCATTATTGTGTGTACAGGTTACAACAGGTCTTCAGTTTTGTTTAGATTACGATAACGTAAACATGTCATTTCCCCAAGAGCAACGAGTGTTCCTTCTTGAACAGTATTTCACCAGTATTTAATGTCTCCAGATTTTTTCCTGTAGGGGTTATCTTAAAGGAAGGGTTTATATAAATATGCCTTATACACTGAATGAACTGGAAATGAAGATTACAAGGAGAATAACAATATTAGTGTAGGCATACTCCACAAAGTGTCAACGAATGTGGTAAAACGAATTCATGCATTTATTAATGAACAAGGCAGCCATTTTGAACATATGTCATAAGACATAAAATGTTGGAAATAAGAATATTATGTTCGTATATAAGTATATATGTTTATAAAATTTATAACAATAATAAATAAATAATACCAAATAAAATACATTACTTCACAACCTTTTTGATGTGCGTGACTTAATGAATGCACTGTATAATAAAACTGCTGTTCGTGTTTATTACAGTGACTTGAGTGTGGACATTGCCTCCATCTGCCATTATAGTGTTTTTGATTTATTTTTGATTGTATAATATCTATATAGGCTAGATATTTTACAAAGTAACAAAAATTTTTTCTTCATGACTGCATGGCTCCAACTACACAGTTCGCATGTAAACCTTAGCGTTCCCAACAGCATAGCCTAGATACAGTAGAATATAATATGGTTCATACTACATTGACTGTGAAGACCTATTCTTTTTCTTATATTTATTAATAGTCTCAGTTGTGGACCTTTCAGAGGATCACTTACTAGTTTTGCTGATGACACTGCGTTATGTTACAACTCTCAATCTGCTTTGGAATTGGAAAGGGATGTTCAGTATGATCTTGATTTATTAAAAATATGGTTTTACTTCAATAAATTATCTCTTAGTAGCAAAACTAAATTCATTCATTTTTCTTTGAAGGATAAAATCTCTGATATCAAAGCTTTGTATTATAAATGTAATATTTGTTTAATGTCTGATGTTGGAATTCTCTATAATCTGAACTGCCATAATTGTATGAATATCGAACAAGTTGATAAAATTAAATATTTAGGCGTTTATATTGATAAAAATTGTAATTGGAATGAACATGTTAGGTCTATTAACAAATACATGATATCAGCTGTAAGAACTTTCTATTATCTAAGAAACATATGCCCTGTAAACGTATTAAGGTTAATTTATTTCTCTATTGTTCAAAGTAAGCTTCAATATGGTTCAACTTGTTGGGGAGGTATTTATTTTGCAAATATCAATTCACTTATTATAGCACAAAAGAAAATTATTAGAACAATGGTGCGTGAGCACACTATGACTTTTTTCAGAAAATTTAGCATCCTCCCTTTAAGATATCTATATGTGTTCAGAGTATTAAGAATTTTTTTTATTAGAGGAGGGAATGTGCAGAGTAATTCCAAAGTGTACTCTAGTCGTTTAAGATTGCAAAACAAGGTTATTTTACTGAAAGCGAACATTGAAGCATTTCGTAGGTTTTATTCATTCTGTGCTTTAAAATTTTTCAATCATCTACCTTTCAACGTTTCCTCAAGTTTAAATTTATTTATTTTTCTCAGAGAATTGAAGTCTTGGTTGTTTTTGCAAGATGATGTTGAATTCTTGTTTCGATAAGAAAATGGTTAAGTATTCTAGTTTTGGTCTTACCTTATTGTCGTTTATGATTAGTTTGTAAAGGAACAGTTTATTTCTAAGTACTCTTAAATATTTTTATGTATACTTTTAAACATATTTATTTAAGGATAATTTTATACTTTTAGCTCGGCTCTAGGCTTTTCTTTCTTTTTTTAACGTAATGGTGCCTCAACACGATTTTTCAATGAGGTTACCTAACCACTTTTTCCCATTTTGTATTGTATCTATATGTTGTATTATTGTATTTTGGAAACTGTGAGTAAATAAATGAAATGAAAATGAAGAGGTATATTTTGTTACTGTCTCAATACTTAATTTGTTTCAACTTTTTATGTGAATTCAACGACTTGCAGTCAAATATTCATTAAGAATAAGTAGAATTTACTTACTTATTTACTTAAAAGAAATCCAGGAACTTAATTTGTACACCAAATGGCAAATTTAAACCACCTGACCGAATTATCCAATCAGAAGTGAGGCGTCAATGACCACACTGTCTCTTATAAAGTCATGTAATGTTTAGTACAGGCTCTAGATCAATCAGAACTTGAGATTTGTCTTATTTAGTGTCAAAATGGATAATAGGGGTATTCACAATGTTGGAGTTAGCCGGCTAAGTTGAGCTATTTGCTAACTCCTGCTAATTGCTAAGTCAGTGTTAACTCAATGCTATAGTAGTACGTTAGAACAAAAATAGCAGACAAGATAGCAGATAGCACAGGTTCAAGTCCACTAACTCCAGCTATTTCCGTTAAAGCCATGGCCATCTTTGTTTTCTAACCCTACTTTTTACAACCTCAACTATGAAGTTTCACGAATATCCGCTTGGAGCGCTATTGTAGTTAGAAAAAAGCAGTTGGTCCTAGTTGGGGTGCTCACAATCCCAAGTTTTCAAATAGCAGTTTAGCTAGTTTAAACGACATTGTGAATACCCCTAATATACAATAGTCACATCAGCTGATTTACAAGAAAAAGTGCGCATTAAATACAATAATTGTATTCAGACTAAATTGATAATTATTATCAATTTAGTCTGAATAAATGGATATACAGTATAATGTTTAAAAAAAATATATAAATATAACTAAAGGTCGAGTGCATAGACATAAACAACAATAATTACTTAGTTTAGTAATAAAGATATGCCACACTACAAACAACCTGCAACTACTGAGATCAGTAATATTGATTGAATCCTCCCCCTTTCTTCATAGTTTAAATTTTTAAATTTAAAATAATCTTTCTCGATTTGGGTGAATACTTTCTAAATCCAAATAGAAACACAGACTGGATGAAGTGACATAAGAGTGACTTTTTGTGGTACATGGAATTGAATAATGTGCAAAAAGGATTGGGGTTCAAGTCTGATTTGATACTGTGATTCACAAAAAGTCACCACGGCTGTGTGAAATTTCTAGAAATACATTAGAATGCTTACATAGAATTAAGGTTGAAGTCTAATTTAGTTGTATATTTCACAAAACTTCACCACGTCTGCATGGAATACAGACATTTTTTTTGAGGATGAAGCCCACATAGGTCTGGAGACCTGAGCATATGTAATGAGTTGGATGATGGTGATTGATGAGTTGAATTTACAGTTTTAGGTAGGTTCCGAACCACTGGGAAGTGATTTTATAGCAGATAACAGTCTCTTTTGCTGACCAAACCAAACGGTCACTCTTACAGATATGGCCCGTTCGCTCGTGTCTTATCTTATCCAACTAAACAGCTAGCACGGCTTCACATTCGACTGTGCACAGAGAATCGAGTTTAGAATCTAATTTGAGTACATATTTCGCAAAAAAATCAACCAGTTAGCGTGAAATGAGGACATGATTTTTTATAACACACAGAATTGCATTGGACTGTGCACCTATGATCGAGGTTGAAGTTAATTTAATTCTGCATTCACAAAGAATCACCCAGTAGCCTAAGCGTGAAATGACATGACATTTTGAGGTATACAGGAATCCATTAGACAGTGCACACAGGGTCGAGGTTGAAGAGCAATTTTATTCCGTATTCCACAAAAAGTCACCCAGCCTGCGAGAAATTTTTATGGCACACAGAAATGCATTGGACAGTGCACACAGGGTCGAGCTTGAAGTCTAACCTGATTCCGTGTTCCGCTAAAAGTCACCAAGCCTGCGTTTCTATGGGAACAGCGATGTATTGTAAGCGTTTTCTTGTGCGTGTGTGATTAGTTTAATTCCGTTCAGCTCATTTCCAGCATGGAGGTGAGTCTGGACACCTGGTCTCGCATGTCGGCCATGTTGTCTTTCAGCGAGACAACCATTGACAACGCTTTTGGCACTCCTCGCTCGCGCAGGTGCATTTTCATGTCACCTGAAAAAACAAAACAAACAATATAGTACAAAATACAGAGAAATGTAGTTGGCAAACAGCCAATTGCTGCATGAAATTTAATATTAATTATTTATATAATTATTTAATCTTGGAAAGATTGAATAAATAATTTTTTACTACTACTACTACTACTACAATTACTACTTCTGTAGTTGGAGTTGAACTTATCACTATACATTCACTACAAAAGTATTTCATCATTAATTTATGTCCAAATATAACAGTGGAAAACAGAGTTTGAACTACAACATCAAAAATACAATACAATAATAATGTTGTGGACATTGAAAGAAAGAACAGTGATTTTCAGCATTAACTGCTGTGTCAATATTGATTTCTGGAAGCAATTAATTACTCTCCTCCTCGCCTTGTAGTTTATCTTGTGACACCTGTACAATATTTAATTAGAACCTCATGGAATTTTATCAAATATTGTAGAATGTCTTATCTGTTTATTTAGAATTCCATGAAATACTTTAGAAAAATCTCCATCTTTCTAGATCAAATAAAACATATTTAAATCGAGCGCTTAGGTTAACGTTAGTTCAGTCTTGTTTGAAATTTGTCAAGATAACAAGTAGTGACAGTTCTGTTCATAGTATAAACGTCTGTAGTGATAATCGCCTTATATTGTGACTGAATTAGTGAGAATTATTTTACCTTTTATACGAATACGAGTGGACTCTACTCTTAGCTATTATTGTATTACGGATTTGTGTTAAATAAGTTAATTGTTATTTTTCTTGAATTATTGGACAGTTCATTGAACAGTTATTATTTAATATTAGATCGGCCTTTTAACAGTTAGTGATTGATTTTTGTACAGTAATATTGCAAATCTTTGTTAGCTGAAGATTATTGATTTATCTGTTCTGATTGCTTTATTTTGTGTAACTGATCAGTGCGTGTTGTGGATTATTTGGGTAAATAAAGTGCGAATTACATATTTAAGTGTTGCCAGCGTTATTTTAGAGATAGACCACATAAAAATAATAATAAGCAAACGGCTTTTATTGGCACGAGACTCTTACGGGTAGTTCCACATCGCCGTTTGCGCCATGTTGTGAGGAACATGGTGAAGCTACTGTTTCAGGTGGGTTCCAAACCACCAGGCATGTGTTAATAAAACGTATAACATCAAGTCATTGGAGCACGGTCACCCATCCAAGCGCAGGCTTGAGCGCCGTAGCTGAGCATCAAATACAATATAACCACAGGGAAGTGATTTTACAGCAGAGAACAGTGTATTTTTTGTAACGGTGACCGATTAGATTGGCCAGCAAAAAAGACACTGTTCTCTGCTGTAAAATCACTTCCGGTGGTTCGGAACCCACCTAGAACTGTAGGTCCAACTCATCAATCACCATCATCCAACTCATTACCCACGCACAGGTCTCAGACCTATGTGGGGTCATCCTAAAAAAAAAAACACAATGAAATAATGCATTTTATTGAGTAGAAGTTATTATTGAAAGAAAAAAATTAAAGGCAAATGCAATCTTGAAATTAAAGGCTTTTACAGTGACGCCTAGTTTTCACTTGCACAGTGGAGCCTTTGGCGGCTGTTGTAGCGCAGTTGGTTGGAGCTCAAGCTAAGACTCTGGCTTCGTTTTCTGTAACTTTAGGTTCGAATTTCATGGCTGTTTCTCATCATTCATACATTCACCTCACTACCCATGGACAAGTCTCCAGGCTAATGTAGGTTTCTTCCTCCCAAAAATGTCTGTTTTCTAGGGCTGAATTCTCAACTTATTGACCGAACGAAGAGTGGTTTCTGTTTCAAGTCGACCGTTTTGCATTTGTATATCTGTCTGCCTGTCACGCATTATCGGACCAAATTCTATGAAATGTTGCATGGATCTTCCTTCAAGGAATGCAAAGCGAAGTATGTGTGAGGATTTTCGAAATGTGCTTGCATTTAAAGGATATTTAAAAGGAGAAAAAGAAAGGCACTAAGGCGTTCTTCTATAGGAAGCATATATGATTCTTAAAAGGAGCTTCTCCATCATATGCAATGGGGGTCAGATTTCAAGATAGCCTTCGGGCCATACTTATTTTCGGGCGTGAGGTCTATTGTTCACAGAACTACTAGTTATATAGATACGATCTAATTTGTTACTACCATAAAGGTCTATAGAGAATAATTTAAGTTTATCCCTAAAAGGGTAAGTCAAATTTATATTGTTGACTCGATAATTAGAACAAAATTCAAAGAGATGGTTGGAAACGTAAGAATGTTAAAGTACAGTTTTAGAAGGAAGAAATAAAAATACTAACTAGATGTGGCAAGCTGGCTAACGAGTGACAGGAGGTTCATGAATACATGTCGCTCTATTGTGGGATTGATGATGGCCACAATGCGATCGCCCACTTTGGCCTCGAGCAGATGAGACTCGGCATCAGCCAGCCTCATGGCGGCCACCAGACTCAGAGCCAGCAGCGCCTCGCCCTGCATAACACTGTGCTCAGCCGTAACCATGGCAACCAGCTGCTGCACGGCACCTGTAGACACCATGCAGCCCATCACGTCCCTGTCACTGCAATGCAAAAACATAGGGTAAGAATTAGTGACACAGGAAACCATGATGGAAGATACAGATCAAACCCTATAATATAACAATCTAATATTAAAACTGACACTGTATTTCACTCTTAAATAATGTTTTACTCACATATATTGGAGATATTTGAGGGATGCATTTCACTTCTGAAAAGAAGCTTCGTCAGCCTTCTTTTCAGAAGTGAAATGATGCATTCCTCAAGCATCTCCAATATATGTGAGTAAAACATTATTTAAAAGTGAAATACAGTGTCAGTTTTAATATTAGATTGTTCATCAAGTATTTCGTCATGGAAAAAACATCACAGACTATAATATGAAACAGTTCTTGGATTTCTTGTTCCATAACGATCTGCGTTGTTAATATCGACCTATTATTGTAAATTTAATGACTAGCTGTCATTTTCAATTATGGAAATTTCTACTCACTCAGGACAAACGTTTTCTAGTCATGAAGACTCATCTTCAAAGACCTTTGAAACTCGAAAACGTTTGGCCTGAGTGAGTATAAATATTATTTATTCACATTTAAAATTGACTGCAAGACGTTAAATTTACAATAAAAGGCCAATAATAAGCAGCTTTTATAAGAAAAAAGGAGAAGATGAAAAAGAGGAGAAAAACGAAGAAGAGGAGGAGGATGAGAAGAAGAGAAAAGGGAGGAAAATCCTATGTAATACTATGAAACAGTTACTTACTGTTATCTGTTGACGGAAATTTAACTCTGGCGAGTAAGGGATTGAAAAAGGAGAAGAAGGAGAATGAGGAGAAATTGAAAAAAAGGAAAGAGAAGAGGAAGTGAAAAAAAAGGAGAAGATGAAGAAGAAGAAGAGGAGGACCGATGGGAAGGAGGAGGAGGAGGAGGAGTAAGAGGGAGAGGGAGAGGAGGAAGTGGTAGAAGAGGAGGAGAAATTGAAGAAAGGGTAAAGAGGAGAAGAACAAAAAGGAAAAGGAGGAGAAGATGATGATGAAGAAGAAAGGAAGAATGGGAGGAGGAAGAGTAGGAGAATGAGGAAAGAAGGAAAATTCTATGTAATAAAAAGTTACTTGCTGATATCTGCTGACGAAACTTCAACGCTGGCAAGTAACGGATTGAAAAAGGAGAGAGAAGATAATGAGGAGAAAATGTAGAGTGAAAAAAAGAAAAGGGAGAAGAAGAATAAGGAGAAAATGAAGAAGGGGAAAGAGAAAAGGAAGTAGAAGAGACAGGTGAAGAAAAAGAATATGAAGAACAGGAGTAGGAGGAGGAGGAGAGGTACGAGGAAGAAGGATGAGGTGGAGGAGGAAGAGGAGGAAAGGGACGAGGAAGAAGGACGAGGAGGAGGAGGAGGAGGAGGAGGAGGAGGAGGAGGAGGATGAATGAGTATGAGGAGGAGGAGGAGGAGGAGGATGAATGAGTATGAGGAGGAGGAGGAGGAGGATGTGGTTGGGAATAAGAAAGCGTTGGAGAAGAAGGAGGTGGTGAAGAAGAAGGGAAATGTAAAGAAAAGTAAGATGAATGTGTGTTTAGCAAACAATATTGACTATTACTAGAGTCAATTAGGCTACGTACTTGTTTTTTATCATCATTTTCTCTGTCTGTGACCAATAACAGAAACATTTTTTATTCAAAACAGAAATAAATTACAATGAATGAAAAATATATTCAATGCTGAATTTTGTCAATAGAAAGTATGTGTCGGGACGCACATATAAGTCAAGTAACCAAAATATAAATAACAAAAACATAAATTATATATATTGTTTTTATACTGTTAATTATTATTATATTGTTTTTATTATTGTGTATTTGATTTCTATGTGATACTGACCGACTGTTCTTGACAAGCCATGCTAGCAGGCGGGACGCCTCGCCCTGTACTCCCGGATGGTCATCGGTGGTGCACCACTCAACCAGACGCGATAACAGCTCCTTGTTGCAGCCCAATTGCCTGGCTGCCGACTCTAACAAACAAATAAACATTATAAAATTGAATTAAAAAGCAAATAAAATCGAGAAGAAAAACATACAATCAAACCGATTCAAGAAATAATCAGTACAGCTTGTCGGTACAACAAACACAAATGATTCGGTTAAGCCCGCAGACAATGGGTGGTCGTCTTTGTAGTGGCGAAGGTGATATTGTGGAAGATATCCAGTGAATAATGTCACAATAGTGACAAAGCCCACTCAACATTTGATTTATACAATAATTAAGATACTTAGTTTATGGGTTTCCAAAGTGCAAATCAAGAAAAGGAAAACGTTCTCCTTTTAAAAATTGTTGGAAAGGCGTCCAAGCCATACAATCACAAAAATTTAACACTCAGCATTTATGCTGACGGAATATTTTTTTCAACCAGCCGAAAAACGCTCACTTCATGTGCAGCAGCGGTTGTCGTTCGTATAGTCGGACCCTACTCCACTGAAAACTGACCTTGTCCGTCGATGACCATTCGCAGTGTGCCGAGCAGCTTGAAGACGACCGGGAATGTGGGAACGGACAGCACTGGAAACACAGCATCCAGGAGGCCATCGTTCAACACTTTCGACTTGTTCTGTGTCGGGATCACCAGGTTTCTGCACGCAAAAATAAATACGAAATAATATTGATAATTTTCTTTGTAGTGGCAAAAGTGTTATTGTGGAAGGTATCCATAATGAATAATAATACAAAATTGTCACAACCACATTTATTAAAAAATATTGAGAAACTGGTTTCGGTTGTTATACCATTATCAATCTCAATCAAACTAAAACTAAAATACAGAGAAGCTGAAGCATCAATATATATTCAGCTTCTCTGTACTCTAGTTTTAGTTTGAGATTGATAATGGTATAACAACCGAGACTAGTTACTCAATATTTTTCAATAAATGTGGTAGTGGCAATTTCGTCTTATTATTCACTAATATTGATGAATTAATAATTAAACTAAAATTAAAGCAGCCAGTCGAATCTGAAAAATGGAAACCTAATAGCTGCTATTCATCAAGCATGATTGATTGATTAAATCCCCTTATTAGGGCGGAGTTAGGACTCCTGGTCCTCTCTTCCACTCAACCCTTAAACCCCATGAAAGGTTTGCTTATCTATAATTTACTACGGGGCTCAAGTTATGAACTTCTAAAACATTGGGGTTGAGTTTATGGGAGCCTTCTCATTTACCGGTAAATACTACTGGTGCGCTTGATTGCTCTATTAAAATTTTTAATGTCTATAAATTTGTGTAGATCAATCAGACGCCACCGGTAACATTTACTAGTTACTGGTAAAGCTCCCAGGAACTCGAACATTATTCTGTCGTTTATATAGTATATTTTGAACAATTAATTCAGTAAGCAATGGTTGAGAAATTAAGAAAATCCATCATGCCATAGGAACGCCATTCCTGTCCAACTTATGGGGAGGGGCAAGCAGTAAAACGGTCAGATTTGTTTAAAAAATCTATCTAAATTGCTTGAATTTTGGTTCAATTATGTTCCTTGCTACTACGTTATCAAGTTTTATGTTAACTTATTCCAATAAAGAAACGTTGTTGAATAAAATAATTTTAATGAAAATTCACACATTTTTGTTATTTTTTGGCATATCTTGAGGAGGGGGGCGTTCCCAAACGGCGTCTCTGTACAAGTGTGAAAGCTTTTTTTTTCGGAGGATGATGAAGCCCACATAGGTCTGAGACCTGTGCGTGGGTAATGAGTTAGATGATGGTGATTGACGAGTTGAACCTACAGTTTTAGGTGGGTTCCGAATCACCGGGAAGTGATTTTACAGCAGAGAACGTGTCTTTTTTGCAGGCCAATTTAATCGGTCACCGTTACAAACAGGACCAACGAGAATGCAGCTTATCTCTATCTGATTGAACAGATACCTGCTACGGCTCGCGGCTATCGCTTCCCTAAAATTGTGCCATGAGAGCAAAATCAGGACAGTGGAGATGACATATCACAGAAAACAGCGGGAAGGACAAGGAAAGATGGGATTCAATTTATTTTTAGCCAGTTCTTTGAATTTATTTACTAATATTTTCATCACATCAATGGTCACACACCAGAATTAGAAAAAGGTATAAGTAAGAGGATTGTATAGAGACAGATAACGAGTAAGCAAACGAGTGGGGAATTATAGGAAAGCAAAGCAGTATGTGAATGTCACAGTAAAGGAAAGAAGAACATTGAGGTTTCAATGAGAATCTTAATGGGAAGTATGAGAATCGGATTGAAGACAAAGCTAGAAAGAGGAAAACTGTTCCATAGATAAATAGAATGGTGATAGACCAACGTTTTGCCAAGGGCATATTGGTGAGAGCAGAGACGGAGAAGGTATGGTTTGAGAAAAAACTCAAACTCAAAAAATTCTTTACTCCTCATTTCGTTTACAATAACAAAATAAATAATGATCAATTTACTATGATTTAATGATCAATTAATGATCGTTCACAATATATGTATAGGATTCGACAGTGCTTCACTGCCTTCCCTATTTCTGTCGAGTTCTCCATCTCTGCCGGGCCTCAAATGTCTTGCTTCCATAGCCTCATCATTTCTCCACTTCATTTCTCTATAATCTTGTTGGTCACCCTCTTCTCCACAGACTTATTGGACTCTAATCAGTAACAATCCCAATTCACGTACTACCACTCGCTCTTTTAGCATGGCCATATTACTGTGGTGAACACAGAAAGTAGGATTTACAGCGTTATCACTTGTGTCAACAAGTCTTCTGGACAAAGCAATTAATTACTCTTTTATGGTGTTTAATTGGAACTTTGCAGAATATTCTAGGTGTTTAATTATAATTTAATGGAATCTTATCGAATACTGTGGAAGATGCGAGAGTCCTTATCTGTTTATTTTAGAATTTGGTAGAAGTTGATAGAAAAATCGAGAGATATCTCGATTATGGAAAATTATATAAATAGAGAGAGACTTTTGTAAATTAGTTCATTCTTCTTCGAAATTCGTCGTGATAAACAAGTAGTGACAGTTCTCTGATAATTAATTGCCATATACTGTGCCTTTAGTGATAATTCTTTTTCCTATTTAACTCATACCACTAGATTTTATTGTATTACGGACTTGTGCTACGTAAGTTAATTGTTATTTTCTTGAATTATTGGACAGTTTATTGTATGGTTATTATTTAATATTAGATCGGCCTTTTAGTGATTGATTTTTGTACAGTAATATTGAAAACTCTTTATCAGTTGAACAATATCGATTTATCTGTTTTTGATTGTTTATCCTGTGTAAGAAATAACTGAACAGTGTGAGTTGTGGATAATTTGTGTTAATAAAGTGCGAGTGATAAATTTAAGTGTTGCCAGCGTTATTTTAAATATAGAACCCATAACATTACATTAATCGTTTTTCTTCAATGAACATTATATCATATACAACCTTAATTCTGTTCCTAATCTCCTAGTTTCTAGCACTGTTCATTATTCCATCCTAGTAACACTACAGCACTTTCTCCGATACTCCATTTCTACAGCTCTTTTTTTATTCTCTTATTTTTACCCATACTTCCACACCATACGTCATAATACTTCTGACAATTGCACTAAAAATTCTGCTTTTAGTTTTCCTGTGTATATTTCTATTCCAGATAACGGAATATAACTGCCTTATGCAACTCCTTGTTTGGGTCAGCCTACTTTTTATTTCCTCCTCTGCGTGATGACAAATCCCAAGTACTTTAACTTATTGGCTCCTTTTATTTCCACATTAGCATCAAGGACCCAGAGGTCCTGATCATTATTATTGTTCATAATAATATAGGTGATCAAAAGGTAATATAGGTGGCTTAAAGATCGATCGACGCGACCTCTGGGCAGCTTTAATCGCAAGCAGCATAGTGAGTTTATTGCATTGTTTATAATGGACAACATTAGGAAACTCATCATGAAAACAGGATTTAAAGAAGTCAATTGTGATTTTTCAAGGAAATCTAATTTAGAAAAAGAGAAGAACCTTATAGAGAGTTATCATAAAGTAATGAGTCAAACTGTCTCAACTATCAAATTGTTGATATCAAAGAAAATTTAATGCACAAAATGGAGACATCTTTCAGATTTTAAAAGCAAAATTAATAATTTCAAAATAATAACTTATTCAAATATCATGCAGTCTAAATTCATATGAATGTCAAGTCATTGACTTAGCAATAGTTTGTATTGTATTATATTATTATACTGTACAGGGGCGTATTCAAGAGGGTCCCCGGGTCTGGACCATCCCATTGGCGATGACTTAACAGTAAACAGGCTTAAATTGTCTTTGAATTGTCAATATTCGACCCACAATTTGGACTTGTGGATTGTAAAACAGCTTAAAACAGTGTTTTATAATATTTTTTTTCCAAAAAATTTCCACTTTGTTTTTCAAAAGTCAAATGCCTTAATCCGCCCCTGCTTACAATAAATGAATATTTCGCGATTCATAGTCCTACTACACAAAATTAATATTTTGCTACAAAAACATAACCTCAAAGCTGTTATTAGAATCGATTACTTTAATTACAAATATCAATCACAGAATTGCATAAAAAACGTCTAATTTTCATCAATCAGCAATCTTTTACACATAAAATTATTTGTAAAATGTGCTAAGTGAGTTACATTATATTTAATAAAATCGAATATTAGAGATCCATTTCTCTCATCTGTCCTTTTTGTAAAGTCGACCAGGAAATGGATAAAATGAAACACCTTTTCCTTCTGTATTCTGATAGATATTACTGCACCCATATACTCAACAGATAATATAGCTCTTGGGAATTTCTAGTATTTTTTTTCGAAAGAAATATTTTTTTAAATAAACGCATTTGCAGTGAGACAAATTAGCACACGAATGAATAGCGATCAGATTTTGTATAACTAAACTAGTACAAGATCATCCGCTCGCAGCGCTGCCAGTCGATCTCCAGATCACCTATAGCTGAAAAGAATCTGAAATATATGGTACCTAAGTGGTTCTTTGACTTACCGGTAAACGTTTCTAATTTTAAAAATATGAAACTATTAAGAAATATATAAATTATTGCTGACCTTAGTGCGCTTAGCAAAGCATGCTGTAGCCGGATATCAGCCGCTGACGTATTATTGTTGGACAACAGTGCTATCAGCTTTTTGCTGACACCGCAATCCACCATTTGGATGCAATGTTTATCTACAAAAAATTGTAAAACATTAATAGTATAATTAATTTTGAATTTAGCACTACAATTTAGTGCATTTAGCACTATAGTTTGAGCAAACATAGGCTGAAGATAACAATCATTCTAAAGTGACCCCTCAATGCCTCAGCATGCTCTACGGTATCTTAGCGGAGGCATAGAGAAGTCAAGTTCGAATTAACGTTATTATTAGCGTAGGTTTTTTACTCAAACTCTTAAAAAAGAATGTAGCATCTTCCAAAATAACTTCAGCTTGAACTTTGATCTACGACTATGCAATGACTAACTACAAAATATAAAATCATTATGTTGATAAACATTAATTATTAAACTATTTATTTACTGAATCTAACAATCGTAGAAAGTGTAGAACTTGGTTTTAGTCTGACGAGTTGAAGGTTAATGAGAAGAATAATGTTAACATTCATAGCTTGCACACTATTTGCTTGTACTATAATTATTAAAGCGGCAATCACAATTGGCGAGTCTACAAGTTAACAAACCAGCAAATAGCAGCACTTTAAGTTTATCTAGCTTTCCCCCAATAAAAGTCTGACTCTTAAGAATGAAGACCAAGCACCCCAACATAGTTCGCTTTGTGGTCTTTGGTTGGGACGGCTTGTAGTGTTGTTACTCGGTGGCTTGTTAGCTCGTAAAGTAGCCCAATCTTATCTTGTTCTGCGAAAATTGTAATTTCAAGACCTCATTTTCAAAAAAAAAAAAAAAAAAAAAAAAAAAAAAAAAAAAAACCTAGAGGAAGAAATTTCACTATATTACAAGGGACTTATATACCCACGATTAGTTCACTAGTTAAGCTAGTTTACTAGCTCACAAGCCAGCGAGACTATACTACAAGCCGATCCAGCTCTTCCCACCAAATACTTAACAGTGGGTAGAGCTGGGTCGGCTTATAGTGTCTCGCTGGCTTGTTAGCTAGTTAACTCGCCCAGTGTAATCAAGGCTTATAGCATGATGTTTCAAGGAAATTATCATTACAAAAACTCATTCCACACAAAACGAAAAACAAACAAAAAAAAAAAAAAAAATACAAGAGGAAGAGATTGTAACTCAAAGGTTACAATGGTGCATAGGTATGTCACAATAATTACCAATTAAAATATTTTTAATCTAAAAAAGTATTTATTAATCTTATGTTTGCTCAATTTATCTGACTTACCACTTCTGGCGAAGTTTCCCATGGCCAATACACCAGTGATTTGCAGATAGACATCAGTAGAGGTGAGCCAGCTAACCATGCCCACAAACACCTTTCCCTTCCCGTCACCGTACAATACGTTCATGCTTTCATCTGAAATAAATAAAAAAAATCGTTTCAACTACCTTCTTCTGAATTATAAATAGTAATCAGTTTGGTTTTTAAAACAATAAGAATACTGAAGATGACTTAATAAAATTCACTAATACTGTTAATGAAATTCAAATTCTAATAAAAAGATGCTTGCTGTATTCCTAGATATAAAAAAGCTTTTTATACAATCCCGCATGAGACCCTTTTCAAAAAACTAAACACATACGGCTTCAGAGAAGTCTTCCTGGACCTTGTTAAGAGCTATTTAAATGATAGAACCCAATCCCTAACAATGAATGAAGTCACAAACATCTCAAAACTAACAAACTAAGGCCTTCCTCAGGGGACATTTTTATCACCGATTTTTTTAATCCTTTATGCAAATGACCTATTAAACCTAAAACTAAAAAATTCTACTATAATATCTTTTGCAGATGACACAGCGGCAATTTTCTCTGGTAATTCATGGAATGAGGTACATTTAATTGCGGAACGGAATTTCCTGAAAATAAAAGAGTGGCTGGATACAAATACACTAAGCTTGAACACAAATAAAACCAACTACATAACCTTCTCGTTAAATAAATCTGGAAAACCTAATGAGAATTTAATTTTAAAACTCCACTCCGAATGTAATTTAGACTCCAACACTTGTGTCTGTCCGAATGTAAATAAAGTCTCCAACACTAAATACCTAGGTGTTCTAATAGATGAATATATGAAATGGGATATGCATCTACAGTTCATTTGTAAGAGAATGAGATTTTTCTCATATAAATTTCACGAAGCTAAAAGAATACGTAGTCCAAATCACCTTAAAATGCTATATTATGCACTGGTACAATCGATAATCCAGTATGGTATAACTGTATGGGGAGGATGTTACAATAGTCATTTAGAAGAACTTTTTGGAATGCAAAAGTTAATAATTAAATCGATTCTCAATAAACCAAAGTTGTACCCAACGAACATGATTTTTTTTTAATTCCTTATTTAATGTTATGTTATTTTATATTGAAATATATATTGTCAGGGCGCATTCTCTGAACCACATAATAATATAAGAAATAGTAGGAGAAATTAATTCAGTATAATTTATTGTTGGAAACGTGAAATACAAACGAAGAGCAAAGGCAGTAGTATGTTCAAAAGAACCACTCAATGTTTACATTTATTGAAACTAGGTTATAGTACTATGTATGGCTGTCAGCTGTGACTGACATTTTTCGCGCCAAATTCAGCCTAGCCTAGAGCCGGCTAATAAATAAAAAATTATAATTTGCCATTAAATAAAATTATTATTTGTAATAAGGACCGCTCACAACACCTAGCCCTTCCACAAATTGGTGGATTTAAGCATTCCTATTTATTTTTTTAATTTAACCCATGACATGAGGGGTGTGTTGTCCTGAATCACCGAGTTGGGGCAGTATATCTCTATGGCCTGGGAAGCTGCATAGAAAAAGGAAATTGAACAGCACTTGCTGGAAAAATCCTGCCCGAGGACATCGAACTCCTGTCGAGTCCCAAATAAGCTTAATTCTTCTAGTCAATTTTAATGTTCTAAATTTCTTTCAAGTTACCAGTTTTTGTGTTTGAATGTCCCTGTAAGATGGAATCTACTTTCAGAAAAAATTTAATGTGATACGCCGATATTACGAGAACTTCGCCAAATAACGATCACGAGAGGCAGCCTAATCCAATTCAAGTTATCAAAGGACTGAATCAAGTAGAAAAAAACCACTCATCACCTGGAACACGTGAGTCTAACATTATTAAATATAAATTGGCCAATTTAAAGTGGAAAAGTGCTTCGAAAAAATGTATTAGACACAACGATTTCCACGACCGCATGGTGAAATAAATTTTATATCAGGGTGTAAAGATTTCATCTTACCTTCACTGCACTAATTAGCCTTTGGATCGGCTCAGCAAACTATCATTTATCAATTCATAAACTTTCAAAAATACCTCCAGAAAAAATAATCCTGAAAAAAAGGACTTTAACTTTGTTTTTCTATTCGAATCTCTTGCATGGGATATTGTTCTTAAGTTTAATAAATTTCACAATATCGTCATTTAAATCTGTGCCTGATTGCATTGTCCTGCTCGACCATTGGTATTTGTTAGTGATTGGTTTTATCATTTTCTCACTGAGGGTGATCTTTGTCGAGGGTCATACTACACCATATATTCTATATGGTATTGGGTCGCTGGTGTCGTCGGTGAGACATACAGCTGCTTGAGAATATATTGGTGAATTTTTTGAGAGACCAAATTCGACAGAGATCAACTCCCTCAGTGAAATTTACAGCAATACCAAGCACAGCAGCGGTCATCAACATAGTAGGTATAGGGATTCGACAACTTACAACGGTTGATTCCTAGATATCCTGCCTGAAATAAATATTTCAGGGAAGATTGAAAGGACTTTTCCGTTTTTCGTTGTGGGATTGCCCCATCACCCTCACAATCATCCCGGAGCTGAATGAGAGCCTAATACCTGAGTGATTCCGGCAGCAAGGACAATAATTAATTATATTTCAGGTAATTGTAGAGGGAGGTGGAAGTAGTTCCCACAATATCTATATTTTGTTTTATTGTATTGAGTGTGTTATGTGAATAAAATTGAATTGAATACAAAATCATAGGGTACAATACAATGAAGAGAACCGAGGTTGATTATCAACTTCCAAGATTAAGACTTGATCTAGTGAGAAAAATCACATGGGAATGAAAATCTTCAATTCCATCAGATTTAAAGAATTTATCAAAAGAAAATTGGTAAATAAATCTGTTCCTCAGTAAGTGCATTGGACGGAAAACGGCACGATTTTAATAAGGCCACGTCGGGTAATTAGTAATGTGCACAGCAATGGATACATAGACAGAGAGATAGATAGATAATTTAGCGAACACTGACCTCCTCTCAAAGGGGAATATGGATTTTCCATCTACCAGTTAAAATTTACATAATTCAGTTAAATCATATTTAATATACATGTACAATATCATTATGTATATAAACATTAATTATTAAACTATTTATTTTCAATTTATTTACTGAATGTAACTATCGTAGAAAATGTATATAGGCTATTATAAATTTATATTATAAATAGGTTTTTATAAATCATTCTTATTTTATTTTTATATACCGTACTTTTCGATATTTGAAGGTTTAGGAACGATTGCAGTGATTGAAATAACTGATAAATTCCTGTCTTGTATAAAAACACTACCCTTCCAGTTCTGTCTTCAATTGAACTCTCAGTTTTTCAAGGGGTTTTCTAGTTAATTGGGCTGGCAATGCATTAAAAAGTTGAATACCTACGCTAGTCACCCCTTTCACGTATAAAGATGTGCGATTAGTTTCATCCCTGAGTACATGTCTATGTACAGTCTCGAACAGATACAGATAAACATCTCACAATTATTTAGGCTCATATTTATAAACCAACCTTCAGCCACCCTCAACTCAAAGATAACTTGGAAAGCCTTTTGATTTCAAGTCTTCCTTGATTTAAAGTAGCCTTAGGCTCATAAATCATGATCAGATTTACAGTTTTGTATAATTATATGAAAGCATTCCTCGCATGAGCCAAAGGCGTGAACGAGAAAGAGTTAACATTAGATCAGCTTGTATCCAAGTAATAACAATAAATTCCAAAAAAAAAAAACAATAAATAAACAATGAAGACAATTTTTTTAAGGATGAAGCCCACACAGGTCTGAGACCTGTGCGTGGGTAACGAGTTGGATGATGGTGATTGATGAGTTGGACCTATAGTGAGTTCAGAACCACCGGGAAGTGTTTTTAAACAGAGAACAGTGTATTTTTTGCTGGCCAATCTAATCGGTCACACTTACAAAGATGGCCCAGGAGAACGCAGCTTATCTCTATCTGACTCAACAGATACCTGCTACGGCTCACGGCTATCACTTCACTTGTAATTGAATGATAATGTTAAAAAATAAATTACAACAAATTACCTACTTATGAAATTAAAGTAGAAAAAATAAATTACAACAAATTACCTACTTATGAAATTTTACAGTAGAAAAAATTATGCAGATTAATCTAATTAACCCACTATGGGCCTTAACATGAGAATGATTGCAGAAGATGGACTGACCGCCATTCATGATTATGATGATAAGATCGCAGGCCATCTTCATCAGGTTCCTGGTCTCATCGTCCTTGACTAGAGCGTGATGTTTCTCAAGCAGCTGAATCAGCAGTTCACACAGACCCGCCTTGGCCAAGTACAGACGCACTGTCTCTGCAATCACAATAATTATTTAAAAAATAGTTTTCAGATAATCTATTTCTAATCTAATTAATCCACTTAGAGCACTTAAATATTCATGTGATAGCCACTTGGCATTGTTGGAATTATTTATAAAAAAAAATGCTTCTTTAGACAGGCAGATGCCTCCAGCCGTGACTAAGCAAGTATTCCAACATTGAGAGATGTCCATCACACGAATATGTAGTGTTGAATTCACTAGCAAAGTATTTTCAACAGTTATTTGTTTAAATATCAAGTAAAAAAGTGATATGAAACTTTCTTAGTAATGGCGAAGGTGATATTGTGGAAGGTATCCATAATGAAAAATAAGACGAAATTGTCACAACCACATTTATTAAAACGTCGAGAAACTAGTTTCGGTTGTTACATCATTATCAATCTCAATCAAACTGAAAACTAAAGTACAGAGATTAATTCATGTTCCAGATTTTCGTCAAAAAGTATATTTTTCATTCCATTAAGTAGACAAAAATTGAACCCGGTGGTTCGTAACCCACCTAAAACTGTAGGTCCAACTCACCAATCACCATCATACTACTCATTAACCACGCACAGGTCTCAGACCTATGTGGGCTTCATCCTCCAAAAAAAGAACATGCTCTTTGCAATAGCTAGAACGAAAACAGTGCAACATACGAATTGATCCTCCAAAGAACGTTACGTTTATATAATGGGCTGAATCCGATTTTTGATTCATTTAGTGATCCATTACGGAAATTCTGTGAGAAATGTGTACAAACTTTTAAATGTAACTATTTCTATTGTTTTGCAGACTATACTTATCTCCAATTTTCTCCTAGTCCTATATTTTACATTTTATATATTTACTCATTCTTATTGCTTTATTATTGTATTCTCTAACACTTTACTAATCCTTCATCACGTTAGGCTTATGCCGTTAGAATTTTTAATTTTTATATTAATTGAATTTGAGTTTTTTTTTTAGGATAAAGCCCACATAGATCTGAGACCCGTGCGTGGGTAATAAATTGAATGATGGCAGTTGATGAGTTGAACCAACAGTTTTAGGTGTGTTCCGAACCACCGGGAAGTGATTAGACTATTTAGACCAGTCTTTGAGGTAAATGAGGTTGGTTTTTGGTAAGCCGCTATTGGTTGTGAATGTGTATGTATTCAATGAATGAATAAATAATATTCAAACAATTCTTAAGAAAAAGAGATCCAAAAATATTTTCCACTTTCCTATGTCAATTTCTTGTTGTTATCCAACTCTTTCGTGAGTTAATTATTAAATATTCACATAATATTCATAGAAAAAGCGAGAATAAATAGAAGAGCGAACCATTTTCGGCCTGCGAATGCAACAACTGTAGCCACAGCTCGCTCAGCTCGCGACAATTGCTCGCCTCCAATGTTTTGACAATGCAGTTGCTGAGCCGTTCGCTGATTAGTACAGGGGTGCGGGGGGGTGCCGCCGGTTCGCTCAGCACGTTCAGCAAGATGGCGGCGTGAATGGCCGCCTCCTCCCCCTCTCTAGTCAGCACACCCTGTTCCAAGACGCTGCACAGTACGTCCATTATGTCGCACTCCACAGCCTAGAAAACAAAACAGAGAAGAAATACATATAACGAGAAAAACCTAGATGAAAGAAACTTGAGTGAATGAGAGGGAATACAATAAATAAATTAATATTGATTAATTCAATTTAATAAATTAATTGAATATTAATATTTATTTAATTTGAGTATTTTATTTATTTGACATGAGTACATATGAGAGCACAAAGAGAATCACATGCTTGCCCTCTTGACACAAAAATGTAACTATTATACGTGTAGAAAAAACAAAAACAAGTCATTATACATTAGAGAAAAGAAATTGGAGAAAAAAATTGGAAAAATAACAATAATTAAAATTATATATTATTATTTTTTTTTTCAAAACATATTGTTACATGAATAACGAAACAATCCAGAATAAAACTGAAGTAATATCATTACCCGTTAACGCAGAATCACCTCTACAATACGAGGAAGAGTAGCTCGACCTTCAGCTAGTCTTCCTTTCAGAAAGAGGGCCACATTACCAGAGAACACTAAGTGTACTTTTCCCTAGTGTTAAAGATTTTGCAAACTCTACAAAAATGATACAAATTATTGAACAGAATCTACTGAAAGGTACCTCTTACACGATTGCAGAAGGCATAACAATGCTGTGGTTAAGGCTGTGTGCAGGGTTTTTGGTCATAATATTTTTTCGAAATTTCTTGTATAATTTGATATTATTAAGGTATTGAAGTGTTAGGCCTATCTATGATATTGAATCTTTTTAATTTATTATTTTGTGAAATATGTGTTTTCAAAGTTGAAATTATTCGGGTTTTGGGAGCAATTGAACTCACGAGTTATTTTGATATTTGTTAGTTAGTTAGTTTGATATTTTTTATATCTGAAAGAAACCTTGGGGAATAGAATGAAACATCTTTTATTTCAATTAAACAGAATAAGTTTTCGTTAAACTGAAATGTTTTCCAGATTTTCAAAAATTTATTTTGACAAAACTAATTGTTTGAGCGAAATCAAAAATATGCCATTTTATTTCTCAATGTGGCTTTTAGTTATAAAAATTTATCAAAAGCTTAAATTAACTTTGAAGGAAAGATTAATTCCTCCCCTCCCCCCCCCCCCAAAACTGAATAAGTTCTACTCTGAACCCTCATATTCCATAAAATAATTGATGAAAAAATAATTTCTCTTGGCAATGGATAACATTTCAATATCTTAATAATATCCAATACAAGAAATTTAGAAAAAAAATTATAACCAAAAACCCTGCGCACAGCCGGGTCATAGGTCATAAGGTCATATAGCTACTAATTCGTGATGGTGATTGTAATGGTATGAGGTGCTTTTTGGATATGCCTCCTAATTATTGCTGAATGTTTATTATTTATTTTTTATTCATTTAACTAACATACAATAAATGTGAATACAACAGGCTATTGCCCAAAACTGCTTTTCACAAAATTTCAAATTAGAATCGAAATCTTAGGTTAGGTCTGTTTCACTAAAAATTTCACCTCGAAGCCCAATAATTCACAAGTCTTTTTCAGAAAAAGAATATTAATTTTGATCTTACTTTAACAAAACACCATCACAGTCCTAAAAAGATTAATATAATTTTGAATTTTGAAATTAATTTCTGAGTCAAAAATCTACACTAGTTACCATAGTTACTGTGATATAGTTACATAGTTAGTGTTTATTGAAGCACTATGTTCAATGAAATTATGTAATCCAGTGGAACGGTCGTTCCACCACCCGTCCCCCCCCCCCCCCCCGACACGAATGAAAGACCGACGCCACTGTATATTCTGTAACCAACTTCCCTTTGATGTGCGCATGCCGCCATCTCAATTTACGCGGAAGGTAGTGAAAATTTTTAAATGTTGTAATAACATTATTTTTTAAGATTTTTGAGCGCTTTCATTTAAGACCAGAACGAAATTTCTACGATATAAATTCGCGAAGATACCATATGCGGGTATTTTGTCATTTTATTAATTTTGGGACTTTTTATTTCCACACAGCTAATGACAAAACTATCCAACAGATTTCGATGAAACTTGGGATATAGGTTCTGTTCATCGAGTAGATGCCCGCAATTGAATGAAATTTTGAAAATTTTGTAAATTGCCCCTTCACCCCCCCATTTGGGGCCCCAAAATATTGAAGTTTTGAAATTTTTTTCCAAAAATGAAATCGATGGACTTGATAGTATAGGTATAGAAAATTTGAAAAAAATCGGATAATTAGGGGAGACTGGGGAAATTTTCAAATTTTGGTCAACTTTGAGCACTTGATGTGAAAAATCTGTAATGAGTTGAGATTTCGGACTACCAAAAGCGATTGAAGACATGTTTAAACTATTTACATTTAAAATTTAAAATCATTTAATGTCCGATTAAGCTCTGTAGCTCTGTCCGAATAATAACTGAAGTTGAAAGTTGCAATATTTTGAATAATTTAACATTTTATCGAATGTCGCGATCCTAGCGGTTAAAAATTGAAAGTGATTCACACAGTTGCCACCGCCAAATTCGACATTTTCAATAAGCAGCGTAACCAGTGTGCTCACTCGTAGTCGGTTATTTAGCAACCGTTCTACGGAAGTCAAATACTTAACACAGTTTGATAAATGTTCGTTTTGTGAAAAATTAGACTGTTTCACCTCGCTGTCAGAGTGCTCTCAATGCAACGACGTTTGTCGTCATAATTGTTCTTTGGTATGTATTTAAACTTAGCAATTTATTGCAATTTCTGAAATCTTGTGAAAAATTCTCAAATTAGGTACCTATCTAATTTCTTTATCCTCTTCAGTCCCAAATTGTTAATATGATTGATTTCACGTTTTCTCTTGTTTTATCCTGCTATACTGATTGATTATTCAAAGTCAATGATATTGGAATAAATTTCAATAATCTGAATAACTCAAATTGAAAATAAAAGATTAGGTTATGTTTACATTCATCTGGGCCCAGGCCGTGTGTCCAGCATACTGGACTCAATATTTATGTCATCACAAAGTCTCTTCTCAATCTCAATCTAATTTAACAAACTTTGTTGTTAACTGCTTATACATAAATTAATGTTGCTACAGTGATATGACGTGAAAGTCTGGATAGTAAATGTTAAGGTGTGGTGCAACAGACACAGTCACAACGTCATGTTTGTTCATTCAGTATTAACCATAACTGGCTCACTTATAGCTGGAATAATTTTGTAGCAACCAGTGAGGATAAATATCTTTTATCAAATAACATAGCATTTCACTGTTTAAAAAAAATAGACTCTCTCCCCATCCATTGTGTTTGCAGTGTTTTACCTCTATAACAAGTAGGTAATTAAAAAAAAAACCGATATCCTCTCCAAAAAAGAATTCTTCACCCGTCCTCTACCCCGACCCTATTGAAAACTCTGGTGTGGAAACTAAAATTTGTGTACCAAAAAAAAGTCAAACAAAATTTTATATAAGCTTTCTGTAAGAAAATGTTTTGATATAAATAAGAAACCCGTCTCCTTTTGCAATATACATATGTAAAAATTTGGAAGAAATTTTGGGGGAGGGCGAGGGCGCTCAATAATTGAGAAAATTCATAAACACTTGTTAGCTCAAACACTGAAAGTTTACCATATTTCCAATTCGTGATTTTCAAGTCAGAATAATTTCAAAAATTCAGAAACACTTGTTAGCTCAAACACTGAAAGTTTGATTTCTGAAAGTTTACCATCTTTCCAATTCGTGATTTTTAAGTGGGTGAGATTGAGCGCCCTCGCCCTCCCCCAAAATTTCTTCCAAATTTTTACATATGTATATTGCAAAAGGAGACGGGTTTCTTATTTATATCAAAACATTTTCTTACAGAAAGCTTATATAAAATTTTGTTTGACTTTTTTTTGGTACACAAATTTTAGTTTCCACACCAGAGTTTTCAATAGGGTCGGGGTAGAGGACGGGTGACGAATTCTTTTTTGGAGAATTTTTTGGAGAGGATACTATTATTTCGACGTTTGAAATGTTACCAGTCTTCGCTTCATCTTGTGACGGAAATTTAATGAACGTGATTTTATTTGATGAATGCAGGGGACATACATATCATCAAAATAATTCACCATCAACACCAATGTGAGAAGAGCTTTACATGATTTCAAGTGTGTCCATACACAGTAAAAGCACGTGCCCCTGCTCCTCACCACTATATCCGCTTATGAATTATTAATCTATTTTTGAATAAAACACTATCAATGCAATGAGCTATTTCCCACTAATGCTTTCTTCCAAAACTGACAACTAAAGATTCAAAATTCTAGGTTTTGTCCAAGTTTCACTAGAATAATTTATTACAATGTTTTCACGTGACCCTGTGCCCTACTAGTAATAAGCATAGGCCTTTTATTGGTGGACAGTCAGGCTATTTCATATTTGACACTGCTGGAAACTGGCTTTTGAGTTTGTTACCAGCTTTTATTTATTTTTTATTTGTAGATTTTGTCTTGGAGACTCCAGTTAAAGAGTATAAGACAAGTTAGAAACAATTATATAATTTTATACACTAGTTACCATAATTACTCTATCAATTAGTTGAGGTGAGGCTTAATTTTGATGTGAAAGGAACTCTTGTACACTATAAAAAGCTTTATCAACTAAATATTTTTTCAGTTGTTTTTTTGAAATATTTCCATATTTTCAAGACTCTTTGAAAACTGCGGTAGCTTGTTGTAGAGTTTCCTACCAATAAAACTAGGTTTTTGTTTGAATAAGCTACTATTGTGACTCACCAAGTGATAATCTCCTCGGCTTCTTGTATTATAATCGTGTACGTCAAGATATTGTGTACAGCAATAAGCTTTCATCGCGCTCATAAGCGTAAGGAGCAAACTGCCGGTTTCAAATGACTTGTTGCCAGCTTTCATTGTGAAAGCACCCTTAGCTCAAACCCATATTATAAATCTATTAAATACAACATTACTATGCAAAAACTAATAATATTAACAAGGATTGGCATGATTTGTGTACCTTTTGATAGAAATCCTCCTCAGCAATGATAAGATTGTGTAGAAATCCGACAGCATAGGATCTCAGCTGCCTGGCACTTTCCCCGTTGCCCTGCGCTATGCTGTATTTGATCGCCTTCATTGCTAGCATCATACCGTCTCCGTCCACTATTGCTTTCTTTGTTTCACCTGCACAAATAGACAAGGAAAGCAATATTAATACACTAACGACGAATTAATAAAATTAATTCAAGATATTTCAAATAGATTTATGTATCATGACTTCTTGAAAAAACTACACAAAAATTACATTGGTTGGGAATTAGATGCCACATGGAATGTTATGACACTAAGACATTGACGGCCGGTTGCATGAAAGCCAATTAAATAAGGAGTTAAATGTCAGTTAACTAACCGCCGTAAGTGTAATGGATTTATTTCTGTTGCAAAAAGATCCATTAGTTAATTTTCGTTAACCGAACGGGTACAATCTGGCTTCACTGTAATTTCATCAACAACTGATTCTGAAGTTGAGAAAAAAGATGAATTAGAATCATTTCATTGTGAATTATTTGAATCACTATTCAACTATCTCAATATTATTATATTCTAAATAGATAGATTTTACTCATTTTGAAAGGGTTTCAACACCTACGACCTAATTTGCAGTTCCCTGTTCTGGTACAATAAGCATAGCCTATAAAATGTAACTTAACGGGCATTAGTGAGATTTAATCATCATTGATCCGGGGTTAAATATCTTTTACGCCGGTTATACTAATCGGCGTTATCGCTTGTAATTGTCCTTTATGCAACTAAATTCTCTCCATAAAGTTTAATCTCCATAGAATGACGTCATTCTACGGGGATTAAATTTAATTGGATTTCGTGCAACCCGCCATAAGATTCATGAATGGGTAATGGGCACATTGAAGATGCTTCACAGCTAGAATTAGTTGAGAAATGAATTCTATAGTCTAGTTATTCATTTATTACACTTTTTGCATAGTTCAATGTTTTACTAACTTTAGCCGGTTACAATGCAAATAAACCTTTCAACTCAAAATTTAATAATGTTAGATTAGATTATCTGTCAATACAAAAAAAATGTACAGAACAGCTTTCTTAATGAATAATAAGACGAAATTGTCACAACCACATTTATTAAAAGTTCGAGAAACTAGTTTCGGTTGTTACACCATTATCAATCTCAATCAAACTGAAAACTGAAGTACAGAGTAGCCTTATATATACTGTACATGGAATGATACTATTAGCTAAGAGGGAAAGAGGCTGACCTTAATCGGACGTTGTGATTGGTTGTCAAGTCACGCCCCCTGGTAGGAGGAGTAACAAGCAAAAATACGAGTCAAATCAATAACTAAACACTGTGAAAATCAAGAAAGTAACAAAAAATTGTAATAAGGCTAGAATTTAATCAAACTAAAATTAATTTTTTTTTTAAATTAGAAGCTCACTGAAGTGCAATCAAGGTCAACTGAGAAATACACATAAGAACTGTTTTTTAAAAATAGGCTGGAATTATAATGAAACCAAGTTAGTTGTATTGAATTGGTTAAAATAAATTTGGTCATTTAAATTAGTTATGGAATCGTTTTTTACCAACTTAGTTATCTCCAAAGCTTCTAAAATGTTCAATTGTCTGCCTTTGCCAATCAAATGCAGAAATTCAACATTTTCTTCAGCCTTGAACTTGTGTCCATTATTAATGATCATTTCAATTATTCATTTAGAATTAAAAATTCTAAATCATAAATTTTATATTATTTAATTGGAATTTACAAAACATCTACTCCCTGCAAGCAAATGCCGCCTACCTTATTTGTTCTTGTGACAAAAAAGTAATATTATTTTAGAAGTTAACTTTAATTTCTTTTCACATTTAACCTATAAAATGATTAAGGATGTTGACGAAGTTATGGCGTTACTGTCTAATTTCCATAAACTATGGCTGGTGAATCAGTTGACTGCCTGTTTAGTCAGGAAGGATTATCAGGAAGCCGAAGGGAAACAGAATTAGGATAATTAGCCTCAAATGAATGAATAAAATTAGTTGATAGAATAAAAATAAATGAGGTAGCACAAACTGTTATCTTTATCTATTTATGCTGAATTTTTAATCATATTGATTACTTTACTTACTACCTTTTATTGTGTATATTCTCCAAAACATCTCTGGCTTCAACTTTTTAGTGTGTAAACTTTGTTGTAATGTATTAGCATTTAAACAGTTTTTAATATGTTATGTGAATTTAACGACTTGCAGTCAAATATCGTTAAATTCACATAACAAGTTAATATTAACAACGCAGTTCGTCATGGAACAAGAAATCCAGGAGTTTTTAATAGTTCATCATCCTCTTTAAAAATAATTTTGTGTAGGTGATGTTCTAATTTAATATAATTATTATTGTTTCCACAAGGGAAGTGATAGCCGTGAGCCGCAGAAGGTATCTGTTCAATCAGATTAGATAAGCAACACTCTCCTGGGCCCTATCTGTAAGGGTGACCGATTGGATTGGCCAGAAAAAAAGACTGTTCTCTGCTGTAAATTCACTTCCCGGTGGTTCGGAACCAACCAAAAATTGTAGGTACATCATGTTTCCAAAATATGACTCAAGTGGCGAGATGGAACTACCTTGAAGGGTCGCCCCACCAATAAAAGCCAAACGCATTTCTTTTTATTGTTTCATTGTTGGTTGTGTTGTCCTTGTTTGTCAAATCGGGGAACAAATCAAATTTTTCCAACAGGTTTTCATTGTTTCTAAGCAAGCTATTATATTTCTTGCGTCATCTTCGGCCATAACTGCTTCTATTTCGGCTGCTCAGTAACGTTCCAACTGACAATAGAGTGTGAATCATATATATTTCTATATGTTTTTTTAATTAAATTGAAAATTTATTGCCAAAATCAATATTAGCCTACATACAGGCAGAAATATCTGCAACCTAGAATTAAAACATAAAAATAAACTCAAGAAAGTGTTTATACATCATTAATCATAATTCATAATCATAAATCAATCAAGAAAATTATAACGAAAAGTAATTTGGCAGACACTGTTATAAAATACTTACTAGAACTGTACAACGCCTCATATATGATATTTCCTAGTGCCCGACAGGTCTGCGCGAGCACTTGTACATCCCCTCCCCCCACCTCCAGCCGCTCCATGAGCGCGCTGATCAGTCGCGGCTCTGCTGAACAGGCAGCACGTCCCACATCGCTCTTGGCCAGTGTGCTGACTAGGCCGGCTGCCCTAGCTGCTATGGCATCATCGGGTGATGACTGCTGACTTATAAGAGGCACCAGCTGGGAGACTAGGTCAGCGGCCGATGTGTTGCCTATGTCTGAAAATGAAGCGAGAATTACATATTAGAAAATGAAGCGAGAATTACATAATTACATAGGTCTCATCATCTCATAAAACTAGTAGTTCTGTGAGCCTCACGCCCGAAAATAAGGGTGCTTTCACAGAGGAACCTTTGTAACAGAGGCCATCTTTGGAACGGTGTCCGATTGAATTGGCTAGCAAAAAAGACTCTGTTCTCTGCTGCAAAATCACTTCCCGGTGGTTCGGAACCCACCTAAAACTGTAGGTCCAACTCATCAATAACTATCATCCAATTCATTAACCACGCACAGGTCTCAGACCTATGTGCGCTTCTTCCTCCGAAAAAAAAGAAGAAAAAAACTCGATGCACTCAATGATAATTACCATCGCAAAATTGAAGACAATCATCAGACCTAACCCTTTATTCAATTTGTGTAATCTATTTCTTGGCTGTTTTCCACAAAAAATTCACTCTGTATCACATCACCAAGGCTGTGTTTCTATTATCCAGACAGCTGATCGCTCAAATCATATTCACATGTTTGATGAATGAATTTATAGAACAATATTTATTACTTTTGTATCATTATAATTTACTTATTGATCACTCATTATTATATAAACGATTAAAATATTAGAAATGATTTTTTCTCTCAAACAATTCTTATAAATGATAACTAAATACATAATATCAAGGCTCAACCAAATAAATAAGAGGACCCAAGGGTCTTCTTGGAATATAATTTCAATAGCATATGATGGAGAAGCTCATTTTTAAAATCAGAGGTTTCCTGTAGAAGAAGACCTGAGTGCCTTTCTTTATCTTTATCCCCTTTCAAATATCCTTTAAATAAAAGAAAGAAAGGGTCTTCTTGGAATATAATTCCAATCGCATATGATGGAGAAGCTCATTTTTAAAATCATAGGTTTCCTGTAAAAGAAGACCTGAGTGCCTTTCTTTATCTTTATCCCCTTTCAAATATCCTTTAAATAAAAGAAAATTTTAAAACTCAAAGCCTCTATATCGCAGGGCATTCCTTCAAGGAAGTCCAATGCAACATTTCATAGAATTTTGTCCACTCGTTTAGCAATTTACATTAGCAAAATACATTACACAAAAGATAGACAAATGCAAAACGGTCGACTTGAAACAGAGATCTGTGTTCGTTCGGTTAATAAGTTGAGAATTGAACCCTCCACTAACAAAAAGCGTCATTGCCCAATAGGGTAACATTTCTATCAATAATGTCTCAAAATACATGTGTTTTCTTAGTGAAATTAGCAACGTAGGTCTTAGCTTATTCAAAATAAGTGTCAATTTCACAAGGTAAACATGACTTGAGTAAATCACTTCCCGGTGGTTCGGAACCCACCTAAAACTGTAGGTCCAACTCATCAATCACCATGATCCAACTCATTACCCACGCACAGGTCTCAGACCTATGTGGGCTTCATCCCCCCCAAAAAAAAAATTTAGACTTGTAGGATAGACATAAGAGGTGCTTTGAAACAGAGGCCCCTTCAAATTTCCTTCTCCTATGTACTTGTTAGCAGATGAGTTTCATTTTCACAAGAAGAAAATTACTTTAAATGAGATCTGCAGTCTTTCTTAGCTCCAAATATAACCTAATTCTGTCGATTTCATGTAGCTACTAAAAAGTGCTTCAATTGAGCTTCTAAAATATATATTTAGAAATATTTAGAATGAAAAAAATATCCTAAGTGTTCATGAGGCCCCTTTAAATACTATTCATAGCTGCCCTAATGAGTTTGAAATTCATGCCCCATTAGAATACTGTCATAATTATTATACACTATAATGTAGGCTTATCACTGTAGGTACAGTGACTTGAAATCATAATTTTAAATATTATGTGGTGATTTCTTTCATCTATGTTAGAAGGTGCCCTATTTCAATGCACTCAGCTACCCATGGGTGTTCAGAGGTGGACTTGAGGGGCAGCTTTGAACCAATCAAACATCTACTTATTTTATTAATAATGAGGCACAACATGATTTTGTAATGATACAAGTATGAATAGATCACTCCTTTAAAAAAATGATGCGCTATTAAAATGCAATCTTTTCTTTTTTTCAATAGTTTTGTTCAAAGGCTACCGTACTGTCCAAACCCTACTTGGAAAATTAATCATGCTAAGAGATTTTACTCACCTTTGTCAGGTTCTATCTGATCTTGAATAGCATTCAATAGGTCGAGGATCCCCTCCGAGTTCTCGCCTACTGCCACTTTCAGTTGATCAAGCTGCTGAGCTATGCTGTCCAGATCTGAAATAAAAATAAAATGTAAAGAAGTGAAGATACCTTTGATTAACACTATATCCTAACCTCAGTCTATAGATTATATCAAGAAGTATGCTATCTTACGGCATGATGCTGTAAATGATGTGTAGGATCAATAGCAATAACTTTTAGTAAGTTATGTGATCGACTTGAAATGTAATCTAACCTAATTAAATTTTGTTAGAATAGATTAAATGTGAACCTCAAAAAATGATGGGCCTATCAATTTAATATAATTGAATATATCGCTTATAACGTAAAAGATTTCAATTATTCAATCAAACATTTTGAAGTAGCCAACAGCTAGGTAAGGTATTGTATTTCTCATCAGTTTCGACCGCAATTAACATAAATTCAGCCACTTACTAGTCAACTATGGAGTCCTAAGACATTTCTAAATATAGAATAGGGTAAACAAGTAATCAAACAAAAAGCACGAGCCGTAAATCAAAGTAAACATGAAATCAATAACAAAAATTCCATCCTTCTCTTAGCGTCGTCTGCTATGTTTCTAAGGTGTATTCCACTGGATGTCCAGCTTACAAAGATTGGTGACAATTATAAACTTTGTTGATTTAGACTTACCAGCCATTGATTTTGTTTATGAGTATTATTGCTCCAAGAAAAGTAGAATTATCATTGTAATTTGATAAACAATTATTTTAATTTACAATTTTTGACAACCGAAATCATATCAAAATTAACGACACTAGCTCTGCCGGTGTTGAGATTGAGAACTATCAGCAGTTCTACCACACATATCAAATTAATTTTTATTGTAGAATTTTTTTAGTGTTGAAAAAATTAACCTTCCTAATAATGTGGAATGCCGAATAAACTTTTAAAATATGTTTTTGTTCGACTAATATAATGTGTTTGTATGTTTCGTTAATTAAAAGCTGAAAGCGTCATATCATGTACATCCACTAATGGCTCTAACCTTCATTCAAAGCTACGCTCGCTATCATTGAGAACCGTTAATATTTTGTTATATAATCAAACAGATTGTTCGATTTCTATTGAAATCTTTGTTTTCAAGTGCTAAAAATGTTTGCCGAACTTCGAATGTCGATGTTAATCGATAATACAACGAGAATACCCGATCTTTCACTCCACACCTGTCGGAAATCGATGGCCAATGCGCATCATTATCGATTTTTAGAGGGTAGTTTGAAGCGGCTGCAGCTTTACAAGGAACGCCTCTACTCGATTGGAAAAATATTGCCACAAATCGGACTACTATTCTATTTAAACAGGTATTGTTTTCAATTTATTTACAAAAATTTTCAATAATCATTTTAAGGTTATACTCGTAGACTGATAACGCCGTGTGATAGTACGGTAGTTGCGTTCTGCTGTCTTAATTCAAATTGCTGTTATGCACTGCGAGTTTTATCCTCAATTATTATAATCGAATAGTTATACTGCACGACCAAACATTAGCCCATTTTAAACTTTAAATACTATTAAAGATAAAACCCAGCAAATAACTGATATTCAAATACTTTTTACTGAAAAGTATGGTAACTTTTATAGACTATCATAAAACTGACATTTTCCAAGTTGCAGGGAATTTATATAATCAATTTTCTCAATGAATGCATATACTCAAAAATTGTTCTAAAGTTGATAGATTTGTAAAACTAAATCCTTAATTTGTAAAAAATAGAGAATGTGGTAACCGGCGAGCATCAAACAAAATTATGTTGCTACTATTAATAAAATAATAATATCCAAGAACTATAATTGTCTGGTGTGTTAGTTGAGTTCAGTTTTCTTCTTTTAAAAAAAAAACATTAATTATTTTATCATACTTCCATCACCTCCTACTTCTACTCTTGCTCCTTGTCATCCTCCTCCTCTACCGCCTCCTCATTATTCTCTTCTACCTCCACCTCCTCATCTTCTTAATATACCTCTTTCTCTCACTCCGGCACCTTTAACCTCTTCTTTTTCTTCTTGGAAAATACACCAGCGCTAGTTTCGTCGACATATATCTGCAAGTAACTGCTTATTATATATATAGAATGTGCATATCTATTCTCTTTTGCCTCTCTCTCACTCTGTTACCAGTTAAGTGTCATGAATGGACGAATCTTTGTCCAAACTTCGCCGTTTAATGGAATATTGATTACTCAGATTCTCATCTATGCAGTCAATATCATTAAGATCATTCAAATAATATCAACATTTATAATTTCCAGCACTATAAAAATAGCATCATCCAAGTTTACTACAGTAACTATCTATGTGGTGTTAATAATTTTGTTTTCAACCACTCATTTGCGAAATTTGTAAATTTACATTAATACAGAAAAATAATCTAATCTAATCTGTTGCAGCTACTTTGGGACATTTCTCTCTTTCACCCAGTGAGTCATTGCCAAGTCCAAATTCAACATGGCGGCAGCATTGCTGGCCGAAAACTATCAGCTGAAGTGGCACAGCCACGGAATTAATTTGCATTCGTCGATTGCCACACTGCATCGGTCTGAGTCGTTCAGTGACGTCACACTGGCCACGGCTGATGGCCGCTATGTGGCCGCGCATCGTTTTGTCCTCAGTGCATGCAGCGCCTATCTGCATCAGCTGTTTCAGGCCACCCGGTAAGTAGCCTATAGCTGATGAAGTAACACTTCGGAAGCGAAAATTGATTTATTTATTAATTTTTTTATAATATGATTTTTTTGACCACGAAACCGTGTCATAAACGTAAAAGTTAACGATTTTTGGACGTATTTATTTATTGTTATAGTCAAAATATAAATTTTGGAGGAATAACAGGCAGAATAATAAAATAATAATAATAGGCCTATGTCTTTTATTGGTGGGGTAGTTCCATTTCGCCGTTTGAGCAATGTTGAGGAGAACATGGTGGACCTACAATTTTAGGTGGGTTCCGAACCACCAGGAAGTGCTGGTCTTTTTTGCTGGTCAATCCAATCGGTCAGCCTTACGGAGAGGACCCAGGAGAGCGTTGCTAATGCTATGGCTCACGGCTATCACTTCCCTTATAATGCAGTATTATAAGTTTATTTTTGTCATACTTGTACATATTCACCACTTTACCGAGCATTAAATCGAGCAGGTAAACGTCTGTTTACAGAAAGAACAGCTGACTTTCATTACCGCATCCTTTTTCAGTGCGGTAATGGATTTTTTGTTACACTTGATAGAAAGTAGCTACTTTCCATAGATTGAAAGTGCCTCTTTTCCGTACTAGATCGGAAAAATTAGCTGACAAATAGGGCCTTATAGAATTGAAATACAGTGTTCAAGTAATAATTTTGTCATGAAAAACATCATAAACATAGTTGGGTATTGAATACAGGAAGGCAACATACAGAAATTACAATTTCCGATAATACATGAGCTCACTTATCCAATATCAATTCAACCCCTCTCAAGAACATTGTTTGCCATAGTTGGGTAGGTTATATAATTTCCATTGAAATATTTAGAATTTTAATTAGATTATACAGTGCATATCCAAGTCTGGAAATTGTAGGTTTTTTATATTATTTCTAGTGGCTACCGCAAGATAGCACCACTGGTAACATAAACAACAGATGTAAAGCCCATTATTGTGTGTACAGGTTACAACAGGTCTGCAGTATTGTTTAGATTACGATAAGGTTAACATGTCGTTTTCCCAAACAACGAGTTTTCCTTCTTTAACAGTATTTAACACCTCCAGATTTGTTCCTGCGGGGCTATCTTAAAGGAAGGGTTTATAAAAATAGGCCTCATACACTGAATGAACTGAAAATGAACATTACAAAGAATAACAATATTAGTGTAGGTGTACTCCACAAAGTGTCAACAAACGTTAATTCGTGCATATATTAATGAACAAGGCAGACATTTTGAACATATGTCATGAGACATAAAATGTTGGAAATGAGTATATATGTTTATAAAAGTTATAACAATAATAAATAAATAATACCAAAGAAAATACATTACTTCACAACCTTCTTGATGTGGGCGACTTAATAAACGATCTGTAGTTGTAGAATTAGTCTTACTACATACATTATGTAATAATAATAATAATAATAATAAGCGTATGGCTTTTAATGGTGGGGAGACCCTTACGGGTTGTTCCACCTCGCCGTTTGTGCCATGTTACGGGGAACATGGTGGACCTAATATTTTAGGTGGGTTCCGAACCACCGGGTAAGTGATAATAAAGCTTGTAACATCAAGTCATTGAAGCACGGTCACCCATCCAAGCGCAGTCATGAGCGGTCGTGACTGAACATCACGATCACTTGAACACCACGCTCACCGCATGACCAATCACCATTATGTAGTTTTATATTTATTGGAAATGAATAATTTATTTCTTTAGTTATTCATCATCACCTTGTTTGTTGTAAAGGGGCGCGTACCCAGGCATGGCAGCAGGCGTGGGAGGGGGTGCCCCTCTGGTGGTTGTCCTGCCTGCGGACATTGGCTATCGCACCCTGAGTGTTCTACTGCAGTACATGTACAGTGGCGAGGCTACAGTCAGCCAACAGCAGTTGGACGCGGTGCTCAGGGCTGGAGAGATACTGCGCATCAAGGGGCTATGCCGCACTGGCTCGGGGGCCCACCATGGCAGGCATCACAGTGGTGGAGGGGGTACCCCATCACACACTACGTCTGGAGGCAAGGAGAGGGACCGGGAACGAGGTGGAAGGTTGGTACAATGGTTTATGTAGAATTTGAGTGTGTTTGAGCCACAAAAGCTTCTGCTAAACTGAACACCGAAAAATGTCAGCGTTGCACAATCATGAGTAAGTTACAACACACGAAATAGAAACCTGATTGCATTCCCAATTTATAGACAGACAGCTCTCGAAAAGACTCATTTCTACTTTGGAATTCGATTTTTTTATAAGTTACCACCAGCTATCCGGAATTTAGAATAAGTTATTCGAAAATAATGTACCAACTGCTGAATTTTAATTAAACTTTACATAGAAAATAATATGTATTAATATATTATTTAACATGCTCATGATTGTTGTACTATATATACTTACAATTTAGTATGTTAATTTGATGGAAATTGACTACTGATAAGTTGCTATGTTTATTTTGTAGTTTTAACAATAGTTTATGGCAATCACCCTGTCAACTGAGTGAACACTCAAATATTGACAATGATCAGATAAATAAAGTTTGTAATTCTTATTAAAAAGATACAACTGAAACAACAGGTACACAATTTTAAAGAAATCGATAGGAGTAACTCCTATAATACCAAATCATCCATGTGCAGGAAACAACTAATTGCATTCCAATAAAAATATCAAAATATTTCCACGTCAGGAATATCTTTCATAGTAGGCAGAGTAAGCAATGATTTGGGTGGTGATCTCCTAAATGCTGTCCTGTCATGGTTTCGAGTAAAAACATCAATTTATCAAGTTATTATTTATTCTCCAAATTTTGCATCATTATTTTCACTTTGTTTCCTTTGAATATGTAATAAAGTTTCCTTCCTTCAAATGCTACTGATATGTAAGCTTTCTTGTTACTGTTTATTTACCACTTCAATATGTGTATATTTCAATACTCTATTAATCTCCAAAAAGTCAATATTTCATTAGAAGCTCCTCTCTGCACATGGACTAATAATAACCTAAGTGGAGGGAGGGGTTTGATTAAAAAATGTAACTATTGCCATTACTCTTAGATAAATCTGAATATGAATCTGAACTCAGATACATCTCATCAAAATTGATCAACAACATCCCAAACAGTTTATCGCACTTTTGTAAAATATACAAAACACATAAAGCAATGATTTGAAAACTGAATAGTTAGAGATTTTTTTTTTTTAATTGAAATTGTGACTATTATTATAGTAAGGCTCTTATTATACAGAGCTACTTGGTCCGGAACCCACCTAAATCTGTAGGTCCAACTCATAAATCACCATCATCCAACTCATTACCCACGCACAGGTCTCAGACCTATGTGGGCTTCATCCTCAAAAAAAAGAAAAAAATCGCGGTCACAAGCCAAAATTTAGGCTAAATTACATCAGCTGAGTGTCTGATCGAGCTCAACAATGTCACAGTACATGAAGGAATTAACATGTTTAGAACCATCAGCTGATTTTTAAATAGAATTTACCCAGCTAGTGTAATTTATCCTAAATTGTGGCTCGCGACCGCGACTGCAGTGGCTCTGTATAATAAGGGCCTAAGCGTTCTTGTCCAGTGGCTTTTGTCTTTTTTCTTCTTAGTGTTTCCTTTGTTTTCATGGTGGATATAATTGTGTTCATTTTATGTTTTTATGTTCTTAGCTGTAATTAAGTGATGGTCACCAGCGGTCAATATAATATATATGCTTATAAATCTACATATTTATCACTGAAGAATATTGGGACAAATTCTGAATTCTCATTGGTCTAGAACCTGTAGCAAAACTGACCGTGTCAAAATAGCTTCTTTATGCAACGGTTTTTATTAGGCAATAATAGTCAGCTGTTATGAGTTCGCTTTTTGAAATGCAATAACTACAGTGAAACTTCCCTTAACGGACACCTCCCAATAGCGGACATTTCTTAATAACGGACACTTTTTAATTCCCCGATCGATGCATAATGGCGTTAAATGGCCTTATTACCTCTTAATAACGGACGCGGTCCCCAAATTTTTGGCCCACGAGTTGATTCGACCTCCCAATACCGGACAGTCACGATTTATTACGGCTTGTGTGAACAAATGTGTTGAACATTTCCATTCTATTCATCAAGCTGTATATGAACCCAACTTCCCGGAAAGGAGTTAATCATCACGTTGAAAATACTTTTGAAAAAGATTGTAAGGTGCAGACAAAATTTTTTTTTTCAAAAAACTTGATTAGAAAGTGGGACAGTACTCATCGTTAAAAAAGGACAGATATTCTATAGTGCCTAATTTTCAGTAATTTTGTTTCTTTATTCAGTTATGTAGTAATGTTGTACTATGCAATAAAAGTTCGTCATTATACATATGCCATTATATACTTATTTATTTTGGTCATTTTTCTCAATAGTGGACATTTTACGAGGTCCCAACGGTGTCCGTTATTGGGAAGTTTCACTGTACTTTAAAACGCTGTCGTAGATAATAAACATGCATAATAATTGTGGAGTAATTTTTTTCCAGGCCAACAGGTGGCGTCCTAACTCGCCAGGACCCAAACCGAGGTCCACCTCCCGAGACGGCGGCAGACTCGGACAGTCACGGTCAGATCACGGGCAGCAAACAGTTGAAAAGACCCGCGTCAGCATCGACCCCTCGACCACCTCCTACCCTGGATCTCGCTCCGCCCGCCAAAAAATCCCACTCCCTTCCCCCTCCAGCCTCAGATCACACCACACCTCCCGACAACCAGAAGGAGAATCACCAGGAGGGTGAGAGTAAGAGAGAGAGGGAGCGAGAACGGGAGGAGAGAGAGAGTGACGAGGGGGGTCTGGCAATCGGTATTGAACAAAGCATGCAGATTGAGTTGTTGGTGAAGGAAGAGCCAATAGAGTGGGATAATATGGATGCTGCACCCCCTTCGCACAAGGCGATGCTGCACTCTGAGATGAACATAAAGTCGGTGAGTTGATTGTCACCAAAACTATTAAAAGTCAGATGATTAAGATACCAGAAACTATTTACAAGAATGTTAATCATGGCCATAAGTACTAAAAACTAGATGATAAAGATACTGTTACGGGATCTAGCTCTAAAATAATGCTGGCAACACTTCAAATCAACACTAGCAATTTATCAGCACAAATTACCGACAACTCGCACTAATCAGTTACATCACTCAAAGAAATCAATCAGGAAATCTGATACCATAATTACTATATCAATTAATTGAGGTGAGGCTTAATTTTGATGTGAAAGGAACTCTTATACACTATAAAAAGCTTTATCAAAAAATTGTATTTTATAGGAATAAATAAATTTGAATTTGAAAGGAACAGATAAATCAATAATGTTTAGCTGATAAAGAATTTGCAATATTACTGTACAAAAATCAATCACTAACTGTTGAAAGGCCGATCAAATATCGAATAATAATTTTTCAACAAACTTTCCAATAATTCAAGAAGTTATGTCTAAAACATAACAGTTGAAACACTACAAGCACTTACGAGTTACTGCATAAACTGTTGAAGAAGCCTGGATAATAATCTGTCACAATATACTGCGTTATCACGACATATTGAACGTTCATATAACACAGCGGAAACTGGAACTGTCACTGTCACTTATCACGTTAACGTTCGAATCATAACTGACTGACTTTTACGAAAGTTTCTGCTATTTATACATTTTTCATAATCTAGAAAGAATGAGAAGGTTTTCGATTTCTCTATAAAATTCTAAAGTAAACAGATTAAAGTAAAGACATTCTCCACTTATCTATAAAATTCCATTACATTCTAAGTAAACATTCTAAAGGTATCGCAGATAAACTTCAAGGCGTTTATTACCTCATTACAATTTTCATTCAACAATCTCACTGTATTCTCTCTTAAAGAATTTGTTCTCTCATATTTTACAAAGTCTTAAATAGTAAGTTCCGATTGTGTTGCAGAATTTTATGTGTTTTTATATCGAGAACATCCTTCATAAACTTGTACAATATTGTTAATGGCAATATTTTTTCAAGTTGCAGGGTCCCATTTGTCCTGTTGCTCCTCCATCGGCAATGTCAATCGTTGAATTTCTTTGACTGATTAATTCTCTCGATTAGATCGCACTAAAAACGAATTACAAGAATACTAGAAAGTACTATTCAAATTCAACCAAGTTTGCAAATCTCTAATTATGAAACTTTCAGGTAAACATCAAGTCGGTTAGTTGATAGTGACCATAACTACTTGAACTGGATAAATATACTAATACAAACAGCAATCTGATACAAACTATACAAAGTAATCTAATATCAAAACTGGCACTGCATTTTTACTGACTTATACTGCAGGGATGCATTTCGCTTCTAAAGAGAAGCTTTATCAGCCTGCCTTCTCTTTAGCAGTACACAAGTACAGTGTCAATGAGGTACAATAGAAGTACAGTGTCAGTTTTGATATCAAGAGTTCATCAATTATTTCTTCATAGAAAAATCACAGAAAATATACAGAGTGATCTTTGTACAAATATACAATTGTACAGAGTGTGCTACAAGTCGCGCACATTTTTTTTTCTTGTAGATTACGTCTTGGGGACTCTAGTTAAGGAGTATAAGAAAATTCAGATCAGCAATTATACACTAGATACCATAATTACTTTATCAATTAGTTGAGGTGAGGCTTAATTTTGATGTGAAACGAACTCTTGTACACTATAAAAAGCTTTATCAACTAAATTTTTTTTTATTGTTTTTTAATATTTCTATATTTTCAAGCCTCTTTAAAACTGCGGTAGCTTGTTGTAGAATTTCCTCCCAATATAACGAGGTTTTTGTTTTGTCTTGGTGACTCACCAAGTGATAATCTCCTTGGCTTCTTGTATTATAATCATGAACGTCAAGATTTTGGTTAATATCATTCGTTTTTACATATAAAGTAGCTTCGTACACATATAAGCAGGGTACATTTAGGAAACCAAGTCTCTTGAACAACGGCCTACATGAATCTAATCTATTAACTTTTTCTATACACCTAACCTCTTTCTTTTGGATCTTAAACACCCTATCAAGGTTTTGCTTTGATGAATTACCCCATACTAAGATAGCATACCTGATATGTGACAGTAAGAGCCCATGGTAAGCTGTAAAAAGTAACTTTTTGTAATTCAATCTAGCAAGCTGTCGCAGGACAAATACCCCAGATGAAATTTTACAACATATTTTCATCTATATTTAATAATATAATATCAACATATTTACAGTAAGAGCCCATGATAAGCTGTAAAAAGTAACATGAGAAGGTAATCGAGTAGGTTGAAGTAGTGAAGAGTAGTCAAGTATATTTCAATAACATTAAAAATTATTATCATAATTAGTAAAATATTCACAAATAACAGCCTCGTTCAGTACTGAATGCATGAATTTCATGCTTGATTTTCTGCTCTTGAGAAAACGTCTTGCTAACAAATCAGTAAACATCAATACTAGAGACTAGATGTAGCCAGTAGCGATTTCAATGATGTCTAGATTTGTTGTTAGTACTAGATGGGATGCCATTTTTTAGAAGCTACTATATTTAATTAAACAAAACTACTATTCACAGAAACGTTTATTCACATGTGCGCGACTTGATAATCACTCAACCAAAAGGAGCGTGGCAACAGCTGTATAATAAGTTCATTATAATAAGCTCCATATACAGAGTGATCATAAAGTCGCACACATAAAATAGACGTTTCTGAAAATATTATATTCGTTGAATTAAGTATGATGGCTTCTGTAGGATGACATTCAATTCAAATTCAAATTCAATTCAAATTTTATTCAAACACACACAAAATACAACAGAAAACAAATTTACAATACAACAGTACAATAGTATAATATACAAAACAGAAACACAAATACAAAAACAAATGGCTATATGGTGGGGTGTGCTGAAAAAAAGAAAGGAGGAGAAATACCTAGCCAACTATGGTTTCCCATGTAATAGGCAGGTAGAGGGCAATAAGAAAGGAGTGAAAGGGAGTGAAAAACGGGGAAAGCAAGGAGGAGAAAGAGAAGATAAGCGAAAAAGGAAGAAAAATAAAAAATGGTAAGCGAGTCCACTGAAACTTGAAAAACACAAAGCTACAGAAAACATGGCATTCAAAGTAAGAGCAGAAATCCTAGGTCTCACATATCGATATAGAAGAAAAAATTACTGTAGGTCCAGTTTTTTATATCAAGTTTTGTTTTTTTACTAATTTTTGAGTTGATGAGGAAGTGGTCCGGGATAAGGTTCATTAATTTAGTACTAATGAATATCAACTGCCTCCTTATACATTCAATATTAGTGTTGTAGGTTAAATATTTGTTAGCAGTGCCCCTTAAATTATAGTTATTACTTATGGAGTTCAAAGTAAGCGGAAATTCGGATTTATATTTTATTATGTATTTAATTACATCTTTTATATACAATTGTCTTATTGTCATTACCTCAAAATCGCTAAAAACCATATCAGTTGGGTACAATCTAGGTTTATTTAGAATGATTTTAATTATCAGTTTTTGCGTTACAAATAATTCATTAATGTGACAATTGAAACAGCCCCCCCAAACAATTATGCCGTACTGCAGAATTGATTTCACCAGAGCATGATATATCATTTCTAAGTGTTTTTTATTAAGAATTCTATTTAATTGGTAAAACTTGAAAGATAAGTATCTTATTCTTTTACAGACGGATTTAATATGAACATCCCACTTAAGGTGATCATCAATTATAATTCCCAAGTATTTAATATTAGTGACTTTTTTTATTGAGGGACAATCACAATTATTGGAGTTAGAATTGCACCTGGAGTGGATTTTCAATGCCTGATTATCGATGGGTTGCCCTATTCTATTTACTGAAAACGTTATGTAATACATCTCATGTAGTACCGACAACAAATTTAGACGCTATTGAAAAGGGTAATGGCTACCCTCCATGGATGTCATATTCTCGTGTATTTCACCCTTCATGGATGCGAAGTTCTCCTGGAGCTCGCCCTTCATGGATGTGAATGATGAAATCAGTTTTGTATCTGAAGTCTCAAAGAGGTATGTAGCTGGGTCTTCTCCTTCCGCCAATAACGCATCACGAAGACGATCTTGTAGAGTAGACTTCTTTCCAGATGTTTCTAGATCACGGTCCTCTAATTCACGTTTGAGATCGGCCACTTTTAAATCGCACAATGTAATTTTGCCAGCCATTTTTAATAAAAATCAAAAATCCCCGACTTCTGACACCAATTTCTTATCCGCTACAATATGAAAAGTATATTAAGTATAAAAAAGGTTGATAAGCTTAGTTTTGTTTGTTTTTTATGCAGAAAAACAGTGGCCATTGCTTCGCTACCCAGTTTGCGCATGCGCTCTATTCCCTACCAATTGGAGAATTAATGGGTCGTAGCGGTAGCGCGCGACCGCGATTGCAGTTGCTCTGTAGAATAAGGCTCCAGTTCTCTAACAAATTCATATTGATTGTGTGTTTTACTTTGTGCGGCAGGAAATCTACTCGGGTGACGAAATGGATGATGGCGAAGAGGGAGGCGACGAAGAAGAGGAGGAGGAAGAGGGAGAGGGTGATGAGGAGGAGGAGGAAGAGGAAGACATGAGCGAGTTCTACGCGCCACTAACTTGTGACATGTGTCAAGAGACGTTCACGACGCCCGCACTCTGGGTGAGACACACCGAAACACATCCGCCCACCGAGCTACCTAGGCGCAAGGCTAAACGCAGTGTGAGTTCACTGATAGATGATATTTTATTATTTAAATTGAAATTTATTTCCAAAAAATTCTTACAATAATCTTTAAAAAAATGTACAGTAGAGTAACAATGTAGAGTAAACATTACAATGTAGAGTATATATGTAATATATACAAAACTCTTACACACACTAATTTGTATTAAAAAAGAAAAATTCTGGCACTGCCAACAAAAGCTTAACTTGAGAGTTGGCAGTGGGTTGCTGAAAAGAAAAGAAACAATTTTCAAATAAATACAATCAGAAAAAGCGGTAAAAACAAACATGATTGAAATAGTAAATCTAAGTAGGTACTCCAGTGGAAAACATGAAAGATTGTAGTGAAGGACTACAGAAAAACAAATAGTAATGGAAAAAATATAAAAACCAACGCCAAACATGTAGAAGACAATAAATTGGCTATTGATGTTTACCACATGAAAACAATATAGTACAGGGTGCGGCAGAAAGGATGAACGGTTTTCGAAAAAGTAATATGTCGTTACCTGTGCATAAAAAAAACATTTATTTACAGAACAATATTCACATTATCTTACAATTTTAGAAAATTAATGTTTGAAAACAATATCTGACAGGTGACGGCCGTTTTCAGCGATGCACATTACAAGCCGCTCTCGGAAGTTGGTTTGTACTCTTTCTAACATTGCCCTGCCAATTTGTTCGACTTCCTCTCGAATTGCTTCCCTTAGTTCTTGAAGTGTACGTGGTTTATGCTGGTAAACACGTGACTTCAGGAAACCCCACAAGAAGTAGTCGCACATGGACAGGTCTGGAGAACGAGGAGGCCAATCAATGTCACCAAACCGAGAAATGATGCGACCACGAAAAACAGCCCGAATTGCTTCCATTGAATTTCTTGCTGTGTGAGCTGTCGCCCCGTCCTGCTGAAACCATACTTGCCGGATAGGAATACGTTTCCTTCTTAATTCAGGTAGGAAGAATTCAGTGAACATCTGTCTATAACGTTCTGAGGTTACAGTTACAGTGGTCCCGTTGTCGTCTTCAAAAAAGTATGGACCAATAACAACTGTACTGCTCACAGCACACCAAACTGTCACCTTGGGACTGTGTAATGGTCTCTCATGCATTAATTTTGGATTTTCATCTGACCAATAACGACAGTTCTGCTGATTAACGGTACCATTCAAATGAAAATGTGCTTCATCTGTCGTAAACAAAATGATGTTTTCATTTTGGTCAAGTATGGCCTCCATTTCTCGAGCAAAATTCAGCCGCTTTACATAATCGTCAGGATTCAATTGTTGAACCATGGCCATTTTGTAGGGATGAAATCCTAGATCTTTATGTAAAATACGCCTTACTGACCGATCACTGATGTTCAGTTCAGAAGAATGTCTCCTAGCAGATCGATCAGGACTACGGAGTATGGCTTGCCGAACTCTTTCCACATTTTGTGGAGTGCGTACAGTGCGATGAGCCCCTGGTGGTCGTTTATTCATTACTGTTCCTACTGAACGAAATGATTTTACCCAATGTAAAATGGTGTTACGAGTGGGTACACTGTCATTTCTCGCAAGATTGAAATGACGACGAAACTCGCGCTGAACTGTAATGATACTCTCATTATTACGCACAAAACTGTCGTAAGTAAACACACGATGTTGCACATTCCACGAATCCATGATGCCGACTAAACAATGACTAGAAAAAATGGTATGATCTACCAAACACATGTTCACTTCAGCTGGCCCAATCCGACTACCCAGATCAGAATACTATTTGTTCTAAAAACATCCATCCTTCCTGCCGCACCCTGTATAATATTAGGTTAGCACAGTGATAATTTAAATTTATGCTTACTTTTGGCTAAACTGCTATTGAACAGTTTTGAAAATATATCTGTTTCATTGTATAATTAACTAGCAGGTCACCCGTGCTTCGCTACGGGGTCTCAGAAATCCCGTTTAGGCTAAGGATATTTGTGTGAAATATCTAATCACTGCATGCACGTTAACTGTTGAGAGGGAATTTTAAAGATATATAAAACTCAAAACCTACTATATTAATTTTGCATGTTAACTTTGACATAGAACCCGAGAAACATTGTTAGGCCTATGTGATATACTGTAGATGGAAATTTTCGTCCAAGTTAAATGAGGTTACTGATAGAAAATTTTGGATTCATTTCTGATGGATTGGGGCGGCTCTATGTTTTTATCATCCTAGATCATACTTTCAACATATGGTATTAATATCACAAAGCCTCTAATAAGTCTGACAATAATCATATGATTTTGATCACAACATTACCTATCAATGCTGAAAGTTGTCAAAAAAATTTCACCCCGGTCGGATTCGAACCAAGGAATTCTGGGTGAATAGCAGGCTCGCTAGCCAATAGACTAACGCGCCGATCTCCATGAATAACAATTTTTTAGCATGTTCAACTTCACATGGCTTTCAAATAGGAGCATTATTGTTCGGACAATCAATGGATGTCAAGTTTGATAGGTTAGGTCTGTAATTTTACTAATTATTTATAAGAACTATTGAAATATTCAAATAGGCCTATGTCCTTCCTTGGTATACAGACAATCTTTATGCAAAATTTCAGCTTTATCAGTCAAGTATTCTAGGCGTGATGGATGTTCAGACAGACAGACAGACAGACACCATCTCATTTTTATAATAGTATAGATTTGAAAAAAATATTTGTATTTATCCACTCCTCTGTTTCATTTTTTAATTTCCTAGTAAATTTTTCATTTAAGAAGTCTATTGGTATTTTATTTATTACAAGTTGCAATAGTATGGGAATTGGTGTCTATTTATGGTGAGCTTAACAAGATGTATATTGAATCGATTAGTATTATTAGTGCGTATATTGTAGGGGGTAGTGTGAGCTGTAAATAAATTTTTGTTTTTATTCAAGTATAGAATTACATTTGTTTTATATGTTTGTCTAAGTGTTGGTACATTGAATTCTGTGAAAATTTCTCTTCTAGGATACAATCGTGGCCTTCCCAGCGCAGCTCTAATTATATGTTTTTGTAGAATAATTTTTTTTTAAGTGTGTTTCATAAGCTGCTCTATCTATATATATATATATACAGGGTGGGGGAAATGTTTGGAAACGGCTTAATATTTCATATACAAAGGTGATTTTGCGGTAGGTATGATTGAGGATCCTACTCAAATTGAAAATACTATTTTACTGTGACTTTAAAAATCTGGTCCGCCATCTTGGAACCGCCATTTTGAATGTAACTTTTTTTTTTTAAATAGGAAGGGGGTCATGCGATACATGATTTCAATACAGAATTTTAAGACAAAATGAATGCCGAAAACCGCACATCGATATGTCAACCCGTTTCGGAGATATTTACATTATTAATCGATACCATGAAAAGCAGAAATGAAATAAATAAGTACATTAAAATCTTACCTATCAAATTTTTTGTTAATAGTGTTTGCTAATAAACATTAAAACCCAATTATTTTAATAAATGTTCAAACTGTTTTCCTTCAGCTGTTTGACAATGTGCTAATCTTAAATAATAGCCATCAAGCACATTTTGAATCATTTCGCGTGATGAACATCTGACTCTGGATATCATAATATCAACAATAATCATGATATCAACCTAAAATCATCTGTAATAATCCAACTGATTTAATGAATTCTTTTTCAATCATGAAGTAGTGAGTGTGTTTAAAGTCGTTCGCAATGGCATTTTTAAATGAAACCGCACATTTTGAATCATTTCGCGTGATGAACATCTGACTCTGGATATCATAATATCAACAATAATCATGATATCAACCTAAAATCATCTGTAATAATCCAACTGATTTAATGAATTCTTTTTCAATCATGAAGTAGTGAGTGTGTTTAAAGTCGTTCGCAATGGCATTTTTAAATGAAACCGAGAGAATAACTTTGTTAATGATGCGCGGCTATGGAGATAGAGTACGGTCTTACCAAGAAGTTTCTGATTTATTTAACGAAACATTTCCCAACAGAAATCCAATTAGTAAAAGTGTTGTTTTTAAGACAGTAAAGCGGTTTCAAGAAACGGGCAAAGTGACTGATCGTGCTCGCACTGGAAGAACAAATACTGCCACCAACAATGAAAAATCTTTAGAGGTAATGCAATCATTTGTTGAAGATCCGCATACATCAACTAGAAGCGTTGCCAAGGAACATGGTATGTCTACTCGTTCTGTCAGAAAAGTTCTTAAGGAATCTCATTTCCATCCGTTTAAGCTTCATGTATTACAAGAACTGAATGAGGATGATTTCGACCGCCGGGTAGAGTTTTGTGACATAATGATGAACAAGTATGACAATGATCCAAACTTCTTTAATAATGTAGTATTTTCGGATGAAGCTACGTTCATGCTTAACGGCAATGTAAATAAGCAAAACTATCGTTTCTGGACCGATGTCAACCCATACTGGATGAAGGAGGGTCATACACAGTATCCTGAAAAATTAAACGTATGGGCTGGTATGGTAAATGGTCACATTGTAGGACCATTTATTATCGAGAATAATTTAACAGGTGCCATTTACGAGAACATGTTAATAAATTTGATCGTTCCAGCCATCCAGAACATCAACGGACAAGAGTTACATAACTTGTGGTTTCAACAAGATGGGGCGCCCCCTCATTATGCATTAGGAGTGCGGGATATATTGAACCAAACATTTCCCCAACGCTGGATAGGTCGTAGAGGTGCAATAGAGTGGCCCGCTAGGTCACCTGACCTCTCTCCACTTGATTATTTCTTTTGGGGCTACATGAAAGACAATGTGTACAAAAAGAAACCAGCAACAATTAATGAACTGAGAGAATGTATAACTGAAGTGGCTAACAGAATTCCACGCGAAATGATTCAAAATGTGCTTGATGGCTATTATTTAAGATTAGCACATTGTCAAACAGCTGAAGGAAAACAGTTTGAACATTTATTAAAATAATTGGGTTTTAATGTTCATTAGCAAACACTATTAACAAAAAATTTGATAGGTAAGATTTTAATGTACTTATTTATTTCATTTCTGCTTTTCATGGTATCGATTAATAATGTAAATATCTCCGAAACGGGTTGACATATCGATGTGCGGTTTTCGGCATTCATTTTGTCTTAAAATTCTGTATTGAAATCATTTATCGCATGACCCCCTTCCTATTTAAAAAAAAAAGTTACATTCAAAATGGCGGTTCCAAGATGGCGGACCAGATTTTTAAAGTCACAGTAAAATAGTATTTTCAATTTGAGTAGGATCCTCAATCATACCTACCGCAAAATCACCTTTGTATATGAAATATTAAGCCGTTTCCAAACATTTCCCCCACCCTGTATATATATATTATGTTGTCTGAATACTGGGGATGGTTTCTGACCATAAATTTTAATAGGGGGGCTAATAATTATTATTAACTAGCTGGCCCAACGCGCGTTGCTGCATTCTCATAAAAATTCTCCTTGATTTTATTATTCGCAACCTCCCGCTGAGGTTACATTTAAAATGAGGAAAGAAGTTAGTCCTAGGGCTCTTCCAGCTGATCATAGAGGCTTCGTTGTTTTCTTAATCACCACCTCTGAATGAAGAAACATTTCAAATTTAAAACTCCTATGACTATAAGGGTAGAAGCTAGGTTTTTTATTTTATTATTCGCCACCTCCCGCTGAGGCTGCATTTCAAATTTCTAGCTGCATTGGTTGCATAGATGTCATCAACCTGGTATAATTATATTTCATCATACCCAGTCGTATGTTTCCTACATATTGCAAGGCTCCAACTGCACGGTAGCCTACATTCAAAGTGCAAAGTCTTTTTCTGTTCAAAGACAGCGGAAATAACGCCACTAAGGGGCCTGCCATATGATTAAAAACTGTTGACTTATATCAGCTGTTCCTTTAAGCTGTTTGGCTGGCAAGTTCAGTAGGTTAGGTCTACAAAATGGTTTAATTAATAATAATTATTAGCTCCCCTATTGAAATTTATGGTCAGAAACCATCCCCAATATTCACACAACATATTCCCAAAGTTTCATGCCGATCTGTCAAGTAGTTTTGGAGTCTATAGGGAACACACATACATACATACATACATACAGACAGACATTCATTTTTATATATAGAGATTTATCCATTTTACAAACCTAACCTACTGAAATAGGGTGACTTCCAACGCTGATCACTACACTGAAATTAAAATTAGGATAGAGAAGGCACGAGCTGCATTTATCAAATTAAAGAGTCTACTGGCATCAAGAGATATAAAAATGGATCTTCGAATTCGTCTCCTTAAGTGTTTCGTGTTTCCAGTTCTATTATATGGTGTGGAAGCATGGACCTTGAATAAATTATGTGAAAAGAAAATACAAGCCTTTGAGTTTTGGACCTACCGCAGAATGCTGAGAATCTCATATACAGACCATGTAACAAATGAAGAGGTTCTCAGAAGAATGGAGAAAAGGCCAGAGCTCATAGGTGAAGTTAAGGAACGAAAATTAAAGTACCTAGGTCACATAATGAGGGGACAGAAATATGAAATATTGCACCTCATTATGCAAGGAAAAATAACTGGCAAGAGATCAGTGGGCAGAAGACGAATATCTTGGTTGCGCAACTTGAGGGAGGGATTGGTTCCAATGTACCTCTAACGACCTATTCAGAGCAGCTGCTAATAAAATAAAAATCGCCATCATGATAGCGAACCTCCGCCATGGAGAAGGCACATGAAGAAGAAGAAGAAGAACCTACTGAACTTGCCGGCCAAACAGCTTAAAGGAACAGCTGATAGAAGTCAACAGTTTTTAATCATATGGCAGGTTCCGTAGCGGCGTTATTTACGCTGTCTAGAACGCAAAGACTTTGCATGTAGGCTACTGTGCAGTTGGAGCCTTGAAAAATGAAATAGCTTCATCCATTTTAGTACATATTGATGATAATGCCCGGTTTACTGTAACAACTGATGCCTCGACCAAGCAATCGGAGCTATTCTCACTCAAAATTATCGCCCTGTAGCCTTTTTCGCAATCTTTATTGCAAAGTGAAATCAGGCACTCTGCAATTGAAAAAGAGGCATATGCTATTGTCGAAGCAATCCGAAAATGGAGACATTACTCTTACTAGGGCCCTCTTTCACCCTGATTACTGATCAAAAATCGGTGACATACATGTTCACTACAACTCATACAAATAAAATTAAAAAACAAGAAAATTACACGTTGGCGCCTTGAGCTTTCTGAATATAAATATAATATCATTTATAAACCAGGCAATCTAAATGTTTCTGCTGATGCCTTTTCAAGGGCTTGCGCATCAACTGGCTGTTTAAAAGATGACACTCTACAAAAATATCATGATGACCTATTTCACCCTGGTGTTACTCGTTTTTATCATTGGGTAAAAATAAAAAATCTTCCTTTTTCACTGGACGATGTACGTCGCATATGCTCTAAATTCCAAGTGTGTTCAGAATTGAAACCTCATTTTTACAAACATTCTGGATCACTCATAAAGTCAACCCGACCTTTTGAACGTCTTAATATTGATTTCAAATGTCCTCTTTTATCATCTACCCAAAATAAGTATTTACTTATTATAGTGGATGAATACTCTCGTTTTCCATGGGCTTTTCCTTGTGCAGACACATCGGCCGAGACAGTCATAAAATGTCTAGATAACCTATTTGTCTTATTTGGCCTACCTTCATACATTCATGTCAGATCGTCTTAGAACTCACCTACAGTCAAAAGGTATAGCAATCAGTCATACAACGCCTTACAACCCAACAGGAAATGGACAGGCAGAACGTTACGTGGGAGTACTTTGGAAAACTATCACTTTGGGCTTGAAGAGTCTTAGCCTTCCAACTTGCAAGTTGGAAACAGCTCTTCCAGGAGCGCTGCACTCAATTCGTTCCCTACTGTGCACAGCAATCAATGCAACTCCACATGAACGAATGTTCCTCCACCCCCGACGTTCTCAGACCAGCACATCTCTTCCTTCTTAGTTGTCAGCCCCTGGCACAGTCTGGTTGAAGAAGTTCGTTAGAAGAACAAAAAACGACCCATTAGTCGAAGAAGTTGAACTCATACAAGCCAATCCTGAGTATGCATTTATTCGTCATCAGGATGGACGTGAGTCTACAGTATCTCTACGATATTTAGCTCCTAAACCTCAAAGTTCATTGTAAGTCAAGATTCTCTGAACGGGGAAGAATATGGTGATCACATATGGCGTTACCATAGTAACCTTTTATTTACTTCAACTGTTTATTCACCATACTCTATTCATTCATGCTGAGTTCTTCGTTCAATAAAGCCTTACTTCTAAAAGGTCTTTTATTCTAGTACAAGTATGTAGGAAACATGACTGGGTATAATGAAATGTAATAAATTATGCCAGGTTGATGACATCTGTTAACCAATGCAGCTAGAAATTTGAAATGTAGTCTCAGTAGGAGGTGGCGAATAATAACGTAAAAAACCTAGCTTCTACCCTAATAGTCGTAGGAGGTTTAAATTTGAAATGTTCATTGAGAGGTGGTGAGTAAGGTCTTACTGTGTAAGAAAATAACGAAGAGGGCCTCTCTGATCAGCTGGAAGAGCCCTAGGACTAACTTCTTCCCTAATAGTCCTTGAAGGTTGAAATTTGAAATGTAACCTCAGTGGGAGGTGGCAAATAATAAAATCAAGAATTTTTTATAAGAACGCAGCAACGCGCGTCGGACCAGCTAGTTATATTATAAACGTCTCCATGCTGTCGTCTGTCGACAAAAATCTAGCACTGGTGGGTAAGGGATTAAAGGAGGGGTTGAGGAAGAAGGAGGAGGAGAAGAAGAAATAGATAAAGAAGATGGAGAATTAGTAGAAGAAGAATCCAGAAGAAGAAGACGGATAAGTAAATAAGAGAATAATAGTTATGTATGATTCTAGATAACCCGATTGAATTGAATCGAGGAGCCTGCTAGTAATCAATAAATCATTTGGTAAAGGTATCATTGATAAATTATGTACAGAATGGAAAATATTTTCACAGTGATCCATAGACTTGAGGTCATAATTTGCTTTTTCAATGTTTTTTTTCATTCTGACTGGTTGTGTGCATTATAGATGCTATGTAACTTGTACTGCTGCATTGGATGAAAAATTGAATAAGCTAAAGTAGTCTTGGAATACATTATACTTATTAAATTATTGTTAAACAGAATTAATTTCATGTTTAAGTCGAAATTAATTATGTTGGAATAGTTTATTTGCCAATTATTATCCAGTTATTTGAGATTTATTGAAAAGATAATTTCAAACATTTTTTTTACAATCTGCGAGGGCACCAGGGAGACCCCATTATTGCCGTCATAACACAAAAGAATCGAACACCAGTTAAAAATAAGACATAAGAAAATTAAAAGTAAACAGATGAAATAGATTAATGATAAACAAAATAGAAGTTACATTAATAGATAAATAACTAGGTAGATCACTTAAATAACTGTAATAGAATTAATAATAAAAATATACAGATAGACTATAAATAAAGTTTCATTAAGATCTGAATTTAAATGAAAGAATAAGAACAAAAGATCCCCATACAGACCCAGAAACAAAAACACATCGAATAATCATCAATATAGCCCTTCAAATAACTATCATTCACTACATAAGAAAATGTCAAGTTCAACGTTCAAGTTTTTTATTAAAATCTTGCATAGAGGAAAAGTATAAATATCAATAAGTTCATATTTCCTATTCAACCATATTCTTTATGCATAACTATATGCACTTGAAATACACTCATTGATTTATGTTTATGATCAATAATTATCAGGAAATTTGGCAATCATCTAAAAATTTATGTAACTTAACATGTGTTGTAAATTTTAAATTGTTTAATATTGTCTATTCATTGAATCAAACCCTTGAAAGCAGGCCCTACACTTACTTGTTACTGTCTGCTTGCCTACGGAAAGGGTTTAATAATATTCATGCTCAATCTGTATAAATTTGTTTTTGCATGTTCAGGTTGTAAGAAACTCTTTATTTAGTGACTATATTCTTTTTTATTGATGTTGATATTTTATTTTTTATTTTATGATTACCCTACCAATTCTCTGAGAAGTATGTTTAAAATTAGATCACTGAAAGTTAGACGAGATGTCAAATCACTTGTTTTCCTCTATAATTTATTGAATAATAGAATTGACTCATCGTATCTGCTTTCTAAAATTAATATATATATATAAATACCATTGCTCGCCGTTCAGCTTTTTCTTTTCATATTTCTCGCTCCAGGACAGTAAGCCATTATAACTCCCCTCTGAATAGAGTTCAGAGAATTTTCAACAGTTGTTCTGTGCACTTGGATATCTTCTGGTTCTCCCCATTCAAATTCCGTAGGATTGCGTATGATTCAGTTGTGTAGCATGTGGTCATCATTTCGTGATTTTGTGCTTGCATTTAATTATTCCTTTTGTAAGTATTAAGCGGCCCATAGACGACCAACCTTGTCGCCAACTCAAGTTGTCAACTTGGTGTCCTTGGTTATGTTGGAGTTCATGTTGCGTGTCTGTGGCTAGGTTGGTGGTTGGAATTTTGGTTGGAGTGGAGGTTGGTGTTGAAGTTGCAGGTTTTTGAAGTAGGTTAAAAACTTTGGATTTTCTGTGGGCGGAGCCTTATGTTGGCGAACATGTTGTAGTGTCTGTGGGCAGGTTGTCAACTAGGTTCACAACATCAGTTGAAATCTCGTGTCATCTTCGTACACTTGTTGTCCTGGTTCTTGATAGTTACACATTGCAGTTTTATATTTGACAATAAATTTGTTGGTTATTTTTTACTTTTCAATAATTAGTTCGTTTTTACTTTTTTTTAAATTTAGTTAACTTTTTTCAATTATAATAATGACAACAATTCCAAATAATGAGCTTTGGAATGATTTCTTTGTACTGCTGAAGAGCTTCCAGAACTCTGGAAAGTAAAGTCAGACGTTTTTAAAGATAGGTTAAAAAAGAAAAATGCGTGGGAGAAACTATTGCAAGTGTATATTAAAATCGATCCTGCTGCTAATGCAGATAGTTTAAAAAAAAGATTCACCAACATTAAAACTTGCTACCGTAGAGAACTAAAAAAAGTGTCAGGTCCGGTGCTGGGGCTGAGGACGAATACGTGCCCAATTTATGGTATTTTGATCTACTTGACTTCCTCCATGACCATGAGGTCCAAATACCTGGATTGTATTGAATGTAGTAAATTAGAATTAGAAAACTCAGTACGTTGGTACCACTCTTTCATCCACATTTTTCTTTTTTTTCTTGGGCGACTCTCTTCATCATCACACAATTCATTCAAAATAAAAAATAACAAAGGATTCTGACTCATTACTGTGAAATAAGACCGAAATATAATTTATTATTACGTATTAATAATAGGCCTACTATGTTAAAAACGTTAATTACTTGCAAGAAAGCTAGATGGAGGAAAGGCTAATTTGACCCGAAGTGATGAGGCAACTGAAGTTGACAACAAAGTTGCAAACCAGGTTGCAGATTGAGTTGTAGTCTGTGGTGTCCAAGGACATCAAGTTGACAACTTGAGTTGGCAACAAGGTTGGTCGTCTATGGGCCGCTTTACACAGACATTTCATTCTTCTCATCCATCATATTATTTTAGTAGTTTAAATTTTTATAATTAAAATTTTGTTAATTTTATTATTTTTCATACTCTTGATCTATTATTGTATTCATTGTGTTATTTATTATTGTCATCATAATGACTACTTCCTTGTTTTCTTTATTATTGATTGAATTTTCTTCTGTTTTCATTTTCATTTATAATTATTTCAAATTGCATAGTGTTGAAATTATTGTATTGTGTGAAGGAGGCAAAATGGGGTTACACCTGTTGTCTCCATTAATAAAATTATTTAATTATTTATTGTTTCATGACTAGATTTAATTTCATTATATTTTCCCTAGTTAAGCGGCGACCCGCATGCAGCGAACGGCGCAGGAGGGGAAGGAGGCGGAGGTGGTGAAGAGGAGAATGGTGGGGGTGAAGCAGAATACCCTCCCCTTCGCTGTGAACTATGCCAGGAGGTGTACTCGAACCCAGGCGACTGGGTACGTCACATACAGAGTGCTCACACCGAGGAACAGCTGGCTATGAGCAACCAATCAACGAGGCCGGTTAGAGCTAGCACATCGGCCTCAGCCAATCAGACGCCACGTCCCACTCGGCTGCCCCGTAGCGCGGCACAGGTGAGGTTAGCTGAGACTACAAGTTGATAATCTTATATTGAAATAATTTTCCTTGTTTTGACGATTTTTTCTTGCTGATGTAACCCACATGAGTTTGAGACTTGTGCATGGGTAATGACAATTGCAGTGAGAAAATATGTTGTAAATTTCATGTGGGGTATTTTTTCTGCGACAGCTTGCTAGATCAAATCATCTGGGGAAATCACTTAAAATAGTTGGTCCACCATGTTCTCCATAACATGGCTCAAACGGCGAGGTGGAACTACCCGTAAGGGTCTCCCCACCATAAAAAGCCATACACTATCATTATTATTATTATTATCATCTGGGGTATTTGTCCAGCGACAGCTTGCTACATTAAATGACAAAAAGTTACATTTTACAGTTTGCCATGGTATTTCAATGTTGCATTTTAGGTATGCTATCTTAGTATGGGGTAAAATGACAAAAAGTTACTTTTTACAGCTTACCATGAACTCTTAGTGTCACATATTAGGTTTTGGATCTTAGTATAGGGCAACTCATCAAAGCAATACCTTGATAGGGCGTTTAAGATCCAAAAGAAAGCTGTTAAGATTATGAGCCAGTAGTTTAGATTAATGTAGGCCGTTGTTCAAGAGACTTGTTCTCCTAACTATACCTTGCTTTTAGTTACATTAAATATAAAAAAATATATAAACCAAGATCTTAACATACATAATTATATTATACGAAGCCATGGTGATTCACAATAGTAGTTTATTCGAACAAAAGCCTACAAAGGAAATTTTACAACAAGCTAATAATTCTAGAAAATATTGAAATATAAAAAAAAATTGGAAAATATTTAGTTGATAATGCTTTTTATAGTGTAAAAGAGTTCCTTCCAGATTGAAACTAAGCCTCACCTCAACTGATTGATGTAGTAATTATGGTAACTAGGGTATAATATTGGTGTTATTTTATGTAATTGTTGGTCTGACTTGTCTTACATCTTAACCCAAGTCTCCAAGACGTAATCTTCAAAAAAATTACCATTATAAATACTTTACATCGCAAGAGTCCCTTAAAAGTCAAGAGACTCAAAGGAGCGCATGAATGCGGCCCAAAGATAAATAAATATTTCTGGGAGTCCCTTGCAAGTTTGGGCCCTTTCAAGTTCTCCTTCAGGTACCCCAGCTGCCTTAGCTTAGCTATGGGCCTGTTCAAGAATTTCCAGGGTTATCTTAATGAGATCTCTTTCTGCATTATGCTAGTTTTGTTCCGCATAATGCTATTACTTTCTTATTCGCTCTGATCTTCTCTGTCGTTCTTCATCTGTAAAATACCCTTTGTACAGTCTGTCGGTTGTCTATTTTCGGTTTGAATCTTTTTTTTTTTAGATTTTCGGCTTTGTTTTTCAAATCGTCCAGGGTTATTTCCAGTTCGTTCAATCTTCTTTAACGTCCCAAATCCTACTTCATATCCTACAGTTTCTCCAATATTGTTTTTGTGTGTCAATGAAATAATTAAATGTATAATTTTTTTAGGCCGCACTGAACGGTCGCAAACACTGTCCTCTGTGCGAGAAGACGTTTCCATCGCACGCCTCCATGTTGGTGCACAGTCGCACGCACACGGGCGAGCGGCCCTACGAGTGCAGCGTGTGCGCAAAAGAGTTCAACGTCAAGAGCAATCTATTACGACATATGCGCACACTGCATGACGAGATCATCAACCCGGGAAATGTGAGGCCGGCTGAGTTGGATTCCATCTAGGAGTGAGATGAGCGGCGAAATGAGGGCTGATTTATTATTTCGTTTTATTTAAAAAATCATTAATACATTTGACCAGTAGTCCAAGGACCCCACAAAACTTCAAAGTTTAAAATAACAAGAGCCAAAATATATAAACAGTAAAAAAATCCATAATAATGAGTCAAAATCCGTAGTCCAAGGATGTCACAACACATCAAAATTTGATATAACAAGAGTCAAAACATAATTACATTAAACAAATATAAAAGAAGGGACAAAATTGAAATTCAAGCAGGATCACACAAAAAGGTTGAAAATTCTAGGCTCTGGCTATAAATGAACAATATTAAAGCTATGTAATGTCAAAACTGACACATTAAATAACATTCTGACATTCTAAATAAATACAAATTTTATTTGCCAAATATAAAATTATATTTACATAAAAATCAAACAAAATTCAGTGAATAGTTATTTGGTGTGACTAGAATAAGAGTCCTTGAGCTCTAGCCACAAGTTCTATTGAGAAAAAAGTTATACGTGTTGTCATCAGTTGATTTCCCACAGGCAAAAAAGATAAAGCTGCATCAAATTAATAATCAAATACAACTTAAAATAGATAAATTCAGTTCACTTCTCTTTAACCTAGGATCTTACTGACTTTTACATAGTTTTTGTTATTTTATCGCTGATAAAGTCTTCCGGTATCTTATTTATCAGCTTATCACTCTGACATTCGAATTGGCGTGAAATTTATATTGAAAGCATTTGCTATTGCTGGTCTTATATTGTAATGGACAGGGCGATGAGTAAATAGATTCATATTTTTATTGATGAATAAAATAAAATTTGTGATATAGGTTTGATGAAGCATAGGCAAGTTTATCTCTTCATAGATCAGTCTGCTAGGATAGAGTCTAGGTCTATCTAGTCCAGCTCTAATGATATGCTTTTGAATTTTGAAAAGTTTGTTAAAATGAGTATCATAGGCTGCTCCCCATACCTCTACATCGTAATGGAAGAGTGAATGAGCATATGTGTAATAACTTGTTCCAAGAATACGTAAGTTTTTCAATTGATTAATTTTGTAAAATAATATTGTTATTAAATATTTCAATTTTAAACATAGATCGTGAATGTCCCATTTAATATGCTGATCAACAGTAATACCTAAATATTTTATTGATTTTACTCTCTCTATAGTTGAACATGAGCAGTTAGAAGTGACACTGTTATGATATGTTTTATCAGTTTTAAATGCTCTGATGGTTGACAGCTTCTATTTGGGGAAAATATATGTATTTAGTGTTCATTGATCACTGAAAGACCGCGATTTGTACACTTAAATGCTTCATTCTATGTTGAGCCAAAAAAGATTAAAGCAGTATCATCAGCAAAGGATAGAGCAATACCATTCGAAATATGGAGTTTCAATAAATCACTTACATAGATCAAAAACAGTAGTGACGATAACACAGTTCCTTGTGGCAGTCCAAACCCTTTAATATTCTAGATGTCGGTTTTATCATTTAATTTTAAAATCTGGATTCGATCCTTCAAATAGCTTGCAAATAGTTCTTTTGCAATCCCCCTTATTCTAAAATTTTCCAACTTATTAAATAGGATACAATGTGGTATTGTATCAAAAGCTTTTGCCAAATCACAAAATACAGCCAGTGTTTTTTATTACTATTGAAATTTTTGCTAGTAATACTCGTCAAATGCAAGACAGCATCTTTGGTAGATTTTCCCCTCTGGATTCCTAGTGGTTGCTCTCAAAACTATTATTTTTATTTCTAGAAAATTTATCAATCTAGCTTTTATAATTTTTTCCATAATTTTAGACAAATTGCTGAGTAGACTAATAGGCCTATAATTTTGAGGATCTTCAAGTTCCTTTGATTTAGGTATTGGTTTTATTAAAGCTATTTTGAACTTTTTGGGAAAATATTCTAGTAGAAAACATCTATTAAATATAAATTCCAGAGGGTAAACAATAAAGCTTGATTTTTTTGAACATATGCCACTAATGCACCTGAAGAGGAGTTTGGTTTTAGTTTATGAATGCATTTATTTCTGTAACATTGGTTGGATTTAGAAAAAAACTATGCAAAGGTCGAGCGGAGATTGTCCCTGGGATTTCAACTGTGTTATTTTGAATCAGGTTATTAACATATTTCTGGCGAACTGTTGCAAAATGCTTATTCAGTAAGTCAGCTTCAATTTTAGGTTGAAATTATTTGTTTTTGGTTTTGGTAATTTCTTTTATGCATTCCCATGTTTTCTTTATATATCCTTTATAAAATTTAAATTTTTTATTGTAATATTCAATTTTTTCATTTTTTATCGAATTGTTCAGAATGTTTCTATATCGCTTATATTCCTCCTTCAATCTAGTATTAAATGGTTGCTTAGTCAGCTCCTTATGCATCTTGTCTCTTTCTTATAGAATTGATAAAATTTCCCTGACGTATCCATTGTTTCAGAGGTATCCTTTTATGAGGTATTTTAAAAGATCTTGAGTTTGCTTTTATGTGGTCCGTAAGTGTATTTATAAAATTATCAACTAGTTCATCAATATTTTGTGTTTTATTATTTATTACATTATCCCATTTTTTTTTCTAAGCTACAACAAAGTTTTTCGTAAATTTTATCATTGTTCAATGTATTACTTTCAAGTTTTATTCTATTGTGATTTATATGAATGGTTGTACAAAAATGATAGGTAATATTTGATTCAATTACAGTTGCTAATATGGTTCATGATTTATCTTTGAGAAATATGTGGTCAATACATGCCTTTGTATTATTTTGAACTCTTGTTGGTATATTTATGTAAGATTTAAATCCATTTAAATGAACTGCACTTAAATATTCGTTTGGTAGATTGCAATTTTCCAATAGATTCAAATGCCTACTACCAAAAATGTATTTCCATTATTAGTATTTTGCAAAAGAAAAGACGAGATAAGGAAGCAACCAAAATCTCGACTTGCCTCTTCGACTACTACTACTGGACTCAAATTTCTATTTCAATTATTATTTTTATTAACTTATAACTTGTAGGGATGCATTTCGCTTCTAAAGAGAAGCTTAATTTTAAATAAAAATACAGTGTCAGGTTTAATAATATATTAAACTATTCATCAAGTATTTCGACATGGAAAACATCACAAATATTCAATAATACAATTTGCAATGAACTAATGTGGAGAAACTCAGTAAACAACTGTAAAAAGGAGAAATTTAGTTTGAATTTAGTAGTGTGGTCCTGCCCCAAAAACCTTAATTATTCATGAATACCGCCTAATTTTAAGCTTATATAATATTGAGAACAGGTATAGATTGATGTTAAAGCCATTAACAGGGAAAAATGGCGATTTTCATCTGCTATTCCCAATCTCTTACAAGTTTCTGTTAGGGAGACTACTCTTTTTTCAAGGTTTGGGAGAGACCAACCTTAATTTTTTTATAAATATTGCCCAAATCAATAGTTAACTACTGGAAATCTATAAGTTGATGAGATAAATACTACCTTTCAATGTGTTGGGATAAAGAACATTTTATTTTTCATAAAGTATGCCCACATTTCAAGCAAATATCGTAAGAATTCTAGAATTCCAGGCAGTTGATGAGTTCGTTGTTTCAAGATCACCTTTTAATATAAGTGGTAGTGGTTTAGGTGGGGTAAAGGAAGTTTAATTTCTTATCAATGTTGTAAAGATTTAGGGAGTCCCGAAATCTGACAATTTGCATTTAGCCCAAGTTGAAAATTCAATTATTAAAAAAATATTCAAAATTAATACAATAAATAATAATAACTTGAAAATTTCAACTACAGAAAAATGTGTATTTCATTGAAGTATTTTTAGTAGATAAGCTTTTATATTATTCAATCACGTCTACACTTGATTCTTTCAGTATTTTATTAGAAAATTACGAAATTTTAAAATTAGATCAGTCTAAGTCGAACTTTATTGATTGAATAATTTATTAGTTTTAGGTTGATGAGATTCAATGCTCAAATTGATGCAGAGCTATACCACTCATTTTCGCATCAATATGTCATATACATCGCAGTTGACTATCTGAAGTAATCAATTTTAAACTAGAACATTAGTTACATATATTTTTATATAAAAATAAGATTGAAACCTTTAAGAAACTATCCCCATAATTTTATACGTATAACTATTTTACTGATGATACGTTACGAATGAATTGTACATAAATAAAACAGAGTTAAGACTTGCTTTTTTAAACATTTGTGATAATCCTATTGCATCTAATTATTGTATATATTGTGTAAATTTGGTTGCGTTCTGTAAATAACTGTGATTCTGTTACTACGATTTTTTCCGGTGATAGTTGAGCGATGTATAAAGTGAATCAAATTTCAATCTAGTCTTAATTTTTAAATTTGTGAAAAATTTACATAACATTGTGCTGGTAACTATTAGTCTAATGAAGACATACTGTTAGTTTTAAGCCTCCTATTAATTTAATTAAAACATTACTTAATGAGGGATCCATGAGGTTTTAGAAAAGTTTATACCGTAAAAAATAATGAATAATCTAATATCAAAACTGACACTGTATTACTATTTAAATTATGATTTTTACCCACTTATACTGGAGATACTGGAGGCTGATGAATCTTCTCTTTAGAAGTGAAATGCATTCCTCCAGTATCACCAGTATGTAAGTAAAAATGATAATTTAAATAGTAATACAGTGTCAGTTTTGATATTAGATTGTTCATCAAGTATTTCTCACCATGGAAACATCAGAAAAAATTATGAATAAAAATTATGAAAATTCAATTAACGTATTTTTGCCAATATTATATGAAATTTACTTAAGCCTGTATCAATGAACGTTCTTTTAGTTTCTCTCAACTCGAGAGACTCTTGAAATGCCTCTATTTTTTTTTTTTTTTTTTTTTGGAGATGAAGCCCACATAGGTCTGAGACCTGTGCGTGGGTAATGAGTTGGATGATGGTGATTGATGAGTTGGACCTACAGTTTTAGGTGGGTTCCGAACCACCGGGAATGCATTTCAAGAGTTTCTCGAGTCAAATCACTGAAGGAAAGTTCATAAATACGAGCATCAATCTCGCTACTCCTTCAATCCATATCAGAAATTTTCCCAATAATTTTATAAGATCTTTAGAAAGCTTTAGTTTTTTCACTTTGAAACATAAATATTGTAAATAAACTTTACTTGTGAATTCAACACTTATTTGTGATGGCCATTTCGCATTGCTGAAATGCTTCCTCATATACGGCTGGAGACCTACTCAAGAGACTGTATCTTCCATTATGTTTTCCGGAGTCAATACATTGCAAGATACAGATAAAAATATAATGTATCCTGCAATGCATTGACTTCGGAAAACATAATGGAAGATACAGTCTCTTGAATAGGCCTCCAGCCGTATCTGAGGAATCATTCCATCAATGCGAAATAGCTATCACACGAATAAGCAAGTGTTAAATTCACTAGTAAAGTTTATGGTACTTAGCGCTAATAGATTGAACGCTTTTCCTATTCAATTGCCAAATCTATTGCTCACATTTCAAGGCAGAAAAATTATAGAGCTTAATCAATAGTTTCCTAAAACGAAAAAACTGGAGAATGTTCATAAAAAATTATAATTTTATTAATACTTCTATATGTAGTTACTGCAAAACCTAATGAAATTTTTCACTCACAGGCCCCAGATTTATGGATAGAATAAGCACTGAAGTAGTATAGTTTATTTTATAAATTTAAACTCTCAAAAGTATTTGTAAAATTCTAAAAAGAAATCCTTTGCCTAAGAGTAGCCCCAGTTTCAAATGTAGAATAATTTTGTGAATTAGGATTATTTAAGAAAGTAATACATTTGATTTTACCATATCAATTTAGTGTGTAACATAAAAGGTGATGTAAATAGCTTTCAAATACTCTTTCTTGATCAGCTAATAATCTTCTTTAGAATTGTAGGAATATTTTAATGTTACTTTGTATTTTTTAAAAACTCATTTCAATTTACTGTACTACTAATTGACTATATTTAATATGAAATTTAGGATTTTATACCATAACTTATTTTATATTTAATATAATCTGTCTTTTTGATCAATTTTATTGTGTTTTATTCAACTTGAATTTAGTCAAACTTCAATCAGCTGGCAAATACGGCGGTCAGACTAGCCAATGGATCTTCAGACCTCACAAAACTAATAATGGAGACTGGGCGAAATGATGAATCTAATCTGGCCACTCTATGTCTCATCTAAGTTTCACATACTTTTTCTTAATCAGCTAATAATCTTCTATAGAATTGTAGGAATATTTTAATGTTACTTTGTATTTTTAACTCATTTCAATTTCACCCCGATACATATTTTATATAGTGGGGTGATCATAGTTAACAATATTGCTTAATATAGAAACTAGAAAATTGTATTCTCAATTTATTATATGCTTTTGTTTTATTTCAATTAACTCCTCTGGGCAATTGCAATTTGCTCAGAAATTATTATCATCATCTTGCATTCAGAGCAAGCAGAGACATAGAGTGGTCAGGTTAGCTATCGTTAACGTAGTTTTACCCAATGTTTTGGAAATGTAAGACTCAAAATGTGCAAAGAGAGCAGTTTTGACTCTGTTGCATCTTTGCATTCATTGTATTTTTATCTCAATAAATTTTTTATGGAATGTGACATATCTACGCAAAATAAAAATATCCTGCGACTAAAAGATGGCTAATCTTTACTAAATATAAAATCGGCAAATGATAATTATACCATCGCAAAATCAAACACGTGTTGTAGAACGGTGGTATTCACACGACTTCAATCTGTTATACACAGTTTAAACGCATGTGTTAGATTTAACAATTGTGATTATTATTATCGAGGATTAGATGCTCCATTTTGCCAAAAACCTTTGGAAAAATTCTTGAAACAAAACGAATTCATCAAATCTGGTATCTGTTAGTCCCGGGTTTGATTCCTGGCCAGATTATAATATTTTCCCTTCCTTGATTCACGCACTCATTCAAGAAACAATGCAAAGTTTACATTCACGGTCGTACATTAACTTATTTTTTAATATTCACCTATGAAATACGCTCAACCTGTACAACAAACCAAAAACAAAATAGATCAAGTCAAAACGAACACAACAAAATACACCGAGGAAATGAAAACAAAATAAAAAGCTTAACTTCTATTAAATAAAATTATTTAATGGAAATTTCAACTTGGAACACAGAGTACAAAAATATTTATTTCAGTCGGGAGTTACTTCAAAAATTAAGAGAACTATATTAGAGAATATCAAGATTAGAAGACACTTCGCCAGTATATATATCACATAAATCTTCATAATTGATAAATGATCAACAATATTATAGGCCTATCAAGGTTATTAAACACTTTGACATTATATATCGCATAAACAACTTCATGAAACACCCCCAAATTTGGCAACTTTCAGCACAATTTCAACACGAGGCGAGTTCAGAATGTAGTGAGAATGCTGATATTGGTTACCTGGATCCTGTGCTAGACTTTTATACATTTTTATATAATACATGGTTGGAAATGGCGTGTTGGAGTAGCGTTTTGATTCTCAGATGGTTTGTCTCATTTCAATTATCCTCGTCCTCGATTTTTGGGGCCAAGTAGTAACGGATATGTCCAATGTCTCCAATCTTGTATTCGACTACCAGAGGTACATCGGCCGACATTGACAATTGCACCTGAAACACAAATTTAACAAATAAATAATTAGGGAAGTGATAGTCGAGTGCCGTAGCAGGTACCTGTTCAATCAGAGATAAGCTAAGAAACTCCTGAGCGCTCTTTGTAAGGGTGGCCGATTGGATTGGCCAGTAAAAAAGACTCTGTTCTCTGCTGTAAAATCACTTCCTGGTGGTTCGGAACCCACCTAAAACTGTAGGTCTATCTCATCAATCACCATCATCCAACTCATTACCCACGCACAGGTATCATACCTAGGTGGGCTTCATCCGAAAAAAAAAACATAAAATAAATTATCAATTTGATGAAAAATATCATTCCCAGTAAGGTAAGAGCCTTAATATACAGAGCTACTGCAGTCACGGTTGCGCGCCCTGAGGCTTTGGCCGAGCTGGCCACTTTAGTCGCGCATGCAAGCTGTTCAGACTGGCATATTCTGTCTCATCATTCATCACATTACCCATGCATAAGTCTCAAAATAATGTGGGAATCAGCGAAAAACAAAAACATGATATTTGTACTGCTATTATCTACACTCATGTGTCTGCTATTTGCTCTTTTCATCCGTACCTTTTATTAACCGAATGAAGAGAGGTCTCTGTATCAAGTCGACCGTTTTGCATCTGTCTGTCTCTTATCAACGAATTTACGACTAAACGCATGGACCACATTTTGTGAAATTTTGCACTGATCTTCCTTCAAGGAAGGCCCAACGATGTATAAGGATTTTCCAAATTTGCTTGCATTCAAATAATATTTAAAAAGAAAAAATATAGTACATAGGCCTTCTTCTATAGAACACATGATTTTTAAAATGTGCTTCATGATATGTAAATGAAATCATATTTCAAGATAGCCCTCGGGAACTCTTACTCATCTGGATGAGCATTCGTAGGAATTATTTTATCATTCATTACAATAACATATTTGAGAGAATCAAATCATTTCTAGCATTTCAGTTGAGTATAATAACGAGTGATTACCAAGTAAATGATAATCATACAAATTTGATTAATACTGTTACATAAATTCAATCATCAGACAAGTGAAATCAGATCTGATTTAAAAAATCAGCTGTCTGGAAAATAGAAACACAGCCTTGTTGATGTAAAACAGAGTGAATTTTGTGGAAGACAGACATGAAATAGACTGAGCAAATTGAATCAAGGGTTAGGTCAGATGGTTGTGTTTAATTATGCAATGATGGTTATCATCGAGTATGTTCCTCTGTGCAAGCACTCTTATTCTTGGGCATGAGGTTTACTGTTTACAAAAGTACTAGTGTACTGCTGGGGACTGACAACATGACCCCTGACGCCTGAAGGGGAGAGGTGAAGGAGGTGGAATGGCGTAAAAGCTCCACTATGCCTTGCGCTAAATAGAGCACGAATCTGAGCCAGTGGTATTTGGGTTCTATACATCAAATACGCTCTCAAATGTGTTGTATTCATCAATATTCACTTCGAATTCCTTTCAGGGGTCAAGTTGTCAGTCTCAAACAGTAGCCTATTTATTATAAGTATTTTTCAAGTATATTTCCATTTTGTATTTACATTTTTTTTTATTTATTAATATTTTACGTTGCTGACCTGCGGTGATAGTGGTGTAGCCTTGGCAAAGCTGTTAAGGTAGCGGCAGGCGAATGTGAGTGAAACAGGCTCCTGCATCTCAATAGTTACAGCCTCCTCATCTTTATCTACATTGGACGTTTGAGCCAGCTTGATATTCGCTGTAAACGATATACACAGTTATTAAAAATATTAAAAAATCAATTTATTTTCACTTTTTTTTTTAATTTACAAAACTACAGCGACTGTGATTATAATCCACTGAACGAAGTAATAAAAAGGTAAATTAAGAAATCCAACCGGCTTAGAGAGACAGAACAGTACTTGGCTCTATGTTTAAGAGACTATTTCGAGGCTTTTCCAGTTAAGGGAGTCTTTCAAATGAATGCTCTTCAAGCATTTCTTGAATAATAAAGATGACCTCAAATTAGCTTCATTAATACGGGACTAAGAGCATACAGAAATTAAAAATAAAACAATAAATGCAAGAGAATTTATTTATTTATTCTTCCATTTAACTAAAATACAGTCAATGTGAATACAACAGGTTATTGCCCAAAACTGCTCTTCACAAAATTTTTAAATAGGATCAAAATCTTAGGCTAGGTCGCTGTTTTACTTGAAATTTCACCTTGAAGCACAATAATTATTCACAATCATAAGTCTTTTGCAGATAAAGAATATTAAGTTATTCATTTTAAACAAAGCACTATTACAGTTCGAAAAAAGATGATATAATTTGGAATTTTGACATTTTTAAGTCAAAAATCTTCACTAGTTACACTCATTAGCCCAAGTTAGCCCTGCTTCTTTCTTGAGTATTTCCTAGTGTATTGCTGAAGGATAAACATGGCTGATCAAATATGGACGTAAAGAAGGAAACAAAGTAGAAACGAAGGAACATAGGGAGAAAATAAAGAGGTTTTTGGAAGATTATTGGATAAACAAAAGTTTCAAAATTGTGGTAAAGGCGCATTTTTAAGATGCTAGTAGATCTCCAAGTCACTAGAGGTAGGTTACATAAAGATGGTAGCATATGGTTGAGTTCCAGGAAGCTTTACCGGTGGCGTCTGATTGGTCTATTCAAATTCATAGACGTTGAAAATTTTGAATTGACTAATCAGACGCTACCGGTAACATTTACCGGTAAATAAGAAGGCTCCCATAAACTCAACCAATACTTGCTTGCGTTCTATGACCGCATATCTATCAACACCATCGACTGTCATCGTGAAAATACGTCCCAAAGGCAATGATAAAACGTAAAAATACATTATATTAATTCATTTCTATCAACAATATAGCCTATTGTGTTTCAATACACATTGTAATGCATATAAAATCAAGTCATTGCTAGCATATATAATGGTAGAGGACAATAACAGCAAAAGATGAAAGCGAAAGCGTTATTCTCAGTTTACAAAGGGTATAAATCATGAATGAAGAACATGGTAGCTGATTTATTCCCGTATTTATAAACGGTCTTTCAGTCTCTCTTGACTCGAGTGACTCTTGAAATGCCTATTAAAATACGTTACATTTCGAGAGTCCCTCAAGTCAAGAGCATTGAAAGAACGTTTAAAAAATAAGACTCTCGATGAAATCCATGATAGAATGATTCAATGTTGTTCTAGTAAACCTATAAGTATATTGAAATATTAAGTCAACATATATCAGAAAAAGGGATACATCCTTATTCTTACTCAATTTATATTTATTACATTTCCATCAAATACATACAATAATTTTATCATGCAATGCAAAAAAATAATGATTTGATTTTTGATGATTGACATTATTAATTTTAGGCTCAATTTTGATTGATATTTTGAAAAACTTCTCTCACCATTTCCAATATCACCACCAGCCGAAAATTTGATGCCTTCTTTGGTGCAAGAGATCACAACCGATTCGCCGAACTGACTCAAGTCACGGCAAATGCGAGCGAATTCGTGTGACGGTAATTTGATCACACAAGAATAGTCTGTCTCCTGCAAAAGAGAAAAAAAATTGATAAATCAACATAGAACAGATTATAGATAATACAAGACGATATAAAACGAATACAGAAATATTCTTTCAGAAACCTTAAAATCACCATCGCAAATTCAAACACGCGGTGGAATTGTGCAACATATTGGAGCAGTGTGAATACCACCATTACATATAATGTGTTTGATATTGCGATGATTATAATTTATTATTGAATGCTCCACTGTGCAAGCACCCTGAAGTCGTCTGCACTCTGATAGTTCACCAAGAGTTATGAATAAATGACTGTCATTACTTGAGTGTCACTGACTCTGTTGTAGTCATTCAACCATGACGCTTGACGCACGCTCCATGTACGGACGGCCTAGTTTCCAAGTGTGTATAGCATTCGGTAGACATCATTTTTCAAATAATAGACAGTTTGAACAATACAAAGCTAATGACACTTATTCTAACCTGACCACACTACGCCACCGCTTGCTCTGAACAAGAACTGTGACCTAGTCACGGTGATAGTAGGAAGCCATAGCAGGTATCTGTTCGGTCATAAAATAAGCTAAGAACTCCTGGGCCCTCTCTGTAAGGGTGCCCTATTGGACTGGCCAGCAAAAGACTATTCTCTGCCGGTCTTAAAATCACTTTCCGGTCGTTTGGAACCCACTAACGCACCACCAACTGTAGGTCCAACTAATCAACTACGCACATGTCTCACACCTATGAGGGCTTCATCCTACGAAAACAAATACATGTAGGTCAGGTTAGAAGTAGTCTGTTGATTTAGTTATGTTTAAATTTTAATATTTCTAGGTCTAATTTTGCTAACAGACAAACTGTTTCATTTGAAAGCAGAAATGAACAGAAAACAAGTGCAATTCACTTACAGGAATGCCCAAATGCTCCTGGTCAAGGTTCATGAGTTTCATTTCGTAGTCCATAACTTTTTCCTGATTCTGTGATTCAAACATGAATGTGACCAGATCTGCATTGTCTTGTGCCTTCATTGTCAATACATCATCATTGCCGGCGCATTTCATTATTTTAGACATACTGAAAACAAAAAAATATTTAGTAAATGAATTTCAAAGATTTAATTGACAAAATTCAAGATTTAACAGTAAATAATGTGTTGACTGAATCAATAGAATTCAACATAATAAGTGCGAAGGTGCTCTCAAAGTGAAGCATTCACTACTCGATCAGCGATTAAATTATGTGACTCAACAAAATATAAGATATGACTAAATAATAGGTTTGAATCAATAGAATTCAAAGTGTGCGCTTACATAAGGGGTGCTTACACAGTGGAGCATTGAATACTTGATAAGGCTGCACTCCCGAACGTAGTAAAAAATAATCCACAAATAATCATCAGTCGATAGGTTAGGTTTAGCTGTGGATTCTTTACAGATATAGACTATCGATTCTCTAAGTCTATTATTTCGTTGTACTACATGCGAAAGAGCAACCGATGATAATCACCATAGTAAAATCTAACACATGCTTTGGAATGATGTATGACAGTTTGGAGAAATGTGAATAACACCATTTAATACCATGTGTTTGAATTTGCGGTGATTATTGGATCATCCATGATCCACTGTGCAAGCACCCTTATCGTAGACTATAGTACGATGTATACGCTCTAAAACAGCATTTGACGCATTAAGTTAGATGGCAATATCTATCCCATTAGATAATCCGGGATTGGAAAGAGATTCATCCCAGAAATCAAGACCTGGAAGCTACAATAGCTCTGTAAAGTGCCGAATAATAACCAACATTTTTTTGGTTTCATTTTCTTAATTTATTCATTTTCTCAAGTATTTTGACGTTGATAAGTGATAATTCAATGATTGTAGGGAGAATTTCTACCGAAGAAAATTGGTATTTCATTAAAAAAAAGCACTTTCAAACAGGTAAAGTAGCAATACTCAGTTCGGACTTAACCTCAAGAAGTATGAATATTCTAGAAATCGTACTAACCTTCCCAAATTGATGCCCATTGACAAATTACGATCACATCTGTATTTGTCGAAGCCATCACTTCGTAAATTCAATGAAACTAAACTAACGTGAGAATTATCCATGGCCTGAAGTTGTATACCCGAATCTGAACAATCGAATGTAGCTTCATTTAGCAATTCCTTGATTGCTTCAAGTACTTTCTTCAAAATTGAAGACTGAACAAGTCTGGCTTCGAACATTTTGAAAGATTTATGTGAAAACTAGCGACTTAATAAATAATACAGAGATAGAAGAGAGATGAAGCCTACTACACACTTCACAGTTCACAAAGGCAGCTTCAGCAGGTTCAGCTTCTTCAATGCTTGGCCTTGAGGAAATAGCGGGAGCCAACAAAAAGCGCGGGAAGTTCAGGACAAGATATCTACTGCCAACTAGATTGCAGCTATAGATTCTCTGCAACTAGCAAATACCTATTGAGCTTTAAATAAATTTATCATTTAATATTCATTATGAGATATTTAACATTTCAAATGCATTATTCAATATTCATAGTTTGATATTCATTATTTGATGAACTAATATAACGAATTAGAAAACTGATACATACAAAATGATACGCTAATCCAGGCTGTTGCATTTAACCGAAGTCTTGAGATTGGTTTGATACGGAACTAGGCTTTGCGTTGCAAGTCTTGATAC